>VZRS01000290.1:118193-322082 GCA_013398055.1 Ifrita kowaldi | reverse complement strand
AGGTAGTGAATAAGGAATGAGGAATTCGAAACAATTTCCCTGAGTGAAAGTGTTGTCTGAATGAGTGTTGGTGACCTGGACTCAGATAAACTTAGATAAGATGTGGAAACTCATCTGCAAAGTCCCGCATGTCTGGAAGCAGCAGCCGATCCAAGTCTGACTCGTGAGAAGCTGCTGAATTCTGGTGTTTTTGTGGAGTTACACTCGTGGCTTTATCAGTATTTGAACAACCTTTTTGTGGTTTTGCTGTGTTCACAGAAAGCCCGAAGTCCTGACTTTCTCCACAAGGCCGGAGAATACAAGCACGGCTGTTATTTTATCTTTAGATCAGCAAGTGGGTATCAGAGGCAGGGAAGAAAGTGCATTCTTGTGGGTTGCGAGACTGAGATATTCCCAGATAAACTCTTCTGTGATCTCATTTATAATCCACGCGATCACGACTATTTTATTTGGCAGATATGTGTCGAGAGGAGACGTTTGCTGTGACGGGATGTTTAGGATCCAAATATGATTTTAAAACCTTTTTCAGAGAGTTATCTCCTGTGCCACCCTCCTCGTCCCGGTAAGCACGTTGCCTTTTTGAAGTGATCTGCAAGCCCACATCGTACCTGCTTCCCCGTGGGCTGCCAAATGTCTCTGCTCAGAATCAAGGAAAAGGGAGGAGAGGAGAAGATATGATTTGAAAGAGTAAAGGCTGTTCAAATAAACCATGGAAAGGTATTTTCGTAAGAATAACGTTATATTACTTTAATTCCCGGGAAATGCAAAATAACAGGAAGCCAGATCGAAGTTAAAGCACTGACTGAAATCCGTAAGCAAACAGAGAGGAAAAGAAAAAGAGAAAAAGAAATAAAGATTAAAAATACGCTCAGGAGATAGGGGAAAAGAGAGAAAAAAAGAGAGAGAAAGAGAAAGAAGGAAGGAAGGAAGGAAGGAAGGAAGGAAGGAAGGAAGGAAGGAAGGAAGGAAATGTCATGTATAAGAAGCCAAGGTCCCAGTACAGAGCAGTCGCAGGGACATTGTCAGGAATCTGGGGAAGGGTCGTGAGTTCAGCATCGGGCCGACTTGGAAATTCATGCCAATCTGTCTTTAGAAGTGTCAAGGGCTGTCGGAAATCCGCTTTCTTCCCACCATTGTGGCGAAGCCCTGAGAGCTTGGGGTCGGTGGGTTCTGTAGTTTTTCTCTGGCAAACCCAGGCGACCCCCAGAGAGCCCCGCCTGGCAGAGCGGAGGGTACTGGCTGGCAGGGAGCGGTGCCACCAGGGCAGCCCCGCGGACACTGCCGGGCAGAGCGGGCAGGACGGGCCCTCGGCCGGGGCCTTTTTCCTCTCCCCAGTGGGTGTTTCACCTGCCCAAGTGCCCGATCCTGGCCTTGGAAAGGCAGGAAGGGAGAGTGCGGACTGCCCGGGGTGGGCAGCCGTGTCCTACGTGGGGGGGACCACCTTTCCGCTGCCACCCCGCGCATCGCCATGGAAACCGCAGCAGCAGCGCGTCAAAGTTCCCGGAGGCTCAGCCCCGGGACCTGCCAGGGACCCCCCCAGCCACCCTGCCGCTGTCGGGAGCAGGGCGCAGCCCCCCGAATCGACCTTCCCCGGCCTCGTCCGTGGGTGGGCAGGAGCTCGTCTTGGGGGTGACTCTGCCGGCAAGAGCCACTCGGGTTCCTTTTCCACCCTGACACAAGGGTGAAGGTGGGCGAGGGGTGGCCTTGAGCTGGGCGGCAGCAAACGGGGGATTGACACCGGCCAGCACCCCTCTCTCGTCCCCACCTTGTTGGGTACCGCGAGGAAAGGATGGAGCTGCGGGGGGGCAGAACTCGGGCCCGGCAGATGCGGGCGCAGAGCTTGTCCCTGCCCTCCTTTACCATCGCTTAAGCTACGCCCGTCCCAGCCAACGACTCCCGTGTCGCCCCAGAGTCCGTGTCCCCGCGCCCGACCCCGCGGATGCGCCCAAAGCAGCGGGACCTGCAGCCCCGGCCAGGTGCCCCCTCCCGTGGAAAGGCTCCTTCTTTTTCGGGTACAAGGGTAAAACTCGGCCCATCTGCCCGCTCCTCCTCGTAACTTCAATAAAAAAGGAGTAAATGGCAACGTTTACACCAGTTTAATTAAGGAGGCCTCTTGTACCTTGGGGGGGATGGCATCATTCACATGAAATATTCATAGAGGAGGTTTCCCGAGCTGCTCCGTTTAATCATTCCTGCTGCCAGCGAAGGGCTCTGTCTTTATACATGTCTGTAATTTGATTTTAATGTCCCCACTTTTCCATCTGCACATATCCGGAAGGTGAGTTGCCGTGAGGAAGACAGGTCTGAGAAACACTGCCCAGCCCGGCCGGGACCCGCACCCGCGGAGCCCTCCGCAGCCTCCCGCGGGTGGCCGGGAGCGCCCGCGGGTGCGCATCTCCTGGGTGCGCATCTCCCTCGCTCACCGCTCCGGCCGTGGCCGCCGCTTCTCCGTCTCCTCCGCTGGACTGTTCCGCATTCAGCCGGATGAAATACTGCAATTATATATCCCTACTTGAAGGGGAAAAAAATCAAAAGGCAGAAAGCAAAAGACACAGAAGGAAAAGAATGTGGCGTCGACTAATTTAAACCAGTTCGAGTGGAAGGGCTGTCAATTCTGTAAGTAAATGATGCTGTGTTGATTCAGATGTTTCTTGCTGTAATTGCTGTCTCAGGGGAAAGAGCCGAGGCTCGGACTCGCAGATCCGGAGCCGGTGCGAGCGGGAGTGCCCGGGCCGGGGCCCCGCTTCTCCCGGCTGAGCAGGATGGATGGCAGGAGGGCCCGACACCTCCGTGCCCCGCAGCAAGCTGCCTTTGCAGGCTCCCGCTCACCCTGCCTGGATGGGGGAGAAGCTAAAAGGACATTTGCCCCTGAAATGATGAGTCCCACTTCCCCCTCGACATCCCCAAGCAGACTTATCTATCAATCACACTGTTTATTGGATGTCACGAGCTGGGCTGTGGGGAGAGAAGCGCATGTTAAATGATGCCATTAGACTGTAGAGCAACAAGCAGAGACGAGGTAATTGGCAGCAATTCTCAGACCCAGTCCGGTGACCTGTTAATCTGTTGCCACCAGCACTCCGTCAGGGGAGAAAAAAATAAACCAAGAAATCTGGTTTATTATGCAGAATGGAGAAGAGGTCCGACTTGCCTCAGACCTGGTCAGCTTGTTAATGTTCCACTTGTAAAGAAAGAAGGGTTTCTGAGCAAGCCCTGTCTGTGTTCAATCAGACTGTTACTCCATTTGCTGAGTGCAATATATGCCCCATGGTTTAATCTGTTCTCCCTTTTTTTAAAATTTATTTTTTTTTCTCCCCGTCCTTCATTTGGATCCCATAAGGTTTGGCATCAGACTGTTGGAATTATGAACCAGAGGGTGTCTGCAGAGCAGTAGCACCATTCAGCACCTCTGTCTTTGCATTTCCCATCCAGAAGGCAGCTGTGTGATTGGAAAGTTTGGGATGTACATGCAGACCTTCACCACCCCAGAAACTCTGCTCAATAAACCACCCTCTGCCATTCATAATAAAGCACAGAAAGAGCTGCTGTCCTGCTTGTGCAGGTGGGAATGTTTGTGTGGAAGGTTTTATACAACCCCTGGATCCTGAACTAAATACCCATCTCCCTAGCTGGAGATGTGAAATAGAAATTTAAACAGGCTGAAACCAACTGTTTAAAAGCAATTCCTTCACAACGTTATTTTGTCTCTGAACTAAAAGAGGCAGGCCCTTGGGTAGCTTAAAGGAAAACAGATTTTTAACAGGTGCCTTGGAATCAGCAGCGTTTTCAAGAGCTCAGAGTAGAAACAGTGACACCCCCCAAATTAAAACTGTTTTACAGAAAGTTGAAGTCATAGAGGATGCACAAATCTACCATCACAATGTGTATTTTCAGTATTAAACAGGAGACATAATGTGTGTTTGAGCTTGCTTTGTTTTATTGCAGCCTTCCATCCTTCCCTGATATTTTTATTTGTTTATTTTTAAAATGGAAAGGATTATCAGGAGACCTCCCTAAAAATGATCTTTTGCTCTTACTGCAAATATAGGGCTGAGACCAGCAGTCCTTACTCAACACTAAACCATTTCTGAAATGGCTGCTGGGTTGCACAGGAGGAGATCCAGGGTATTTTCCATTATTCACAAATATTTCAAGCAGGTAAGTTTAAGACTTTTTTGTTTTTGATGAGCTATTCCTTCTCACACACATACTCACAGACAAGAGCTACTTAGAACACACTTGGATTCAAGTCCAAATCAATGAATAAATTACACAGATGGGTTTCATTGCTTCTATATTTGCTACATGTAACAAATCAGCAAAAATGTTTAGCTCATTAGCGGGGACAATACTGTGTTGGAGGGGTCAGACACAAGAATGAAAGAAGTGTTCATTTTTTCCTGTAATGTGACTGATGTCTGGCTGAACAAGTGTGATTTATACCAGACTTCTCCCTTAATATAACGTATTTCTGCAATTCTTGTGAGAAAGCTCAAAACATTCATACATGACAGAATCAAAAATAACTCCCTCAGAAAGGCTAAAATACATGTTTTGGAAAGTTCCAGCTACGTACAACTCATGACACTATTTTACTGCAGAAGAATTGTCTTTTTTTTACAAGTGATAACTGCAGTCCAGTAGCAGCTAAATCATTCCAGTGGCTATAGGTAGCATATTTGGGCTATATATTAAAAATCAGTAACTCCGTGTGTTCTAAAATAAAGGTTTTACATTTTATCTAATAAATTAAGGCCAGTAAATTGTGAAAGAGCTCTGCACATATTAATAGCCCCTGTTCTGCACTTAGTTTTCTAGAGGGACACAAAACATCTGTCTTTTCCTGCCTCTCCACTGTCACCCAGACTTATTAATTCAAGATAAGATTGCTATTCTGAATGGAGCCATCAGGTCAAACACTGGAAACTTTTCCACTTCTGGCCCAGGGATGAGGTACCACTGAAAGAGAGTGAGCGAGCATTGCTTGGAAAAGAACACAGGAATTTGTGCAAAACTTCCAGCTGCCATTCTGTGACCTGTGGAAGAAGTCACCTCTTTTGATTTTCCAATGAACAGGACTTGCAGACTGTGATAAATGAGGCTGCTTTGTGTCATGACTGGTGTCAGAAGACTCTATTTTCAGTGCTGGGATGCCATGCAGGTGACCTTACCATGAGAGCCCTTTCAGCTGAGGGCACAGCAGATGTACCACTTGTGAGTTTAAGGTGTTCAGGGGACAAGCGTGGCCCTTGCATTCTATATTCCCATGGCTGTTTGAGCCCAGATCTCTCTGTCTTTGCTCTGCTGACTGATATAAACTCTGTGATGCAAACAAGGCCCAGAAAATCTCCTGTATACCATGGGGACCGTTCCCAATTATGCATCTGTTGGAGCACTTCCACTGGAGGAGAACCTCTTCCAGAGACACTGATCCACTGCTGATTGGTGCAGAGAGTGATTTACCACGTGAAGGCTGGTGTGGCTCCTCTGTTCCTCTGCACACGGCTGTTCCTAAAGCCTGCCCCTGTCTCAGGGACACGTGCTCAGCCATGTGCACTGCTTTTGCAGAACACACAGCCAGATATTAAACTAATCTCCTCAGTGCATGCAAAGTTCCTTTCAGAACCTGAGTTTTCGGATCTTTTCCTTGCTTGAATCCTATTCAAGCATCTAAGTGAGACACAGATAACAAGCTGGCAGGCTGGAGCTAAAATGACCTTTCTTCCATTGAGTAACAACTGCGTGTGAAGGGAAACAACTGCATGCAAGGGTTTTCCATGGGAACCTGAGTCACAGCCTGCTCAAGAAAACATGAAAATGCTTTACCAGGTTTACACCATGTGTGCAGTGTATTTTGATATATCTTGTGATACAGACCTGAGTGGCAGCTGAAGTCACCATGGCACTGGAGCCCTGCTGTGGGTGATGCTCTCAGGGCCTGCTGCTGAGCTGGCCAAACCCCCTGCAGGCAGCCTCAGCCTGGCTGGGAAATTTGGTTTATTCCAGATGAAAATTCGGCTGGCCCCTGGGTATACAACCTGGGAGTCTGAGCTTCAGAGTTAGAGTGCATCCTTACAAACAGAGCCCCTTCAGCCTGTGAGAAGACAGGACCAAGCAGACCACGCTGCTAATGCCTGTCCTCCCGTACCTCTGTCAGAGAGTGCTGCCCCCTCGCTCCACTGAGAGAAACTGGGGAGGCGAATATCTGCTCACAGGTATTTTCAAGCTGCTTTGGCAAAGCAGAAAGGCAAATCCTTTTGCTCTGTATTTGCACAGCACCTCACACAGCAGAGTCCTGGTGCCTTAGTGGAGTTGCCAGGGACTTCTACAGCACAAATAACAAGTACATAATGCATCTGCTACAGAGCTCACAAACCTTTCATGTTATTTATGTACTAATCTGAACAGCGTGGGCCAGATTTTGATCTCGGTTATTCTGGAGTAAATGAGATACGGGTTTGGCCTCACATCCATGAGATCTATAGTCAATCAGTGTTTCTAATGTGCTCATCATGGAAATATCTTGGCATTGTGTGGCTGGCCCACTTCAGTGTGACTAGAATAGCAAAGCATTATATTAAGCAAACAGAACAGTTTGATTTATAGATTTGTGGTAAGAATAGTTCAGTTTTCCAGGGTGTTCAATTTAATTAACATTCTCCAGGGAAAAAACTGCTATTGTTTCCCTAACCACATGCCTTCCAATACAAAATAAACTCTTGCTGGTGTGTATGTGCTGCTTAATTATCCTAAATGGTTCCTTTTGAAAGTTGTCTATTGACCTGCTTCTACACTTCACAAGTGGAGCATATCCTATTCACTCAAGAGTGTGTCTCTACCTGCACTTAGCAAGAAAGAGATACCAGATGAATTTTAACACTGCTAAAATGAGAAAGCAACCTGCTGCATGCAGCATTCCCAAGTGGTATGTGCGAATAAGGCTGCGAGGGTAATTTATGAAGCCAAATAAATTGCAATAATACCTGTAGATCCTAATTCCAGCCACTGTTTGATGGCTGGGGATAAATCTACAGCAAGGAGCTCTGCTTGGATGCTACTGGAGCAGAAAGCAGGGGACAGTTTATCTGTTTGACCCACCAGGGATCAAATCCTACCGTTGATATTCACCTTAAGCTACTCCATGGTTTTGATGTGCTGGTTTTAGAGGGGTGAGCTACAGGAAAAGCAGATCCTGGGCTCAGGTCATCCCTGGCTGCCAGGGATGCTTAAATAACACTGCCTTTTGCACCAACACCATGTCTGACCTGCTGTCTTCATCTTTCAGGCTCTCTTGTTGTTTTTCAAGAGTGCCCAGATTCAGAAGAAGAAGATGGTGGAGCAATCCTGACTCCATTTTTTTTCCAACATTTAAGTGGAAACAGAACTGGGCCCAGTGAGCGCTGTGGTGTGGGATGACAGGAGGGCGAGATTTCGTGTAGTTGAGTCAGTAGTGAGAGCTGGCTGTAGCCGGCTCTGACTGAACACAATAAACAATTCCACTTGCAACATGCTGTACTATTTAAGGGCTCAGAGATGCCAGTGGGAGTTTTGCCTGAATAGCAGGCGAATAGCAGGTCCTTACTCTCTATCATGCCTCATGAAATATCACAGCCCCATGTGTGCTGCAGAGGCAGATAACGGCGTGGTGGAGATAAGGGGGAGTTGGGGAGGGGCAGGAGGAGCAGAGGGGCTGTGCCACTGCCTCCCCACTTCTGGAGAGAGCCTCCCTCCGGCTGGTGAGCTCCCATCCATGCTGGAGCTGTCTGGAAGATGCTGTAAGGATGGCCAGGGAAACTACACAACTAGGCCCTGGAAACCATGGATTAACCCCGTAAAGTAAATGACATAATTGCAATGATTCCCTCTACATTTAGCATCTATTCATCTCTGCCACTGTGTCTCCATTAGTTCTGCTTTCTAATAACTCCTCCTGCCTAAAAACAGGACCCTAAATTTTAGGGAAAGGTTAGAAATAATTTCTTCTGCTGTGCTATGTGCAAGCAATTTATTGAATAGTCTCGGAAATACAAATATGTTGCTTTCCTCCTGCAGTACCGCTGATTCAAACCTTAAGCAGCAGGTTAAAATATAGTCATAAGATACGAAAAAATTAAACTTGTCAAAACAAGCAGCAGATTTCTCCCTAATATTATGGTATACAATTTTTATAAATGTGGAGGCAGCTTTTCTTAGAAGCGTATTTTAAACTCATCTAAATTATATTAAGAGTCAAGGCCCAATTTGGTAACAAGCTGTGAGACATCAAGGGTTCTTTTAACGAAGAATTCACGCTGGAAAAATGTATGTCACAAGACATATGACTGGGTGCCTCCATACTTACTAACCCTTTGCTCCCCGTGTATTGATGTACACTGAGGTGTAAATCCAGAGAAAGGGGTCCAGATAAAGCCCTTGACTCCAAATGGCCATTTGGGTCTCTCTGTGAGCACACAGCACCACAAAACAAAGAGGCATCAGCAAAGATGCCTGAGGTTTGATTTGAATTTTGCTGTAGTTGAGTGATACTATTTATACCCTGGGCTAATCAGAACCAGGGCTGTTTCATCATTCTAAATGTCAGGAAAAATATATCATGTGCATCAAGGGAGAAATCTTGGCCCCACTGAAGTCAATGGCAAAACTCCCATTGATTTCATTGGGGCCAGGATTTCACCCTGAATAAAAACTCATGTTTTATACACGGTTTAAATGGCAATGGGTTTATCTGCGAGTGGTTTTAAAAATTGTTTTGGAGAAAAATACTTTACTGAAATGCAATTAGGCATTTATTCAGCCTTTTCAGAGCACTCACTGTTTTCATGAGCAATGTAAAGGAATTTAAGAAGAGAAACTCAGGGCTGAAGTTGGATGATATGCAATTGGGCAATTGTTAGAACACATAATTGAGTGTGATTCAATGTCTCCAAGCACAGTTTCACTAATAAGCTCCTGGGTTTGCGTCTGGATGATCCAAATGTGAATATTTTTTCCTGCTGGGTGACGTAATAGCTCACCAGGACACCAGTGCAACGGATGTAACATATTTGATTTGATGAGCTTGTTGGACATGAGAAAGAGCTTGCAGTTGTCTCTCTGACTTGCTGTCACACTAATGGAACACAGCCCTGTGGTCTCTGAAGCCCTGCTGGGCCTAAGCAGCCGTCTTTGGTACTGTCCCCAGCACAGGAGGTGGACAGAGTGTCACTGTGGGCTTTGAACATCATTAGAAAGGTTTGGGGAAGTCCTCAGCTCCAGCCTTATTATAAATCAAAAGATTCTTGTCTTTCCTTGCTGGCATGCTAAATGAGCAAAGTGTTAGGATTTGTAGGGTTTTATGTTTGCTGAGACAATTCACAGGAAGGAAAATAGCCTTGTTTTCACTGTCTAATTAGTTCATGGTGCATATTTCTTCAGCTGTGTACTTAATACTATGAAAAGTATCATGGGATCAAGAAAACAGCTTTGCATTTCAGTCAGAAAAGGAGCCAGTGGAAAAAAAACCCCATACATGAACAACATTCAGTGATTGGAAAACGCCGCATCCCCGCTTAAAAGGGCTTTCAAAAGATATGCTGTGCTCAATGAATCTCACTTCTTCTAACCAAAGCCATAAATCTGATGTACAAAATGTTCCCTTACTTTGACTTGATCTATTCAAACTGATTAATTTTTCACAATTTTCTCTGAAAACCACACTGTGGCATTGCTTCAGCACTAACTGCCCATCTCTCACAGACACCATTGGTTCCTGAAATACTTGGGTTTCCTGTGAGTTTAGAATGGGTCCCTTCCGAGTATTCATTTTGTCTGATCTTGTTTAAATTATGTGAATGAACAAAATTATAGCCTTTGATGCTACGCTGCGAAAACATTTAATCTATTTTGTTTTCAGCTTTCCTTTGACTGGTACAAGAAACAAAGCCTGGGAAAATAGGCAAATCATGACTTATGGGTGAGTGGCTAGTTACATTTGGAGCTAATTTCTTTTCCAAACATTTATACTTCCGAAGAAACAGTTTCTCCAAAAGAATAAGTCCTGGAAGTGGCTACAATAGTGGTGAGAGAAGAGGAAAACATGACATTTGAGGTAGTCACCTCGATTAAGGTCCTGTCCAATTAGGTTTAACAAGGCAGGGTTAGAGAATCATCCTAAAATACACTGAGGAGAGGAAAATATTAAAGAACAAAGAAGCCTCTGGCCTCAAAGGACAAGAGAAAAGAATTTCAAACCATCTTGATGAATCAGTACAACCACAGCTTGATGGAGAGACAAAAATGGGATGACTCTGGCTCTGAGGATTGATGCTGAGATTAAAAAAGCAAACAGAAAAATAAATCCTTTCACTTCTAGACCACTAACTTGACTTCATAAGCCAGTTAGTCATCATCATCTGATAGTTACTGAACATATCCTCTCTGGAACAAACTGGTGGTCTCAACAGGAGCTCTAGGAGGCATATGACAATACCCAAACGAAACAACAATTTCCTGCTTGGCACTATTGCTGGCCATCTCCATAGGAAGGCCAAAGGAGCAAGCAATTAATAGTGGGGAAAATCCCAACAACCGTTTATTACTATTATTATTATTATTATTATTATTACTACTAGTACCATTATTACTGTTATTAATTCACAAGAGGAAATTATACAGTTGTCTGAGTATGGCAGTAATTATGCAGGTGAATGGGATTACTGCAAAGCAGGGCTGAGATGAGGGATGCAAGCTATGGTCGGATTAGGAAAACATCTGTGGCTGCACTGACTTGGCGAGGGACAGAACCAGGGCTGTCAGTGAGACCTAAAAGCACCAGCTATTATTGCATGAACTGGGTGCTGCTTTTGCAGGCAGGGGCTGCAGCAGCTCCCATCCTGCCTGGAGATGCATTGTGGTGGGGAGGACCGGTGACACTCTCACCCATGGGTTGTGTCCTTTCTTCTGGCTTGCCCCTTGCTGTTCAAACCCCTTTTGCATGAAAACTCCTCCAGAGGATTACTCACCACCCAGGAAACTGCTGTCTTTCTCAGGCCGAAGCAGGAGTTGCACTGAGGCTGAGCAAACACCCAGTAGTGTGCAGTGTCACAGCTCCTCTGCCCTGGACCCGGCTGAAAACACAGCATCACCTAAGAGCTGCTTTCCCGAGGCCTGCCTTTGTTTTCTTGTCTTCTCTGGAGGAGCAGAATGAAACAGTCACAAAGTCCATCACTGATCTCGTGATCACTTCACCAATGTCTGAAAAGAGGATCATCACCCAGTCTGTTCTAAGGGTTAGGACATAACACTTCATTGTTGCTGTGTTGGCCCTAAGGTGGTGATTTAAATGAGTTTTGTATTCTGGACTGATTTCTAGTGGCTAAATTAATGCAATAAAACTTCCCAGACCCTTTTCATGTGCATTATTGATAAAAACACTCAGTAAAATAAATGTGTAAATCCATCTTTGTGAGCTCTAATACTTGATGGTGGCATCTGTTTTTCATTTAACAAGATGACTGAAAATGAATGTAACTACAAAAAGCTCAAACAGCCAAATGTGTACATATCATTGTGTAAAAACTGCTATTTCACCACTCACTGATAATCAGCCCTGATTTATTTGAACAGACTTTGAGGTTCTGACTTCCCTTCTCAACCAGGGCTTCAGTTCAGCAGCAGTTTTCCTTAGGCAGGGTCTTCCAGGTCTGACCCAGACATATCCATTTGCAACAACATCCACTGGAAAGGGTTTTGTACCTGGTAAATAGCAGAGTGAATCAGAAGAATTGAAATTTCCATTCAGTCATAATCTTCTGTGCTTTGGCATACCCTTAGGGCATTTACTAAGTGAGTATGAACATCTTTTGCACTATCTTATGACAAAATAGACTGTTTATGGAATGACACCATTTCTGGATATGGAAAAGTTACCTTTTATCATATATCATGTGTAAAGATCACCTAAGAGATTAAAAAATGGAGATATGTGGAAAGAAGGGAGTGTGCAGTGGATTTTTCAGCACCACGGAAATACAGTGTGCAGGAAAAGAGGAGAGTCTCTGGAGACTGTCTGGGTTGTCAGCACCGATAACAACAGCTGGGATGTGATGCTGAAGCTGGACTGGTGTTTGTGGTCAGGAAGGGCTTTCAGGGGGTGCTGCACTTCCCAGGCACCGCACAGAGCTTTGTACGTGAGTTTGTCACTGGCACACAAATAGGGCAGAATGAGTATAAATCAAATAATCTCTCTCTGTGCATGGTGATGGAATCCTTGCAGGCCAACAAAGAGCAAATCCAGCTGGTTATCTCCCCAGATACAGAGTCTCCCAGAAAAAGAACTGGTGCAGCTCTGCTGTACCAGGTAGGGATCAGATTTTAAACATGGGCAAGTAAGGGCAAGGCAAATATGACTGTAAATAATGGGAGATATCAGCAGCTTTCCAGCATAAACCTCCTAAATGCCCAGCAACATGGGCTGAACATTTTCTTAGAAGAATGTCTAGGTGTAATTTGCACAAAGATGTGCTGAGGGTTAATAGCCATTAATAATGTGACAACCATGGCAGAGGTGCAAACAGGACAAACTTTCTGCCAAATTTATCAGCCAGGCAACAGCAGTAACATCATCTCTGGGTGCACAGTGACAAGAGTTCACCACCTCAAAACAGGGCTAGGAATCCTGGGCCAGCTACCGAGACATCCATTTAGGATGTGCCCCTCAGTGATTCTCCAGCTGTTCCAGCAGCTTTTCCTAATGATACTTCTTTCCAGGTCTGCCTAATCTGCAAATTCACAGCTGTATGGCCGAGGAATGTAATAGGGTTAGATCCTTGGGAATTTTGGACCTGCAGGCTTCAATGAGCCTTGGGGGAGTTATCCAGGCTCAGAAGACATCCATCAGGTCCTTACTCCAAAGAAATCCTCCACCATCTGCCTCATTCCACATGCCCTGAAGCCAGTGGGAGTCCTACCAGATAATTCAGTAGAAATCAGCCCAGGACTCACCTAAAAACACACCTGTTCCTTACAGCATAAAGTGATAAGCTGCAAAAGGTTTGGTTTTTAATTGGACACTTAATACCAGCTTTGGCAGGTGATTAAACTGTGATTTACTTCCAAGGGAGATAAGAAGTAAATTTCTGAGGAATTCTGGAGTGATGGTTTAACAGCACGGTAATTATACAGAGTTTTTTTTGAAGAACTGGGCAAGTTAAGGGAGAAACAGACATAAATAAGTGAGTTATTTTTCTTCCTACACTCAGAAGACACAGGAGATTAGAAAATGACCGAAAAAAAATAGAGCAGTGTTTAAGTAGTTTGAAAATAAGGGATTGTGAGTGGACACACAAGCTGCCCAAGAAATGTTTAATAAGGAGCCAACAAGGAATGTATTTCCACTCCAACTGAAACAGAAGTTGCCAGTGCTATCAGAACATCAATGTATACAAATCAAACAATACAGCTTAACTAGCTCCCGTGGGTAAAATAAAGAGGCATGAAGTAGGGATTTGTCAATCATTGAGACCTTTATTAATAACAACTGCAGTTTAAAGAGCGTGGGTTCTGGTACTTGCAAACAGGAAGCAGCAGCACTCAAACAAGAAAGCAAGCATTTCATTGCATGTAAAGGAAGATCATAATTCAGAGGGAAAAAACATTTTTTTGGAAAACAAATTAAGCTACATGACTGCAACAAGGTCTGGGATACTAATAAAGCACTTTTGCATTTTGCATTATAAAAATACATTATTCTTAAATATTGTATTAGAGTTGTCTGGCTGGTATTGGGGCAAATATGCAATGGAGAAAGAGAACAACAGTTCAGAATGGTCAAAGAATGAGGCTCATCTCCCACACTCACCTGGCTTCGCAGCAAATGTTTTAATTTTTTCAAGGACATATTAAAATAGTTGTTCACCTTTAGGCTGCTGTTAGAGAGGGGAAGATTATTTCAGGCCTCCTGTGGTGACACCAACCACAGTCCTCGATGCAGAAAGTGTTTTAAGCACTTGGGTTTGGATAACTCTGTGAATGGGAGCAGAATTGTTTATCCTCAGCACCCAGACATGGACTGTACTGCTGAGGGTATACCCGAAAGTGGCTGAATGTGGCTACTATTTTTGGCTAGACTGTCTCCACTGAACCTTCCATTTGCTCTGGTTTGCTTGTGTTTCCACAAATCTGACATGAAAGATGTACTTTGGGGGACAGTCCTGCCCCTTCAGCACCACCTAACCCTGGGAATGGAAGGCAGGGGTCTCGTAGAGCCCATCCTCTCAACCCACCAGAGCTCACAGGCAGTAAAAAACTCCCATCAGTCTGTGGCACCCCTGTACCCTTCCAAGCAATTCCTTTGTCCCCTTGTGGTCTGACTGCTTTAATGGTAATTGGATCATGACTACCGTGGTTTTTTTTCAATTGTTCTCCATTGCAAACACAGGTGTTTGCTGGGGCTATAAAGTACACACAGCCCAAGACACAACTCAAAGGGGGGTTTATACCTGTCCCCTGGTAATTCTGAGTTAGCAATTTTTCACCCAAAAAATAAATATTTCCCCTTTGTCCTCTCCTCGGGAATACTGAAGAGAAAAGGACTGCATCCTGTATGTTTTGTGTAACTAGGTCAAAAGCTGTAGTAATTATATAATAATGGCTTGGAAAGGCAGTATTTCAGGACAAGGTGTTTCAAGCCAACAACTTCAGTCATAAGAATGACAATGGTATTTATTGCAGGAAATCCCTTGCAAGAAAAATATCTGCCTATTACAGACAGCAATAAAGTAAAAATTTTGCCTTGAGCATATTTCTTCCTAAGGCAGAACAGTAAATATCTGAGCTGTAGAAACATTAAAATACCTGTAACTAGTAAGAATTTACAGTTCTACAAAAACGTTGTCAACAATGTGTGTAGGTGCTTTAGAGATAAGTAGGCATGTACCAAAGATTTATGGATTCTGTGACATCATAAAATGTGGGGAATCTGAGTGCACGACTACTTGGCTGGTCAGCAAAAGACTCTTCTTAGACCATTAGGCTGTGCCATACATCATTCCTAAGGTTATTTCCTTGATAGGTCTTGGAAAATGTGTTGTATATCACAAATAGTCTATGACCTCAGAAGTCAGGCTGGGAGCACCTTTTACTCCACCAGCAGTTGAAGTTAATACCATTTACTTTTTTACAAAGAAAGTAATTACCTTGAGGTTTTAAATGCTTTTTCCAGATTGAAGCCATGACCTCAACTTTAGGATGATGTTGATGTTTGTAATCAGCCTTATTTCTGGGTTTGATGATTCATCATGCACTCATTAGATGTGATTTTGTCGTGCAATGGCACAACGCTTTAAAAACAAATGAAGTTATATAGCCTCATTTAAAATAATTCGAAGGGAAAGTCAGTCTCACTTACTGCTGCTTTTCTGCAGTGTGCTTCTGTCTTCACTGGCACTTCACTTGATGAAGTCAAGGATTTTATCTCTAAATTTCATAGCCGTGTAACAGGCAGTGATATTAAATGGGATACACGAGGGGTACTGGTATTATGGAGCACATTTTAGCTACTTTTATATATTGCATTGCCTTGAAAACAAATGAGAATCTTCAGTCTAAGATCAGAAAGGCCAGGAAAAGCAGAGGAAATTTTACAGACTAAGTAGAGTTAGGTATTTGGGATCTGTATCCCTTGGGGTGATCTCTCCTTTCATAAATTGTTTTGTGTTTCTCATTCTTCCTCTCATTTATCTTTCTCATTCCTGTAGGACCTGGCCTGGGTGAATCTGTCATCTTGCAAAGGTTGAATGGAAATTGGGATCTCCTGGTGGAAATATAGCCAGGACAGATTGCCAGGGAGCCTTGCCCTGTGCAGGATGACAGGACAGGGAAGATCAGAGAACCAGAGAATATTAGAATGGCATGGGTTGGAAGGGATCTTTAAAATGTCATCTAGTCCAACCCCCCTACAAAGAGCTGGGACATCTTCGACTAGACCAGGTTGCTCAGAGCTCCATCCAACCTGCCTGAATGTTCCCAGAGATGAGACATCTGCCATCTTTCTGGACAAGATATTCCAGTGTTTTGCCATCCTCATTGTAAACCACTTCTTTCTCATAGCTGTTTTAAATTGACACTTTCTTGTTTTAAAACCATTATCTCTTGTCCTTTTGCAATAACCCCTGCTACAAAACTCATCCCCTGTAGATACTGGAAGGTGCTCTAAGGTCTCCCCGTGCCTTCCCTTCCCCAGGTGAACAATCCCAGCTCTCTCAGCCTTTCCTCATGTGTTCAATCCCTCGGATCATCTTCGCGGCCCTCCTCTTGGCTAGCTCCAACAGGTCCATGTCTTTCCTGTGCTGAGGACCCCAGAACTGGTCACAGTACTCCAGGTGGAGTCTTGCTGAAGTGAGTTAGAGGGGCAGAATCCCCTCCCTTGACCACAACCCAGAAATTTAGATATAAGATCAAAAAGGAATGGAAGAAGTTGTTACTGGAGAGACCAATCTGTGCCAAGATTTCAGTGTGCTTTCTCTCTTCTTTTCATGGGAATGGACATCAGGGGCAAAAGGAATGTCTCTATTGCTGGAAAACGTATGAAAAATGAAGCAGCAGAGAAACCATTCAGCACAGAGGGATTGCAGCAGCCAAGGAGAATGGAGGGCTTTGCATATCCAGACTGAAGCTGCTGGGAAGGAGCTGCGAGGGGATTATGCAAATCCCTGATTGGGTGAGCAGGGGCTGATTGCCAGAGCAGGGGATGCACACACTGTCTGTACCTGGGTAGTGATTATGCAAATCACACCCCCCCAGCCAGGGTCCAGGGCAATTGGCTAAATGAGAAAAACTCTGGTTACGCATCAGTAAGTGCTCAGCGCTCAGACCAGCCCACAGACTGCGCAGAATAAACACAAACACACAACTCTGCCTCCCCCTCTCCCTGGGATCCACCTCACACCGTGCTGCCGGGCTGGCAGCAGATCCCTATCGAGTAAAAGTGGGTGTCCATTTTCATTTTCTGTGAGTCAGCCATCGAAGGGATAGAAAATGGAAGCTCAGATGAAAACTTCTCCCTGTTGCCTGCAGCTTCCTGATCCCAGGAAAATTCTGTTGTTTGTCAAAGGAGGGATGCACCTGCACAGTGGATGGGCTCAGGCCTTAGTTTTACACTGTGCATGGGAAAGATCTGGAGGGATGTGAGATGTAATTAAAAGATCAGATATTTAATACCTATTCCATGTCTTTTTAGGGGTTCAATGGCATCTAAATTTGCAAGAAGATAAAGACATTGCCCTGCCATACTTACAATAAAATTTTAATGTTCAGAAGTTTCTTTTTATTCTTTTTTATTCCAGTGTGTACAATTATGTGCCTATATGTGTGCAATCCAGCATCAGTTCTCAAATCCAGCATAATATCTCAATATAATTTAATTTTGTTCTGAACAGCCTTTAATGTTTTCAGGAGCTTCTCACAAAAGGAATCTCATTCCCATGAACACCTAAGCCTGAACCACCTCTATAATTCTCACTGCAGAATGTTGGAAAGACATGACTCAGAAATCCAGGAAAATACACTAATTATATTGTACAACTAATTGCACTCTGCAGTTTTCATAGCCTACTGGCAGATGGATGATTCAGATTTTGAGGTGATTGGGCAAGTTTAAAAACAGAATATAGCTGAGGAATAGCTGGACATGTCAGAAGAATGGAAAGAAATTGTCCATCTCAGCCTGTGGCACAATATAGGAGCTCATTGAACTGGTTGGCAATAAAATCCTGTTTATTAGCATGTCAGGATTATAAGAAAATTTCTTGGTAAAGCCCATGCTAGTGAGGAAGAGAGTAAAAAAAGATCCACGAAGTTTTCCATGCTGAATTTTCTCCCTAATTATTCCCCTGGGAGGGCAGAATCTGCTTCTGTGTACAACAGGCTATTGGTGATATGGGCAAATGTTAGTCCCAGGAGACCAATTAATTTTAACAGAGGCTCCTCTGAAAATCAGGGAATGAGGCCAAATATTATTCCAGTGAAAATCAGGTGAGTGTTTACATCTGGGGAAAAAGAAAGGGGAAATATATAAACATATGAGGCAGGAAGGGAAACCTAAGTGTGACCTGCAGGCAGGACAGGGTGGACAAGCCTGGCTGGGGAAAGCCCGAGGTTCATCAGCACCTTCAGTCATAAACCAGCTAATATAATTTACCATATTTACTCTCAAAATTAACTGCCCACTGCCAAAAGATGGATTTTGGAAACCCAAGCTGTGGGCAGTTATTCCCAGTCTCCACAGGGTGTGATAGGTGATACAACACAGGGAGCTGAGGAGAGTGGAAGGACAGGAGATGTTTTCTGATTAACGCTCTGCTCTCTTTTTAATAAGCTAAGAAGCAATTGAAGAGTGGTAAATTGCAAAAATCGATAACTCCTAGACTATTTCTAGCCCACTTTTATGGAGATATAGGACAAATATTACTTAAATAAACTTGCATCTGTCACAACACCAGCTTGGTCTGTACCTGCGGGGCTGCAAAGCTGTGTAAGCAGTAACTTTCAGTGAAACATTGATTCTTGCCAGTTTGCAAAGAAAATTGCAAAAGTTCCTCTTCAGGGAAAGAGGAAAAGATCACAGGAGAACTGAGCTGTGCTACAGAGTCCTTCCCTCTGGTTGAACTGCAGCTCCATCCCACTCGTGTCAGCAGTGAATGAAATTTGTGATGAGTCAGTGCTGCTTCCTCACCTGTGAAATCATTTATTCACTGGAGCACCGCAGACAAGTGCTGCTGGGGATCTCTGCTCAGCCCCTCGTGGGCAGGTGTCCCAGCCACATAAACCACGGTGACAATTGACATTAATTGGCATCCTTGTTGCAGTCTCCAAGGAGAGGCTAAAGATTTAATGGGCATTGAGAGTGAATTATTCCCAGCTGCCTCAAGGTGGTCCCTCCAGGGCTGTGCTGACACACACGGGCAGGCCAGTGCCAGACGCCTGAGCTGCCACCACTTGTGATGGATTGGCTTTACTAATATTTTTAAAGGACAAAGACAAAAGGGGGAAATGAGAAAACCAGCATAACAGGGAAAATAAAGGAACAGCATGATATTTCTCAAAGACATATTGGAACTGAAGTAAATACTTTTTCTTGGATGAATGTGAGGTCAAATGGGTGAATCTTTATGTAAATTGGCGTCTCTTCATTCTTCATGGAGGGAACCACTTCATATGAGCAAATACTTAATACAGAATGCTGCCTTTTTTTGAGAACTGAATGATTTCACCATCTACTTATAGATGAAATATGGATTTTGTTATCACCTTAAGTAGGCCAGTGTTAAATATCTATATAATTTTCAGATGAAACTTGTTTAAAAACAAAGTAAAAAAAATTCCATAAAGGAATGGTCTATTTCTGAAATTCCCTGGCTTCTTTTGCTTTGCATTTATCATGCTTTATCCTAAGTGTGAATAACAGACATTTTCTGTGGGCTGCAGGATTTTAGAAATAATAAAAGAATGCTTTGGAAATGTGTCATCTCTTCACAGTTATAACTCAGCAACTCAGGAGGCAAGATTTCCCAGTGCTAACTTCTCTCATGTTGGCTACTACCTCTATGTCTGAAACAATTTATTTCCAGATTGATTATGAAAACAAGACATCACTTAATTGTCTGGCCATAAAATATGTAAAGTATTGCACTACTGGGGCTCATTAGCAAAAACATAGATGCTTTTTAGTAATCCATAAGGTGATACTTTTTAATGAATGCTGCAAATTATTCTACTGACTACCTAAAGATTAATAATAGATATGTCTGCTGCAACAAACAAGTCTCAAATCTCTGGAGAGAGCTAGAGAAAGTGGATAATAATTAGAATAAGAACACGACAGCTATTCTTATATTCATAGTTTTGATCCTATCAGCTAAATGGTGGTTGTGGTTTGTGTTGTGCAGTTGTAAACACACTCCTCTTGGAGTAGGATCCAGGACTAAGAACAAGGCACACAGCTCGGCTTGTGGATAGGAAGAGAAAGGGATTTTAACTCTGACTCTGGGTTTAATGCTGCCTAATTTCAGGAGAGTTAAGCATCTTTACAAGACCTGAAACCTTACAGTTTAATTATCTCCAAGGATGATTGTTCATTGTTTTGAAAGGAGCCTGAAAACTGGCACTGTATTTAGGCAACTTTATTTAAATTTAGGACTCTCGCAGGTTTTGTTTTAGGGAAGTCTCTACCTTATTGCAGCATGTGGAACTCTGCAAAGGAGATACAGAGGATGAATAGAGTTTTGAGATGTAATATCCAATCTATCTAGTCATGAGAGTTATTAAAAATTGGACAAATATCTCTGTGGTAAACAGCACTGGACACCTCCAAAGCCCCTAAACCACCCCCCTAAAAGTTTGTTTCTCTGAGAGTCTCATCGTACTGTTGGTTAACCTGGGCTGTTGCCCAGGCTTTGGAGGATGGTGTGCAGTGCCTCATTCCCACTCACACTGGGAGCAGAGGTCACTAGGCCAGAGAGAGGCCAGTGTCCATTTTGACTGGGTCTGTGAATCAGCAGGAGAATAAACGGGTCTAGAAGAGCTTATATGAGACACTGGGGTCCCTACAATTGCACTCAGCTGCGTGTTCCTATTTCCATATCAGATGAAATGTCCCAGTGATCCTAAAAATGAAAGCTGCAGAGAGAGAAAGGAAAGGACCTCTCAGTGACTCCTGCCAGTATTTAAATCTCACCCAGTGAAACCAAACTGTTTCTCTGGGTGTAGTGGGTACAAGGCTGTGCTTATTGCTTAGAAATGCTTCATTATGGTGCATCATCTCTGACCTAGGCTTGCTCTGAAGCTCTCAGAATCCATGGGAACGCTCTCAACTGACTCCTTTAAAGCTTGGATCAGTTCTGTTCCCTGGCAGAGGAAGGCCTGTCAGTTCTCAAACCCTCACGAGTCCTGCCAAATGGCATGTGACTGTGCCAAAACCTATGGTGGTTTCTGGAGAGGAGGAAATTCTCCACAAAGAAGAACACCACAGGGTTTTTTTTGCCTTCAGACGCAAGAAGGTGGATGTTACCAGGCTCCCGAGATGCCTCCTGTTGTTCCACCTGCACTTCAGCAGTGATTAAAAAAATACTCAGTTCACAGTAATCCAGCACAGCACAATGATCTCAAACTGTAGATAAAATTATTCAAATACAATGATTCATGGCTGGCCTGGTATGCAGAACAAGCAGAAAGGCAATTTAATTTGAACATGTAAGCACACACCAGTCCCTGCACAGTATCCTGCCAAATTGGATAAGTTCTCTGTTAGTTTCTGATTATATTAAAAAGAATTCCCAGATGGTCCTGTTTAAACAATGTCTAAATAAATACTTTACTGACCATTTCGTAAGTTGCTATAGCACCTCGGGAAACTCAGTGAGCACCCTCATGGCTGTCAGTTTGGGAAAGAATGGTGTAAGTGTTACAACACAGTGATGGGCTGGTCTTTCTGTACTTGGAGCTCTCACTGGTCAAAAGATGTGTCTTCCACAGGAATGACTAACTTTTCAGTGTCTTGTCTGCTTCCTGAAAGGGAACTGTGGAGCCTGAGGCCATGATAAATTATTATTTAGGTAGCCTGACCTACCAGATGCAGCCCTGGGGGTTTCACAGAGACCTGCCACTGTCCTGCTGCATCACCTGAGATACATCTTACCCCATCCTCCATGGCCCAGTTTCTCCATCTGCCAAATTAGGGCATGAAATGTAGATTGTCACTGTAAAAAAAGAGTCTGAAGTCTGTATCTCCATGATAGAGACATTCTCCATGATGATCTACAGCTGCTGTTACACAGACTCTAAATTGTCATTAGGCACCCTCTGACTCATAGTTTGCCTTGGATGGCCAGGTAGAAAAGCAGTATCCAACCCTTTGGATTTGATCCTGAACTGCTGGTTCAAGTGACTTGGCAAATTAGTTGTTTCCCAGCACTAGTTTCAAAAGATACAGCCTACTTTCGTTTATTAATCCTGAGGAAATCTTGATTTCTAAAGGAAACTTCCCTACCCTGACAAGGCTCTGGGGATATCACAATATAAACGACATAATCAAACTCAAAGTCAAAAACAAATATGAACATTCACAGGAAGCTCAAAAACATCTAGATTATAAGAATTCAATGGTTAAAACCATAGGGAGCTTACTGTTCACACACTACTGAAAGTAAAATAAAAAGGGCACTTCTTGATTTAAAAGTGTGAGCACTTGTTATTTTTAAGTAGGATTAAGTATCTGGACTTCCAATTACACAATGGAAAATCCCTTTTTTATTGGTAAGATTTTAATTAAGTACCTTGATTTCTGTAAATGGGAGCTCCATTTGACACTTGTGGCCAACTTTGAATAAGTGCTAATAGAAGCTGAGTAAATTCTGCTGAACTACATAGCTCTGAGTGCTGCTCAAAGAGACGACTGCCTCCAATTTCAATTCCTTTAGAGAAAATCTGAAATAAGCACATTGAAGTCAATGTTGCACTGGTAGAAATCAGAGTAAGAATTGAGCCATGCCTAGGCCTGCATTAGTTTGAGCACAGTATTGAAATATTTTATGGTGGATACCATAGAAATGTACATAAAAATGAACATATTTTAGAAGCCCTGTTGTAGCCAGATGATTTGTGCAGGAATAAAATTGCAAAAGCTTGTCCTCCTGTGCAGCTTTCAGCCACGTATCTTTCTTTCTGGCAAGGGAGCCTGTTGGGGAAAATAAAATAAATACATTGCCACTTGCACAGGAACCAGCAGAAAAAAAGAAATCATCCTGCGTTTCTACCTTCAGAGATGGTTTATTGCCTTAGATTTGTGAATTAAATTACTTTTCTCAGCCATGAGTTTTATACATAAGGTAGATATCATGATACGTTTATTTTGTTAGAACATCCTTTAGCATCCTTTAACAAGGATATGTTGACACATTAATCTGATGAAACTTCTCACGGTGTCTTCCTCAGGCAAAAATGTGCAAAGTAGATATTTACAGAACGTTGACCCCTGTGCATCTAGTAAAGGATGACATATACCTCTGGGACAGATGGCTTTTAATACTTTTATGTTGCATATTAAAACTTAAAGACATTTCTACAGAAGCATTTAATAATTCCTGAAGCTTTGCTACCATGATAATTTTAATTACTTTAAAGGGTAATTCATAGTATCAAGAGTTTTCACCTTTCATACAACTACTGAGCATTATACCTATTATATCTCAAAAAAATGGAAACTACAGAGACTTAAAGGAGGGTGTGTCTTTTATTAATATAAACTGTCATTTATTCCTTCTGTTGCTTATTTTTCCTCTGAATTTGATGGTACGTGGGTAATGTCCCTCTCACCTAGTTTAGGCTGCATGAAATACAGAAATCTTCCTCTGAGCTGTTCTTCTGGATGGAATCTGACTCCTATGTGATTATCACAGTAAAATAATCAGGTAAGAATAAGCCGCAATTCATTTAATTATTTTAGATTTTATTGACAGGATGGGTTGCTCTTGCAGTATTTATTTTTCATCTCTAATTATGACAAGAAGTTAGGCAAGTCACTTGTATCTGGATGTCTACTTTTAACTACCAAATTTATGTGATTTCTTGGCTCATTTGCAAAATGCGTACTCTAGTTAAGGCTAATTACTACTTTATATTCAAGAAGACCCATGGACTTTAACAGGAGGGATTGCTCTTTAAACTTAATTTAAAGCCCAGTGTATGGCTTTGCAATAATTCATGTTTTCCCAGTACTTAGACTGCATTCCCATGCGCTCCTCTCATCCTTCTCCATCCCTCCCCCACCACACACATCCTGTGTACTCTGCATCCATTCTCCTACCGTGTCTTGTGGCACCATCCCTTCCCTCCCAGACGGCTCTTCACCATGTACGCAGCTTTAATGAACTGTATCCTGAGGTGGCTTGGAGGAAGGTTTCCCATGAGCTTGTAAAAAAAAGTAAGAGATGAGAAAATTTCTTTCTTATCTCACAACAAAAGATTGTGTGAGATCGTGTTGCGTTATTTCACAACAAAAGTTGCAGTGGGGATCCTCAGAAATAAGTTATTCACTGTTGCAGCAGTTGTAAAGTGTTGCTGATTGTTCCAAACAAAACATTGAAGGAAAAGTGCAAATGATAATAAAAGCAGGTCTCTCACTAAGAGAGGCTAAGAGTACTGTTCATGCTCTCTGCTGAACAGCATAAGCTTGATGAAGAAAGCAGGTGAAATCATGTTGTTTACAATAAATAACTTAGCAAAATTTGCCTTTTTCCAGCTTTCCAACTGTCTCCTGGCAGACCTAAAAAAAATAAATCCTATTTCATCCTTAAGAGCTTTTGTGCTGCTTTTCTCTTTTGGTGGAGAGATTTCACTGAAATTATTTGATAGGCAGTGTCTGAGTTATATGATTAGTTACCTATATCATGAAGCATGGGTTTTAATCTCCGAGTGAAGAAATTTTGCTCTTGGGATCAGGAGAAGAAATTCTCTGGGGACCGAGATCTCGTTGCTAGATGGGAAACAAATAAGAAAGAAGTGGGACATTTTAGGAAACTGTGTGAACCAATCTTTTATCTAAAGAGTATTTCTAGCAGTACTTAGTTGCATAGATTAATTTCATTTTTCTCCTGTGACATTTGCACAGAACAACTGGGTATATGTAATCCTGATGTATAAGCACAGGGAACGAGGGAAGACATTCTCCCTTGTGTTCAGCAAGAAAATATTTTCTCAGGTCCTGGTGAACTGGGGGTACAGAGGGAGGGAGGAAGCATGGCACAGGAATGCTTGGGGTTGCCTACTTGGGATTTGTGCATAATGAAGTCAGTTAATCAGCACAAGTCGAGTTGAAAATCCACAGATTATGTGATACAAGTATTGTCTGCAGCACTTCTGAACCTGTTCTAATCAAAAGTCAGGTTGAGGGAAGATAAAACAGATTTGTGCTAAAATGAAAGAGAAAAAAACCTGCTCTCTCTAAGCAATAATCCATCTTGATGAAACCAGAGCGATCACATGAGCAGAGCTTGTGCACCAGAGTGAGCTCACTACAGTGAGCTAAATGGAGCTTGGGTGTCTACAGTGGTCATTACAGCTTTTCTTTGCATATAAGCCTTCATTTCTATCACACGTGCATTTAGAGCTTTGGGCAGGTATTGACAAAAATCTGAATATATCGCACCTCTGCTGCCTAATTACAGTGGTGACAGCAGAAGACAAAGGATATACATGAGATCTGAGCGAGGTGTTAAATCACAATAACATGTGTTCACACCATGCCCCATTCCTATATATGGGATGAAAAAATCCCACTAATTAAGGTTACTTTGTTAGACTGATAGGTAATTACCAGAGCAAAACTTGTAACCTCCCAGCCCTTAGTAGGAAAAGGTCGAAAATAAGGGCGTAGTCCTTCATAAATCTACGGGGAACGGGAAAGGAATACCAAGTAACTTAACACAGAGGAATTTTAAGTTTCTATACACATTCTTTAATGCTTCTTAAAGAGCACTGCTTAGATTCATATTTCTTTCAGCTTACAGGACATTCTGAATTTAATCTCCCCGTAGCCACTCGTCTACAATGATTTCAGCTGTGGGTCACAAAAGTTAAACCTGATAACCGCTCCATTGCAGCCCTTCTGCTTTAGAGGTCAATGGAAAGTTTCTCAGGAGGCATCATTCAAAAATAATATCTACTTCTACACGAGAGATTTAAGTCAGAGTTTGATTTCCTCCCTCCTTTGACTTAGAGACTTTTCTTTGATTAGAATGGAGTACTAAACGCTAAACACCTTCTGGAGAACACATCTCTCTTAAAGAGCCACCATCACCAAGCTCACATCTATAATATGAACCACGATTTTGTTGGTCCAACAAGAAGTAAACATTGCAGACAACTGTTAGGAAAAACTGGTGACATTAGGGGGCCTATTAACACTCCGTCAAATTAACAATATATTTCTAATTCCCTTGAGTGTCATATGTGTTTTTCTTATAATATTGGCTGATTCTCTCCTGCATTAATGAGGTGGACTGCTGCCAAAAATATGCAAATGGAAATCCAGTGGACCTGTCTTTGTAAATTCAGATATCTAGGAATTCGCACTTAAATGAGAGTTGAAAAAACCCCAAACCAAACAGTCGTTTGGTGGCAAATCCTGTGCTGTTAGATTGCTTGCACCAGTGCTGGAAAACATCAATATGTAAATACCTTGAACTCTAAACTCCTGAAGTCTGTATTATCTGAGTTTTTACAGTGGAGGTGCCAGGTCCCCTTTAGACTCTCTCCCACATTTAAATGTAGATCTGCAATCAAATTACAGAGCTTTCCCTAGGAAACAGCAAGTCACGTAGCTCTCAGATAATGTAGACAAACAAATCACACTTCCTTGGCTCTCCCACCCCTTCTGAATCTGAAAATTATTTCTGAAGCTGAAAACGATGTCTTAAAGCAGAGGAGAAGCACACACATCCCTACACACGTACAGACCCCGTATTTAACATAGTAACAGATTGTAATTCTCCTTAGAAACAAAACAAAGCAACAATAATGCTACACAAAGCACTGGCAACCACACAAACTCACTCAGTGGCCCCTACTAAATCTGGGGTTAGGCATTATGACACAGGGTGTTGGAAACCACCCCATCCCCGCCTCCCCACAGCCCTTTTTCCATATGTTCCTTATTTCTCGTTACCTTCCAGCCGCCAGATGTTCTTCCCCACTACCACCATCCTGGACCTGCAGACCCTTTTTCTGGGTAGAAATAATAGCATGCAGATTTCAGGAATATTTGCCTTTATTTGATGCTATTCTTGTCCCACCCTTGCTGTGGCTCCAATCTCACTGAAAATTACATGGTGGATGATCTTCATTTATTGGGCGTGTATTCATAGATTTGAAGGCAAGCAGGGACCAATATCACTATTTAATCTGGATTTCTGTGTGACAGAATTGTAGATTTTAGCCAGTGGTGCTGGTGTTGAGTCCAAGAGGCAAGAACACATCTTGTAGCCCCATACTCCTGATTGCATGCAGGCTAAAGGACAACCTGGCTCACATGGATAAACTCCAAAATTTACTGCTACTCCCACTAAAATCCTGGACTTTATTCCATGTGAACAGAGAGGGTCTCTGACCAGCTCAGTCCCTATGAGTCCACCTCCCCAAACTGATACAGATCCTCAGCTTTTTCCTGTTATCTGCACAGCTCCCTTACAATTCTTAACATATGAAAAGGAGAGAGTAAAAAATCAAATAATAACGCAGTTCTCCATTTCTCCATTCGGCTTCTGGAGACCATAATTTACTTTCTGCTGCTCTTATGCAGTATGATCCAAACCACTCTCATTTTTAATGAAAGGTTAATGTAAATCATGTGAAAAGTCATGCAGTGTTTCCCTGAAGTGTACATGCTAAATTGCCATTCAGGAATTCATACCTTTTAGTGGGAAAAAAAAAAAAAAAGAAAAAGAAGTTTACCTCCTATTTGAGACAAGTGGTTGTGATATAAATCCCAAATAAGAAATATAAAACAAAAAAATGGAAGAAACAAAGTTATATTTTTGTCCTATTTAGGTACTCAAGCTGCAGCTAAATGCATAATAGAGTTTACAGAAGCACACAAGTGATAAACTATGACTTCAGGAATGAAAATGCTTTGAAAGTTTTCTCATAGTATAGGTTCTCATTTAAAAGGATTGAAGCCTTGTCCAGGTACTCGCTGTGTTCTGCATTTCTGAAGACTCCAAAACACAACCACACGAGCAGTTTTATCAAGGCTTGCATAATTTCATGTTTCCAGTAAACAGTTATTAGGACCCAGCTGGTTCCGGGGTATGTCTGTGCATGTTTGATTTTTTATTTTTCTTATATAAAATGTAAACTCCACAGCAAAAATAAGAAATAATGTTTGAGGAGGGAAAATCTTCCTGGAAGTGAAATAGCTAGTTAGATGAGATCCAGTTTAAGTCAGTTGAATATCAATTGCACAACTATAGAATGTAAAATAAAATTGATTTATTGGACAATATTTGATTTCAGTGGCTTTACACCAAGGATGCATTAGTTGAGCTGGTATTGTGAATTAAAGAACACTGAAAAAATCTTTTATGTTTATCGCACACCTGGCCATAAACCAGCCCCAAACTTCCCTTAAATTAACTTGTCAGAAATCCACAAAGCAGCAAAATGCAACTCTTGGGGTAGAATCTCACAGTGGAATTGAGCTCTATCAAAAATAAAGAATTAGACCATGTGTTTCCTGTATGATGTTGATCTGGTAATTGCCTTTCTTGCTGCTTTGGGTGAGATTCTGATATCTCTTATATCAGTTTTCCAGGTGTTATTTTAGTCATCTTCCCTTTGCAAATAGAAATCATTTCTACTTTTCGGTTGCATTAAGCTACACTTTAAATGAGCTCCCTACCTGTCTTGACAACTGTAACCACTGAGTGCTTGCAAGTAGGTACCCAGAACAATTCAGACCTTCACATGTATTTATAATGAACCTTAAGGCATGACACAGTTATTTTAAAAATCTTTTCAGATAATCATCACTAACTTTTAAAAACATTTAGTCTGAAGTAAGAGCTTTTCCTTCCTCAGTGATCTCCTTGTGTTCTGCCCACTGGATACCCCAGGCCGTGTGTGTTAAAGGTGAGGAGACCCATCATAATGGCTTTTAAATGATAATTATTCAAATTACCAGAAGGTAAACCTGGCTCTTGAGGAGGGACCATTACAGACCCACCAGCTGATGAAGTTAAACCAAACGGGAATAGAGAAAATGACTTCCCCCTCTCCCCCCCCCCAAAAAAAAAAAAACATAGAAAAGTTTTTCTGCTGTGAAAACACCCATTTTCCCACTTGGTTTTCTGAAGTCTGCATGGGCCCCATGCAAGGGCCTCCACTTGCTAAAGAAGCTGATACCTGAGATTGTCCTCTAAGGGAACGCAGCAGAGACCCCTGAAAGCTCCTCCTGAGCAAGATCACAGTGGGCTTCATGAAGCCAGGTTCTTCCTTCTCCTTCTTTCATCATCTGATGGTTGTTGGGGAATTTGGAGAAGTGGAGGCAGAGGAGAAAACATAACATTTGTTACAGATTTGAAGGAATCCACTCTCTGAATCTTCTGCTTTGTGGGAGGAATGTGGAAAGAAAGTTCTGCATGCCCGTGCATGCATGTGCTTCTCAGAGTCACAGAATCATGGAATGGTTCGGGTTGGAAGGGACCTTAAAGATCATCTCATTCCAACCTTCTGCAGTAGACAGGGACACCTTCCACCAGACCAGGTTGCTCAGGGCTCCATCCATCCTGGCCTTGAATAGGAATGGAGCATCCACAACTTCTCTAGGCAACCTGCTCCAGTGCCTCAAAAGTGTTACATCACTTCGTTATAACCACATCATTTCAGCAAAGCTCCTTCAACGCAGAGAGGAGGTAAAAAGAAAAGCAAGAATCATTGTCAATCTGTTTTTTTTTCCTCTCTTTATGGGATCTTGGGTACAGATCCTGGCTCACGTGCCTCAGAGTGTATATGTAGTACCTCTGTGCTTCATGGCTTCTCAGTATGTTCAGGCATCACCTGGCCCCTGGGATAGCAGCAGCTTCAAGACCTCCTCGGAGTTTTACTGGCCCCCTAAAGACTGGAAAGTTGAAAACAGGAACAGTACAAGCCATGCTACCCACAACCCTGATACTCCTCCTTGTCACCTAGTTTATCCACTGGTAGAGCACTATCAAACTCTTTGAAGAAACCCAAAAAACCTCAAAGGATATTGCACAAGATGGCCATATGGCCACCGACATTTTTGAGTCTTGTATGCTGCTGGCCCTGTGTAAAAGGCTACATCAAAAAAGATTATACTATAATTATAAAATACCGTCTCACGAATTCATGTGTAACTCTATAAATATACCAGATTAGCACACAAGATTACATTGAGAATTAAATATTGGAAACAAAACAAAAGTGAGCACATTCTGAATTAGCACGGTGGTACCAGGATCTGGTATTATGACTTTGCTTAATACTGTAAATTAAACAGGAAATGTAGTTTAATTTTGTGTATGCTTGTAAATAAACAACATGTTGTAGATTTCATCATGCTCATTATATGGAAAATTAGTCCATTTTTTTTTTTTTTCCTGGTTACAAGAGCTTATGATACCAAATCTTCTGTTTATCTCAGTGATTTTTTTTTCTGAATGTAAAAAAAAATATACATTATGCATCCTAACATCCATATCTGTAATTCTGTGAGCATCCCTTTTGTTTACTGCACACAACATAGTTGTAACAAAGACATTTACGCTTTTGGAGTCTGAAGCATGAAGTCGTTCTAAATCTGTGCCCACAGGTAATAATTACTTCACTCATTAACAGATCTCCCTAGTCTCTCATAAAACAGCTCTGAAAAGGTCTCTTGGGACAGAGTCGGGAAGTGCGTTTTATGATCACTAATATGGTACTACCTTGGAAATTCCTAGTCTAGCTGGTTTAGCCCCAAAGCTATGTTTATTTGCACAAACCCAGCAGGCTGCAATGACAAGAAGTAGACTAAAGCCAGCCCCAGTGGGTCCTCTTCATCCTCTTCATGCACCAGAGGGTCGAATGACATCTTATTCTTTGACATCAGCAAGACATTACTAAGAGAAAGGGACAAAGGAAGGCTACAAATGAATAATTTATGTAGGGCATTCAACAGGATATGAGAAACAAAAGATGAAAATGTAAAACGTTGTGGCAATTTTGTGTGTGCATGTATTCAGGAATTTTTCAAATTATTGTCTTAGCTAAAAACAATCATTAAAATAGTTTATTGATAAGAGTTCAGGGCTGACAGTCAAACATAGCAGTGGTGTAAGGAGGCAGGACCTCAGTGAAGTATGTACAGCTTGGTTTACCTCCATGAGCAAGGAATTTGGGTCTCCAGATCTGTTGTACTTCAGTTAAGTACTCTTTTAATAAATAATTGATAAATTTGTACAAAGGTCTTTGGGTTGCTACAGACAATGCTGAAGAATGAAAAATGCCCTGCAGGAAAATGTAGATGATTAACCAAACTAAACAACCACTTCACAGAGTATCCAGTTTGTAAAAGTATAGGAGTTTGGGTCAGTCTGCAATGGGTTATGAGAAAAGTATTAAATGAAATGTCCAAGGTCTGGAAAATTGGAGCCTGTCCTTTGTATCCAGTGGGTACCAAAATTTACCACAAGCCAGTAAAAACTTACTATTCCTTCCTATGAAAAAACAACCTCAATAATGTCAAACAGTTGCTAAGATGGTGTTTCTTACACAACCTGGGGTGCTGTGGAAGGTCTAGTCTCCTTTCCAGCCAGAGAGAGGAAAAATACTGGGCATGCAGACCGGGATTTTCTCAATGTGTTCAGACTTTTGCTGGGACTTTGCCATGAAAAGTCCTACCAAACCTTGTATGCCACCAAGGAATCTGAGTAAAATTCAAGGTGAAGAAGGCAGCTGTCTGCTATTGTAGAAGAGAAAGGTTGCCTTGCCTGAAAGTATTTGCAGCACATGTCAAAACCGTCTTCCTCTGGTACTGCACTTACTTACGTCAAAAGGATCTGTCACTGCGTTATATCTTCACTCAGAGATGCGACTCAGGGATTTTTTCTTCTTTTTTTAAACAGGGTTAATTTTAGACACCTCAATCAATTTCCCTGTTGTGGCTCTTCCCCTTCAGGCCAAAGCACCCCAGTTTCAGTACTAATTATTCTTATTACAAAAGTCCCTCAGGTCCTACTCAGACTTCTGTGCTTAGGGGTATGCTAAAGCCTAACTGGAAACATTCCCAGTGCCAAAGAATTTACAAGTAATTTAAGGCAGGATGCAACAAGTGGGTATGTGAGATGGTAATTAAGGTGAGGGGATTGGAAAGGAAACCCGTAGTAGCACCAAGTGGTCACACTGATTAGCTCCACTCAGTGGTTTAGACTCAGCTGAATTTTTTTTTTTTTAACGCTGAGATATAAACCACTAAAATGGATACAAGTGTGATTTAGGGCTTAAGTGCTTTAAAAAATCTGAAATGTGTGGTTTGCAAAATTTATCAATTATGTGTATCCAAGTATCAGCTGAATTCTTCATTTTAGGAGGACAGGTGGCTGAGGTTAGGAAAGTTCAAAGGGTTCTAGAACCACCTGATAAACTCTCAGTAGGGCAGCAGAGCTCAGGCAAATCAGGCAGTTTTTGTTAACAGCCCTGTAACACACCTTTCTCTAATGGATGTTTGAGAAAGTTTGGAGCCGTGAAAATACAGCCTAGAATGATAAAAGTCCTTCCTAAAACAAGCAGAGCTTAGTGAGAAACATTATAAATCCCGCTGTTGTGGCCCTATCCAAAATTAAGTGCTTGATTTTCTCCCTCTGGGAGAAACTGGGGCCAAAACTTCTCCTGCCTCCCATGGTGCAGCACCGAGATCTTTGTCTGCTCTAGTGGTGTCACACACATCCTTTCCCAGCAGTAATTTCAGTCCTGTCAGGCAGGGAATAGATCTTTGGCCAATGTAAACTGGCACGGAGTGAGCGTAGTTGAGACCATCTGCAGATTTGCCAAGGGAGAAATTTGCTCACTGATTGCATGGGAATTGGGATGGATGGTACCACAGAAAGAGCAAATGAAGGATGGTGAGGGCACATGTTTGCAACATCCTAGCGCAGGGGAAATTAGGATTTAAATTAGCTTTTGATTTTCAGAGGGAAGGTGGCTTATCCTGTGGCCATCGAGACAGGTTGTTTGGACATGATGAAAAGCCGAGGCAAGCTCTGAGGCAAAATGGCCCTGTGGAATCTACTAAACCTAAGAAAAGTGATCTACAAGAAACTGGAAGACGAAAACCATATCCATGTCTGCCACTCAATATAATTTAGTGTAGCAAATAGCAAACACTCAGACTGAACATTTGAGAGTAGAAACAGTGCAGGTATTAATATATCTGCTCTTCCCACAGATTGGCAAGCAGCCTAAATCCACTGCTACCTGAAATTATGCCAACCTGTTCAGCACATCTGAATTTAAAACTAATCTCTTATTTACAATCAAAGCATCTACAAAGCTGGTGCTTGTAATGGGTTTTATTATACTGCATTAAAGATTGTTGTTGAAATTTGCATTTCCAATGACCAATTAGTATATTTATTTATTAGAATTTAGTCATGCTATTTCTAGTAAATGAAATGTAGTGCATAAGAACATAAATAGGATTATTAGCTACATTCCTCTCTTTCCTCTTCTATGGACTTCATTATTTTTGCACAGATGCCAGGATTTTTTTTTTCAGTGAAAAATTAAGATTGCATGAAGACTTGCCCACTCTCAAAAGCTGTGATGACATTCAGTGTGATTGCAAGTTATACCACATTAAAAAAGACGTTTCTCTGAGAGCAGTGGTTAAAACCCAGACGCCTACATTTATTTACATTTGCAATGCTTGTGCCATGTGTATATGATACAGTGAACTGCTAACTTTTGGAATGAAAATAACTTGTGTCTGTGTGAAATGTCACAGGAAATTGTAGCACTGATTAATAAGTAAAGAATACATAATTAGAAAAAAAGTTGCTTCTTGTAAAACTGCTGCGTGTGTTTAAATTCTCATTCATTTTTTCCCCAGGAATGAGCAGATTAAAATAAATAGAGGGATCACGTAATGAAATTTGCTCCCCCTTTAATGTGAGTGTTCAGGTTTCAGGATAACATTGTTCCTTACAATTTGTTTAAAACAGAATGCAGAATATTTGCATCGTTACCTGGATTATTAAGCTTCCAAACACAAAGAAAAAAATGCTTTTTTGCCTCAAAATTACAGTTAATATGAATTAAACAACAGCTTTAATGGCTAGAGAGTAAAGTTTTTAATTAAATTTATGGTAAGTATTTCTTCATATTTTCCGTGGTTAGGGGTCTGCAAATAACAAAAACTGGGGTAATGAATGGAAGGGAGGAGATTCTGGTCCAGACTGGAAAGTTCTTGAATTTCAGGACTTTTGTTTGAGCTCCCAGTTTCTCTTGCCTCTTGCAGCATTTCCCTCCCTAGTACTTTACACACAAAGGTTTTGGTGTGCTTTTCAAACGTGAATAAACTGTAACAAAATGTAGGTATAAGATTAAGGAAATGTTTTTCTCAGAGTGATATACTAAGGCCAATGAAATCTCCAAAAGCTAAAGAAACCACTTTGGAAGCTTCGTGAGCTTTGATGCTGACCTTCTTTTAATAAAGCCTTCAAAACAAGTGGACCTATTCCAGGGTAAGTTCTTCATCTGACGAAAGCTTTTTGAACCTTTAGTGTTTTGTCATTCCTTAGACATATGGAATCTGGAGCAGTATTATTTACATAAATTGATTTGTAATGTACCTGTAATGAACCATTTCAACTAAAAATGGTTGAACTCGTTGTTAAAAAAATGGTGAAAATGGTAGACCTCTATATACTTATAATTTGAGGTGACTGAGATTGCTTTTTGGCAGAGAGCAAGTGGAGGTTTGATAGGACAGATGACAGTTTTAAACAGAGTTCTCTTTTTACATCTATTTTATAATGACTGTGTATGTTCACTAACACTGTACAGAACACCAGCTTCACCAAAGTCCACAGCTGTGAATGGCATCAGGAATATAAGGTACTCTGCAAGGCAGGGCTCTCTTTCTTCATTTTTCACTGTAATCAGGGAAAAGGGTCCTGCTTGAATTCAAGCACCAGGTCACCTTTGCTGAGTAATTCAAGCAGTGTGTTGTTTCTCTGCAGCAACCAGGTTGCAACCAGAGCAGCACTTCTACTTCTTATCTAATCACTCCCTGTGCTGGCTTCAAGGAAGTATTAGAGCAAATGACATTTGAACACTAAGAAGTGTTCCTCTGCTTCACTTCCTATATCACTATGAGCCAAAAAAATGATGAAGGGCAATCCTTATTTAAATTCAAAACTGAATTTTTTTTGATATCTCAGTTCTAGCATGCATATTCAAAGCCATTAGTATCTTTGCCTGCAAAAGTAAGCTGAAATCATTTAGGAATGAAAACAACCAGAAAGAAAACAATCCAGCAAAGCCATGCTTAGATTTCAAGATGATGTTCAAATGGATCATCATGAAAGAATTTTTGGAGTTCAAAGCACTAAGTACTTTGCTCTTTGACAACCACTGCTCACAAGTTTGCCAATCATTTCATTACATATTTCTGAAAATAGACATGACTCTACTGGTAAAGCTCTGATAAAATCATCCAGGATGCTTTTCATGTTGGCTGCTAGAGCTTCCAAGTGACTACTGTGATGTTTGCAATGGTCATTAGGAACTGCTTTGAAGAAGTGTCCTATCAAGTGAGCAAATTCCTGTCATTCAGTGTGCACCATCTACGTAAACCCTGATTTACTTTCCACACTTCACACAATTTCCTTGTAACTTTCAGTGCACTGACCAGCTTCAAGCTGCCCTCTTCCAGAGTGGTGAGCAGTGATGAAAGAGCATCTTCCAGCACCCCACTTTCAGATGCTCTTCACTCCTACAGGCACGTTGGTGACAGCAACAAGGACAGTAGACTTGTGTCACTGCAAAGTAGAGGTTTATTTTTAACATTTTGATCTGTTTTCTGAATCCAGTGAGTGTGGTGGTGTCTGCAGGAGGTATTATATCATGTTTCTTGTCTGACTTCCCACTGAGTTTTGCTGACAGTCTGTTTTTCCTTGCAGGTACAAACAAGTCTTTTGTGACAAAGCAAAACTTTCTGGCTTCAGTAATGCTGTAACTCAAATGAAAAGACACTTTAAAGATTACAGCATTCACTTAACTGGCCAAATAGATACTTTCCTTTTTCATTTTCAGCTCAGTGTCTTAATGCTCCTTACTCTTTGAAATTATTCAAGATAGTAAAGATGATCATCAGATTACAGGAAGACTTTGTAACACGAGAGACACCCTAATGTGAATTAATTTCACCTGAACTTGTGTTGCATCTACACAGTCTTGTTTCCAGGCCTGTTACAGGTTTGTTTTTATCTTCCTTCTGGGAGAGCAACTTATAGACACATCACCTGCCTATCTACATGTAGTATGAGTGGCAGTTTATTATTTCTGAATGATACTAAAATGTTTCTTTTGCTTTGCAACTGTGTTTGAGCTCAGGCTCCACATTTTCTGTCTAAAGTTACAGAATTTTAGACTCAGTGCCATGCCTGAAACAGCAGCCAGCCCGGAAAAGGAAACATAGAACTGGTGAAAAACTGATAATATTACTGTGAAATGTTCAGCAGTGGCAAATACAATATCAGTGGTGAGGGAATATCCTGTTCTTCCCCATGTCCCACCAATGCCAGTCAAAAAACAGTGTGAATTGAACAGAATTAATAGAATTTAAATGCTATAAACACCCAGATGCTCCTTATGCATCTGAGCCTGGAAGTGAGAGGACACTAACAGGAGCAGGAAGATGCTAATGCACTCTCATTTGGCCTTGCTGTGCTTGGTTTCCCACCCAGCTGAGAATTTAATGCAGTTTTTGGAAATATCTGAAAACTTTCAGGCAAAGCCTTGTGAGCAGCTCAGGAGCTTGCCAGTGCCATAGGGTTTCATTAGATATGGATTCTTTTGTAGCACTCCAATCAAGCTTTCTCTATGAAAAGTCTATTTGTTGGCCACCTTTCTCAACCCCCCTGGCTGGGGGTTAGATCCTTTTTTGCAGGGGTGAAGGAGCAGGTCGTGAAGAATGGAGAAGTGTTAGAGGACATCTGTGCAGGTCCTGACCTATCAATCCCTCTCATGATTCCAGTTCTAGACCATGCTGCTTTCCTCCCTGAAATTTCCTGACAACTCCTCTGTCAGCAGGGAGCTTGTGGACACCTGATTGAAGATTTTCTTGGTGGTAAGCACAGGAATACTTATGTGCATCCTGCATGGTTGCTTCCCATGTTGCATCTACACAATATCAAATCTGTTTCTGGGTTTGCCATGAGCAAGGAACTCCAGGGATTTAATTTCCATTGACCAGAAAAATGATAAAATTCATGGGTTGAGATAAGAACAGTTTAATATTTGAAATAAAATAACAACAACAACAATGATAATAATAATAGAGAATCCAAGTGTCTAAGTCTGGTATAACTTCAGAGGCTGGGACACTCATTTTAACCTTTTTAATTCTGAACAGTATCTCTGGACCACAACAGTCAAATTTTCGGTCAGTTATTTAAAATTTATTAGAAACTATTCCTGCCACCTTAATTCCCCTTAAGCCAAGAATGGACCCTATACTCAGACACACTGGAAGTATGGAGATGTTTATTTTTCATTGGGATGTATATCTTGAATCCCATGCCACTTCTACCAATACTTTGATGAAATAAGTTTATAATTATTATATAATTACGTAAAGAAATATTATATATATTTAATAGATATATTATATAAGTTTTGAATTTTTTTATCCTTGTTAACACTGTGGTCATGACTGCAAACCAAATGAAATTCAGGTTAGGCCTTGTTCAGAGACAGAGGAGCTGTCAGTCCTGCTCCAAAGAATTTACAAACATTAAGTTCAAGGTAGTCAAGAAAACCAGGTTTTCTGTATTAGCATTTACAAATAATTAAATTTTTTTAACTGTGTTTCTGTATTTCTTAAAATTTTGCTGGTTCACCATCAGATTTCATGGATACAGCTGCTGACTTTTTCCATTTCAAAGCAGGTTATTTCCCAGTTTTTCATGGTATGAGGTGAGTCCATGAATCTCCAACTTTTCTGGCTTTTTGTGAAGGGCAGATATCATATAGAGACTTTCTAGACTTCATAAATGATTACTGCATTTTTAAAGCCTTGTTCACTTGTAGGGGATCTTCACTGTCACATTTTTCCAATCACAGAATTCCAGTTAATAAATTGTGTCAGTGCAGAGAATAGTTCTTCCAGATGAATTAGAAAATGAAGACCTGTGAGTGAATAGTTTGTTTCTCAGCAATCTACCAAAATCTTTTTGGAATCTCTTGGTAGAATAGATTTCACTTTTCTGTTCCTATTTCTTCTTCTTAAGCCAAGTTTTTGGAAAGCATTTTATATCTTTAGGACTGTGTGAACTTTCAAGAAACTAATTTATTTAGCAATGCCTGTTACTCATCCTACATAGAGGGATAATTTTTGGTGAAATCAGAAGGAGCTCCAAACAGAAATCTCAACTATAAACTCAGAGGAAAATTTAAATCTCTCTTCTGCACCTGCATGACAAAGACTGTAGAACTATAACCTTAGAACATTTCAAAAGATCTGCATCTAGGTCAAGACTTGACACTCTAGTCCCTCATTATTTTAATCACACTGTGTGATTCATGGAAATTCAGAGGTTTTCTACAAAAACTGTCCTAATATATATTCTCACACGAATTTCTGTACTTTTTCTTTAATTTCCAGTATAAATTTCAGCGCCTCAGATGTTTGGATTGAAGGTAGCTTCAATCTAGATGGTGACATTGGAGGATGTTCTGATACGACCCCATATTTATGCGCTTTGTGGTTTATAAGTTGCATTTCTTTCTGTAATGAAACCCAACAAACAAATATTAGAACAACAGAGTGGCTGATTTAATTGCTATGGTGTGGTACAGGTGTCTGCCATAAGATATTATTTTTTTTTAACAGATGTTTAGAAAAAGAGTTTCTGGGAAAAAACAAGACATGAGAAAGCCTAACTGGTAGGGTACTGTGTGAATTTGGAATCCATTTCCGGCAGAGTCCAACGTGTTTGTTGGGGTTTTTTTGCCCCTAAACGAGACTTTAAAAATGTCAGGTTTGCTTTACGTTTTCTTAAAACACAGCCTTTAAATTTCATCATTTTACTCTGATAGACTCTACTGTGACTTAATGCCTAATTATGCTGAGGCAGTCCCATCTCTGGAATCCTTTGGATCTCACCTGGCATAATTTGCCACAGATAAATAAATGATGGCAATTTATGGCAGCTAAGCATTTTTATCAAGATTTGTTGGTTTCTGTTATTTAAGATAAAATCAAAACTTCTATTTATACATGTAAAACCAAGGTGTTTGGAAAAGTGGCATTTATGCCATCCATTGCCTGTCCTAAACAACAGAAGAGATGCCATTCAGTTTTTAATATACATAAAATCCTCTGTGCTGTCAGAGTGGCTGCGAGTTGTACAATTCATTTCAGGTACATTAGTGTGCATAGCTCCTTATTTTGTTATTTTTGGGTGCTAATGATATGTAGGTGCAGAAATTACATTACCTATGATACGTAATTAAGCAGTTTTCCCAGCAAGAGTTTTTCAACCGCTATCACAGTTGGTAGTTCCTTTGCATTGTCCCTTCACTGTTTACAGCCTAAATTGTCTCTTTTTTTTTTTCTTTTTTTTTTTGGTATAATTTATCTCTGGAAATTTGCATACCCAACTGATTTTTAGTGGCCAGCATCTCTTCTTTGCGATATCCCTTCGACCTCCTCCTGACAAGCCTGGCACTGTAAGTAACACAATTCCCACAGGATTGCAACTTCCCGTGGCAGCCATAGCTAAGCTCGTGTCTGTGTGTGATGAGTGTCCTGGGCCTGCTCAGACAGCAGAATGGTATTAAGCAAAGATAATATTTCCACCAGTCAGCTCTACAAGCAAAACTCTGTGAGATTACCCAAATTCATGAACCTTTGTAAAAATGTGTTTTTGTAAGTGTTTATTTCTGAAGGGTTTGACTGCATATTAGTTCTGTTGCAGTTTTGTAGGTAAACAAACACAACACACACATCTGATAACTAACCAGCTGCTATGATTTCATTTTTACACCTGCAAAGAGTTGGAGTGGTGAAGCCATGAAGGTACTATTTTAAGAGTCCTATATATAACTTTTACAAAAGGATTTTTAACGAACCCCTTGCATGAATTTTAGACAACAGTGTATGCTAGAGCCATGTCTGTTGGCAGGCTGATCTACAATATCCAAAGAATTTGGGAACGGAAAAAATCCCTTAGGCATATGAGCCCCAAATTATAAAATAATTTTGCTTCAGATGTAAAAGCCAGATTAACTCATGGCAGCTGGCTTGTAAATGTATTAAATGGACAGAGGCATAGTGAACGTCCTTCAAGATGAATTTCTTGTCATCTTTTCTTGTGAAAAGAGGTTTATCCCATCCCTTCAAAATCTGTAGGGTATCCTATTTTTTTAGTCTCAAAAATATATTTGGTTTTCTTTGAAGATGAATAAAACTGAGATGCTATTATATTCAGTTCCTACTTTGCAGCATTCAGAAATTCCTTTGCTATTAATATGCCAGAGAAACAGATTTCTTTGATTTTTTTCAGTTTAGAAGATCAAAAGCTGTCAGAAATTGTTTCAAAAGGAAAATAAATCTTTGAGAAGTTGGATTTGAAATAATGAGTCTCCAGCATGTTGCATACACAGTACTTAGAGCTGTTTAATGGAAGATGCTGTTATAATTGTGGGGTTTGTCTCTTCACAAGTATCACTCACCTAGAGCATTTCAGCATTAGTTTTGCTTCTTCGTAAAGTAATTATCAGAGGATTGGATATTAATGGCATTCTTCTTTTGTAACTTCTTGCAAATACTTAGGTGAAAGAAAAAAGCAGCACACTTTTAGACTGAGAGGAAGTCTTAAAACCAGTTTGGGAGTTTTCACTGTTTGTGTTCAGGTAAAAGCTTTTCACTTTTATATTTGTATGTAGGGAAACTGATCGTGACACAGACAGGGAATAGCACTCTTGTGGTTGCTGGAATTGCTCTGGGAGCACCTGTGTAGTTCAGGGATGGCTGTCCTTGTGCTAACCACCCACCAGACAGGATTGCAACAGCTCTAACGTGTTCAGGAAGGCCTTGTTGTGCCAGAGAATTAAAATCTGGAAGCCTGGGTTTGCGTTATCATCATCAAGAGACAGAGCCTGATTTGGTTTGTATCAATAACATCAAGAACCGTGGTGTGAAGATATCGCTGCTGTAAGGGCTGAAAGAGCAAGCAGTAAAAAAGGAGATGAAACAAGGCGATTAAATATTGATAAACACCAGGCCCATTTGGAAACAGCCCCAAATGCACGCAGCTTACCCTGCAGCTGAAGATTAAGATGCCATTGTGGCTTTCAACTTTTTCATCACTAGAGCTCTAAATCAATTCTAAACCTATAACCCATCTCTATTAGTCCACATTTGTAACAGTCTATTGGGAACAATGTTCACCAATTCATCAGTGAAAAACTGTCTAATGATTGGGCTGGCAAATAAATAAGTCAAACGTGCTTTTTTGGAAGGGGAGTGAATACATTTTTACTTCCAAATTAAAATATTTAGTGCTGTATAAAGCAGTTGCTATTTAAACTGCCAATAATGTTTAACATGAATTTACTCACCACTGCCTATCCTCATACTGTATAATTTATAACACTAAGCCCTTTCAATACTCCAAAATGCCAGATAAACTTTTCTCATTTGCTCTTAATTTGGTCACGCAGGATAATACCAACATCTGAAGGCTCTTTAAACTGCTTTTTAAAATGCATTCCTGAAAGCACCACCAATGCCACCTCTGCTCCTTGTCATCTTCCATAATTATTTCCAATCCAAAGCGGTCCTTAATGCGCTTATTAATCTGGCATTCTCCTCAGTGTGAAGCACATTCAGCTCTATTAATTTTTAAAAACCCTTTTTTATGGTGGACTGCAGATGCTTGGCTATTACTGAGAAGCTATTAGAAGTTAACACCTTTCTCTCCCCAGGGACTGGCATCATCCTATGCTTCCAAATGCCACCCTATTTTACATTATCAGCTGCTAAGACTAAGTATTAGAGACTTTTTTTTCTTCTTACTTCTGAACTGTTAATGCTATTATTAGCTAATGGCAGAGTTCTGTACAGAGTATAGATACGTATACCCTCTCAATGTCTACAGCAGATGGGGTTTTATTTATCTGCCTTTGAACAATGAGGTTTTTCATTCCTGTCATCCATTAGAAGAAAACTCACATATAAACAAAACATAAGTCTTATTCCCAGGGATTGAGATTATTTTTGCCTTTTCTCAGGTTGGATATTATGGTCAGGTGAATATTTAGTAGAAAAAATGTGAAAGAAACAAAACATCATCCGTCAAACCACAAAAGGGAACTCTTTCCCTTTCAGAGAGTATCTACATCTTTGTGAAACACAAGCATCTCTTGTATGAATGAAAGCTAAAAGTTCTGAAAAAATATTACAGAATGCTATTTCTGGGCTGGTTACAAATATTAGAATTGATAGGGTTTTAATTTTCTGAAAGAATTTTAAGTCCCAGCTACTCTTCTGACCGTTTTGAGCTGTGATGACTGAAGGCAAAAAACTAACATATCGTGGCTTGGAAATGCTCAGACTGTGCTTACTAAACCTAAAGCACCATCAAACAAAATACTACAGAGATTATGATACAGTTATATTAGTAAATATTCTGTATTAACTTTAGTAAAAATACAACACTTCAAAACGCTTCAAAGATGTGGAACAATTGTCTCCATAAGACTGCAGAAAGTTTGACAGCAACATAAAATTTAGGTCTAACCTGCCATGAAGAGATTCAGGAGCCAGAACATGAAGCTGAATATTTACACAGTAATTAATGGGGTTTCCTATCTCAAAGTCAAGGCATTGTAAAGGCTGAAGGGGACTCAATTCCAAAATTCTGGCAAGTATTGTGAAGGGAGTTTCTTGCCAGAATTCTGATAATATTTGAGCTTTAGCCACTATCTCTTAATATCTTTATTCATTAGCAGCTGAAGGACTCAGTAAAGACCAGGGCAGTGGCTCATAAATGATGCAGACAAAGAAAGAGTTCTTTCCTAGAAAACTTTGTACTTTCTCTTCATAGAAATATGTAAAATACACAGAGAACAGATCAATTTAAGGAGCTGATTACTACGTGGTCTGAATGTGAGGCTGTTTGGCAGTGAAAACTTGCTGTGGTCCTTGTGAAATGAGAGCTGACGGCAGAGGTGTATCCAAGCCATGGGGAATGAATTCCCCATGGTTTTTGTTAGCATTAATGCTACATTCAGTAGCATCTTGAGAAATGCAAAGATTACATCAGGGTCATGGAGAATGGAGCTTCTACTCTCCAGGACAGGCGTTTGGATACTCCTGGTGAGAGCCAAAATGACTTTAAAGGACAGACTTGTCTTGCTGCAAATCACAGTGGCCCTTCTTTAAATGACTTCCAAAAGATTCTTATGTACCCTACTTCAACACTTGTTGTGGTGCGTGCCTGGGTTTTTCATTGCTTTCACCTTTTCCTTCGTTATTTTATAAGATATTAGTGTAAAATCCAAGTTGCTGAGTCCTGTCCTTCCAGATTTATGGATGAACGTCACTGTGTTCAAATAACAATGCTGGAAAATAAAGTGGAGACATTGACACTAGAGAAAATTTTGATTGAAGTGTGCTTTAAAACACACAATGACAAAGCTGGGACACTCTGACCTGGGCTAGTGTCAGCTTAAAAAGAAAGCCATGAGGAATGGTGGCTGCTTTAACTGAAAATTTGCTGGCAGACTTTTATTTCCCTGAAAAAAGTAAACCTGATGCTGAACACCTGAAACAGCTAGGTTTGTGGGTTTCTAAGAAATATGGAATAAAGACATTGATATAACTTCAGTTCTTCAATTTAAAAATGTTATTATTTACAGAAAAGTCTTTCAGAAAAAAAATGCTAGCAAATTTGAGTACAAGCCTCAGCTCCACCTCAAATGTGCATCCTCCTTTTCTGTGCAATTATTAATGTACAGAGGCTGGAAAGCTGTTTGGAAGGTTAGGGAGAGATGCAATTAGTTGGTCCTCTTAAATGCATATTATATGCTCGATAGACCTGAGTTGCTCCCATTGTGTCCCACCAGCCCATCCCACAACTGCCTTATCAATGCATGTGCTTTTCCATTAGTGAAGTGGTTTTCCTCACTTATATTGTTGAGCCACGTCCCACTGCATGGAAATTCAGTCTGGGCTGTTCGACTGCCATTTCCAATGGTCTGCACAACCCCAGAGAGAAGAGCAGAACAAACCTCAGGTGCAGTGCAGGGAACCAGAACAAGGAGAGCACTTGTGAGAGGTGGCCTAAGCCTGGGAAGGCTCAGAGGTCTCCCTGGAATGTCCCTGGCTGTGCTTGAGGAGAGCCATGTGCAGCCATGGCAGGGACTGTTCATCCTCGTCTTCCCCTTTGCCCAACCCCTCCAGTGTCCACAAGGCTTAAGCACTTTGTTGCTTCTGTGTTCTGAAAAGTCTTTTTGTGGTTCTTTGCAAACCTTACACCACACAAACTACTGGCCTAAATTACAGTAGCCCCAGTCCTGCCTGTTCAGCTGGCGGTGTTTCCAAGGGGCTGTAACAGCAGCTGGGCATTTGCAGGGCACGGGATCATATCCCAGCAATTTCCTCCCCCCTGCAAAGCAGCCTGGGGAGAGGTGGGGAGATTCACTCCAGAGACCTTCCTGCCCAGGCTTCCCAAGGGAATAGCAAAGATATTCAAGTTTTGACTTGAAAAAACTCATTAACTCCAACAAATTTGGGGTGGCTTTGTGCTGATTAAATTATTTGCCCAGTCCAATTGAACACTGAATAAATGTAGTCATTCAAATGTTGGATAGAGTAGTAAAGGCACTTTTTCCTCTCTAAAGGTGTAATTCTTTTGCATGAGATTTAGACAGCAGATATTGACAGAAGAATAGATAATAGATAATTGATGTCAAAGGCTGAATAAGAAAGTTGTCGATCAGCCAGAGTTTAAGTTATCTCTATGTAAAGTAATATAAAGTAACGATGATTTATTGCTTGAAAAAGTTGACAGAATGAAAAAATTCTTTGGAATTGCTGGTGAATGCAGATTGATTTTTCTAAAGAACTCTACCCAGACCTATTTCTCTTCCAAAAGAATACTGCTGGTTCTAATTGTATGTATTTTACAAAATCACATTTCTAAAAAATTATACCATGAGAACACCAAACACCCTATCTTTAATACTCATGGAAAGAGGAGTATTTTCAACTGTCTAATTTGATACAATAAAGAGATAAGAAAAGATGTGATTTGGTTTTTCAACATCCTTCAGGTGCACTGCATCACGCAGCCTATAGCAGCTTCTCCTATTAAACATCATGGAAATGGAATAAAATGCTTTGTAAAAACAGCAGTAGCCTCTAAGTAAAAGATGAGTAAAATATTAGTACTGGAAAAAGGTGAACTGTTAAAAAGGTATTTCCTCAATATCAGGACAGCATCCAGTTTAGGAGTGCTTCTCCCATGTTTCATTTAGCCACCTCTCACACTGGAAATCTGCTTTGAGTCCAGGAAATAATCTCATGCTCTCTCCAGAGTCCCCTTGGAAACCCATTGCGCACAAACCAGCGGGGTATAAGTTACACTTCACAGGGATCCAGCTACGCAGAAAAAAAAAGCTCAATATATTCCTCAACTTAAGTTCTGGATGTTTTCCAGAGTCATAAACATGGCATCCTATCATCTGTGCCTTTACTGTGCCTTTTCTAATTTTTTTCCTGTTATCTTTATGAAAAAGACCTTCTCAGTGTTGGTGACATGTTAGTATCCTGAAGCCAATGAGATCTATTCCTGACCAGAACACCTTTTTTTGTGTTACTAGATTCTTAGGCTGTTTTCACAGACCGTATTTACAACTCCTTATATTGTTTTGTTTATGCTACTCTAGAATTTCCTATATACATTCAAAGGTGCTTGAAAGAAAGCACAGCACTTAAAATGGCTTATGCCACTCCCCTGAAATATTAACCACTGGTTGGTGTAACTCCATGAGAGTTACATCAGGCATGAGTTTAACCCTACTTTTTGTTTTAAATCAAAAGAAATTGATTTCTTTAGCAAACACACCCTAAACCATAGGATCAAAGGCAACTGAAGCACTATAAACCCTCTTATTTCTTCCCCCTTCCACCTTCCCCAAAAGCTACAGGGCAGCCTGTAAAGTGGCTTATAAGCACACCAATTTTGGAGCAGATGATTCTGCTAAGAGCAGTCCTCAGCTGTTGGCAGTGATGTCACTGGTTAACACTTCACAGCCCACAGACTGCTGGAATGATTCATCTTGCCTCTGTCTGTCTCTGGATCAAATGAAAGATCCCTACAGAAGCCAATGAGTAGATGTGGTAGCTGTTCAACATATATATATTTAATTATGAAATGTATTGTTTTCAGTAGGATCGAGTTAAGCTTGCATTCATGTAATTGATTCTGCAGAGAAAAAGAAACTAGAAATAAGAATTATTCTTGAAAATATAAGAAAATTTAAATAATTAATGGATCACATCTTGGTATCCCAGTGTATTTTCAAGAAACATGTCATAAAGCATTCTGTAAGGAAATACTGTATAGACAGAAATGAAGGTTAAGGATTTTGGATAAAAATTGTATTCAGATCAAACCTGTAGTAATTAATGTTTTATAATATTGCATAAGTAAGTCCCAACCACAAGATTTCCCAGAAAATAGTACTTTAAAGTTTCCACATATCATACACATCTTTGAGGTTGAGAAATGTGTTTCCATGATTAGAAAGTGTGCTTCCATGGAGTTTTTGTTTTCAACTTTTCATTACAGACTTTAGTAGAATAAAACAGAAAAAATAGATGCAGGGAAAGTGTAGGCATCAACACTTTGTCAGATACAGAAGTTATGCAAACTTTTGAATCAACAGTAGCGATTAAAAAATTCAGAAGCTTCAAATGAGTACTGCAGTGGTGTAAAAACTAAATCAACAAAACCAAAATCAACAAGAGTCAAGTGCGTCCATATTTTGATGCTACGCAAATGCTCGCACTTGTTTACAGCCTTGGGTTGTTTACGGACCATCCGTGTCCTCTGCCAGAGCCCCGAGCTGGCAGACACCTGATCTGAGAGCTGTGCAGTGATGCTGGCACGGCCCTGTGTCCCCAGACTAACAGTGTCTGCCCTCTCCTATCACCCCTGATGAGTGAGATGGGGGAAACAACACACAGCCAAACTCCTGTGCAGCTCTGGGCTCCACCAGCCCCGGCAGGACTCACCTCTTGCCATGGCCTGAGCACAGCCGTGGCCTGCCTGTGTACCCGGGAATGCCTGAGGGAAGGATGAAATGGTTCCTGCAGGAGATGCCATTTGACAGGGCTGAGGCTGTCGTGTGGGGAAGGAGGTGCCGTTTGCTGGGATGGGAGTCCTGCTCTCAGAGACTACACCATTTGTGGAGATAGAGCAACAAAAACTTGGTGCTGTTGCAAGATGGATGTTAGAAGCTCGCTGTGTTCTTCATTATCCTTCCCTGAAGGTTCTGTGCTCATTTTAGCTGTCTGTAGGATCCTGCTGGGCTCTGCATGGATACCTCCCAGGTGAGGACCTGGAGGGTGAGGCTCACGTCCCATTTCCTGCACAGCATCCACTGTTCCTTTCTGCATTTATCAGGCAGGGGTAGATTGGTGTAGATCCCAGCTCTGAAATCTTATCAGTTGAAGGTAGAGAGGATTTAGGATGTCTCTATCAAGACAGTGGTGGCCTTCGCTCACTTGTCTTTGCTTAAAACATGTTTTGTCTCCTCATGTGTGAGATGCCCTCCCCACAGCTGGCACTGCCACAGAGAATGGACACTACACTTTCACATCTTGTCCTTACTGTTCAATGCCTCAATCCGTGCACTCTCACAGGGCGTTCTGACTGCTGGTGGAGGATGAGAGAATTCCCTGTGGGTTGCCCATTTTTGAAGGGGTAGATTACAAGCTCCACATTTCTCTTCTGACAGCCCTTTTTTCTGAAGATGTGCCATTGTTCTGTGAGCTGATTCAGCACACAGGGTTGTGTTAGTTAATTTAAAAAGGCAAAGAAAATCCTGGAAAGACATTCAGTAGTGTCATGCGCCAAAATGCTGCTACACTGTGTGAATCACGGGGCACCAATATCTTTGTGGAATGAATCAAAGTAGCTCTGCCTTGTTATGTTGGAGTCATAGTCAAGCCCTTTCTCATATTTCAATTCCATTTTATATCCCCTGTGGTTGCACACAAATTCCACGGTTGAATAAACAGACTTTGGTGATGATTACTTGGAACCTTAGGGGTTAACAGTGTTCTTAGCCTTTTCCCTAATTGGTGTTTACTCTCTTGATGCCTTTCCATGTGCATGCTATAAAATATTCCCCAGAAAGAGTTTTGCCTAGTGCCAGGATGTTATGCTTTGTAGTAGATGAAATTCCTTGATAGAAAGTTGTGAAATGCCTGTTGTAGTGCCGTGATAAAACTCTGTAAAACAATACACCTGCTACAGAGCGTAGACACCAGGCTGAGAAATGGTTTTGTGGGCTCAAAGAGGGCTCTGCTCACACTGCAAGGGAGGTGCATTTGGGTGATTCCACAAAGGGCTTTAGCATTCGAGTCTACATTATTAAAGGGAGATCCTCTTGGGAAGAGTTGGCCTGGAGATATGAGGTAGTGTGGAAGAGAAGGCAAGCACAGAATTTAAACTTTGGCATTTCTGTGCTGTATTATGAATCTGAAGAGGTGGACTGTGGAGAGCTCAGAACAGCTACCAACAACTTCTACCTGAGATGGCTGAATCAGTCAGTTCCAAATAAAAATCTTCCTGTGTCTTGCAGCAGTTCACCCCACTTGCAATACAGACACAAATAGCAGCTCAGATCCCCACAGCTGCGAGGCTATAAATCCATGTCGTATTTGTGCAGCTCATGTCTCTTGTTTATGCTGAGAAGAGAGATTGGCTTTCAAGAGGGATCTGCTACCCCTCAAAGTCATTGGCATGGAGGTTAGTAACGTCTTAATTGCTCTCTGTACCCTCCTTACAAAACTGGTCTCTGAACTGCTGCTGGAAGTCAAAGCCCAATGCTATTTCTTTTAGCATGGAAGGATGTGACTTTGCAGAGTGGCGTGGTTGTGGCCAACAGCTCTTGATGAGCACCTCTGGCATCCTCTACCAACACTTAGACAGCAAGGAGATCCAAAACCAGTGCAGACATCTAGCTGGGTGATTCACAGAATGACAGAATATGCTGAGCTGGAAGCGACTCTTCTCCAGACTGAACAGACCAAGTAGCCTCAGCTGCTCCTCATACAACCTCCCCTCAAGGCCCTTCACTGTCCTTGTTGCCCTCCTTTGGACACTCTCTAATAACTTCTTACATTGCAGTGACCAAAACTGCACATAACATTCACTGGGTTCATGGTTGTAAACCTATTGATAGGACAAGGAGACTTCCTTCTGGGGCTTGCAATTAAAAAATGTCCTCATCTTGTTTTCTTCCCAGCTTTCAGAAAAAGTGGCAATGATCCAGCTGACAAGGTCCTGGAGAGTGCACACATAAGGAGACCACTTGGTTCTGTCAGGAGATGAACTAGCAAGTGTCACTTGGAAGGTGAACACACCAGTTATGAAATAGAGATTTCTGCCCCCATCAAATTAGCCCATGCTATCTCATTGCACTGTGAACTTGCATCTAAAATTCAGAAATAGAAGATGCATTGTCTGGCTGCTTAATTTTCTTTAAATGTACAGGTGGAAGATATTTCTGTCCAAATAAAAACAATGCTTATAGGCTGAAAAACCACATAAGGAGGAAAATAGTATTTATATATTTATTTATGGTTTATTCAACAGTAATTTTATTCCTTGATCTTATCCAAATATAGACGTGTATAATCTGTCAACATACTTGTTGCCCCTTATAACTGACGTAACCCATTCACAGACTCTACCTCCTTTCATATTAGACCCCAGCTCTAACTTACATGCTCTAAGAGCACACATATAACTTAGAGGAATACAGGTTTAACTGAGCTTCACATTAAAAAGTGAGAAAGGAATGCGAGGATTAAACAAATGTGCATAGGCTCAAGTTTAAGAATCCACCCCAAACAAGATTGACTGAAGATTTTGCAGCGAGGCTTTTTTTGACAGAATGCTGGATCTCATTGAATGACATCCCTTTAATTTCTCTACCCCTTCTGCCCCCAGCAATATCTGCTTTCCATGGAATTTTGCCTTGCCGAAAAACTGAACATCTCTCTATTCTCCAGACCTATGTTTAAGAATGATGTGCTGTCAGTCATAATTGTGGCTGGGGGCTTTGCACTACTGTTTACTCTTTGGCTCTGGGCTCCTTTCGTTATCCTCCACACGGGGAGATTCCTTGGATGCACTCTACCAGGTCAGCACGAGGCAGAAGTCTCCATGAAAGAAATAATCCCTCTCTCCTTGTTCCTTGCCTGTGTCTTCATTCCTTCCTCTCTCTAACTTCTGACCCTTTGCCTTTTATTTTTCAGTCTTGCTCCCTGATTTCTCATCTCTCACATTGCACAACAGCAGTTTCCCTCTCATGCTGCTTCCTAACAGTAGGGAGATCACCAAGAACAAGACTGTTTTCTTGGCTTGCTGGTAACTCCAAAGCAAACAAGCCAAATCATTGTTTAAAAATTGTGTAAATAAAAGGATATTCTGAGTATTTTTTTGACGAAATTCTGAGAAATTGTAAAAACAAACTCTTGATGGATAAAAGTATTTCTCTTGGCCAGATGGGACACAATTATTCTGGATGCACATGAGGTTTCTCATACTGAATTTCAACACTTATTTTTCAATCAAAGTGAAGGAAATTGTGTAATTAAAAGTGGTTTCAGACACAAAAACTTCTGAACTGTCATTTTGAAAGATGTTTCACTAAATTTCCCTTTTTCAAATAATTTTTTTCCTGAGAAGATTTTAGCAGAAAAGAAAAAAATCTTTTAGATGTCTCTGTCCTTGCCTCCTTACCTTGAACAATGAAGCAAAGCTTCAGAAAACCTAATTTATTCGGACTTTATAGGTATGCAGGGGCAAGAAGACTCACTGGGCTCCATTCAAGTGCTTGGTATCAAGGTTGACGTGGCAGGGCTGGCGAAAGAACCAGAAATAGCCATCAGGAAGCAGGAGGAGATGACCATCCCATTTAGTTAACATAGAGGCTAGTGTGATGTGCTGCTTGAACCTGTGAGTCTATTTGGCTTCAAATACTGGATGATGTCAGTCCCATGCACCCAAAATTTGAAAGAATGAAGAATTTTGTAATTTGGATCTCAACATACGTTCCCAGTATCTTTCATATTAGTGGTACTTTAACCTGAGATTGAATTCCTGCCTCTCTGAAGTCAATGGGAATTGTGATCAAACTCACTTTTAGCTGAACTAATTTGCCGGATTTGGCATCAAAACCTGTAGCTCATGATTTCTATGAAGCTGAGTATAAAGTTACTCCAACTGGCTATTTACAAAAGAGAAATGAAAAAGAATACATCTCTGTGGGTTGTCAAACTCACCTCACAGCACAGAGCCCCAGGCTAGACTAGAACTATATTATCTCCAGTAAGATAAAAACAGAGAATTTTTCTAATGGCTTTTGAAAATTGGAGATTGACCAGTTATGTGTCTTCACATTTCATATAGAAATGTCATAGTTTTATTATACACAGATTTCCTTGCTCTTTTTTTGAATGAACTTTTAATGATTCTTTGGAAGCTTGGTACTTTTGTATTAAGTATCAGTTTGCATTTTGGACATCCTTAAGGTATTACCAAAATTTACAGCTAACCTAAAACACTCAGCCACAGCCCTTTAAAAGGATGGCTCCTATTTGAATTACGGCTGCACTGTGATTTTACCAGGATGAAACGAGAGATGTTAAGCTATTCCAGGGTGGACTTCATAATTGCACCTCTTATATATCAGGCTAGTGATTTTCATTAGCTTAATAAAAAGATATTTTAGCATTGAATACTTTCCAGAAACTGTTTAATGGATTATCAAAAGCAACTTGATTATGGCAAAACCAATGGCAAGGTTCAATATAAACATCAAATGAACCTGATCTTATATTGGTAGGAATCAAATTCCTGCAGGAGCTGCACCACAAATATGTTAGTCACTGTAGTGATGCCCATATTCCATGTGATGATGTGCATACGTTCCATTGTGAAGAAAAGTTTAACTTTGGCCATGAATATCTCCCTGGTCATGCTTAGAGTACGTTGAATTACACATTGACCCACAGGCCTACTAAAAAGAGGAATTCTTTTAAAGAAAAAAGCTATAACACATAGTTTCTTAAAATGTGGCAGAGATAGGATTTATATAAATCTACTCCTCTCTAGAGTATAGTTTCATAAGAAAGAGGAAACACATTTAATGTAGAATGAAAACCTGGAAACCTTAAATGTCCTCCAGGACTGTCAGTCCTGGACATGATTTCTGGAGTTGTATCCAGAGCTGGCCTCACGGTTGTCCCTATCCAAAACATCCACTGGAATTTGATGAAGGTCCCTCTGCCCCTGTGCATGAAGGCTGTTAATTAATTTAATATGCTGCCACTAAACATTTGACTGAGAAGGGCAAACACTTCTATGTACAAGGCCCAGAAGAAAACCGAACTGTCTTTTTGCTGATACTCACACTCTTTCACATGGTGTTCTGAAGACAGTCCCCACTCATTCAGCCCCAAGGCAGATGTGTGTGGTGCTGATATCACTGATCTATAAACTGGCATTTATGATAAAATTGATTTTCATGTATGTCATCAGCATGGCATATTTCCTATTGGCTGTAAATCTCAAAGATTTATACACGAACCAATCTTGTATTTCTGAATTTGTCATAAGAGGAATTTTAAAATGTGATGAAAATCTTTTCACATCTTAGGCTAGATCTTAGGTGCAGGAATATATTTTTATGTTTTCTGGATCAGCCCCATGGTACAGCAGCTATTTATGGTGTGACAAAATGGTGAGAATAGAAATAGACAAACTGTGACTCACTTTCAGAAAAATATTTGGTGTCTGACATGTGACCTAAAATTTGCCCGAACAATTTCCTGGCCAAGTGCTGTATATGCCATATCTGAAGCTGAAGATATTTGACTGTATTTTGTAGCAGTGGGAGGGGAAACATGGGTTTATGATGGAAACAATCCTAACCACAGTTATGGTAGAGCTGCCACTGTCTCATTACAAACTGCCATTTTTTTCTGTGTTAATTTTTGCTTTTCTTTCTACACCCTATATTCATAGAAGGAAATCACATCTGAATTAGTTGTGCAAATATTTAAACGAGCTAAGTTTCTTTCTATCAACTTAATTTGGGTTTCCTTCAGCTCCCATCTCCACAATATGTAGGTATTTAGTATCAATAAAAACAAAAATCCCCAAACTGCTCCTGTGAGTTAGCAATTATTGTCTCCTGAATAGATGTTCAATGTACAAAGAGAGTATATTAATTATATTATTTCACCTTTGGTTTCCCTGCTTTTCAGAAAAGGTGAGGGAGAAGGGGAGTGTACAGAAATAAATATGCAATATGTGGGGCATTTGGAGAACCTTATTCTCCTGTGTAGAGCAGGGTGAAGGTCTGATTTTTAATCCAAACTTCAAAAAACTTTTGCTTCTTCAAAACATCTTTACAATGTTCCCAGCCATTTTATGTCTGAAAGAACCAGCTTCACTGGGATGCTTCATTTGTTAAAACTGAGATTTTAAAGTTACTCTAAAGGACCTGGAACCTGTGGGTGTAGTCACCTGGTCTGCCACCAAATTAACAGGGAGAGCTCAAGGGCCTATAATGATCATAGTGGAGTGATGCCTGTTCTGACATATGAATATGCTCCTGCAGAGGGGATCTGCAGAACTGTTCTCTGTCGGCCTCCAAGGAGAAGTCTTTTGGCTGAAAATATTTCTAAGCCAGACACAATGAGATTTCAGGAGTGCCTCTTCCTTCTTTTTGTGGTTCTGATGCACCTTACCTCAAACCAACCTCCCAAATGTGAGTTTTCCAGTTCTAAAGAAATGTAACAACATAATTTTATAACAACCACATGTATAATCGTGTCAGAGGTGGAGCTGCATTAGCTGGTTTATGTCATCTGGTCTACTTTTTATTGGGCTTAAAGGATTCTGTGTTGCACTAGAAGCAGAACTGTTCTGTTAAGTGCAGGTAGAGACAGACACTGTGTAAAATTCTTTTAGCCTATGTCTATACTAGGAAATCTAGATTAGCAATTAATATGCTTAAACCTTTATGTGCTATAACATCAAAATGATATCTTCTACACAATATCATTTCCTTGAAACAAAAATAAAGCAAACTTCCGTTTTTCTTGTCCTCTTCTGTAGATTTTTCCTCCACGTATTTTACTAAATGTTATATCACAGTCCCAATGTTCTTTGAAATATATTTCACCTATGTTTGTTTTGATTTTTTTGCCAGACATTCTTTCACTTCTAATGGCTTGTATTTTTTTCTTCCTTCAGGTAGAATATTTGTTAAAATTGCACCATTTCCCACCTCAGATGGCCAGAGATTCATGGAGATCACACACATCACCCACCTGTCTTGTATTATCAAGAACAAGAATTCATGTCTTGTTTGTCTCAGAACAAAGTGTGCATCTCAGTAGTTGCAGTAGAATTTCTCTGCAGCTTCCATAATCCTTTAACTTTGTCCAGTTCTGCTTTAGTCTCAGTTCTCTTGGTTTGTGTCATGAAAATTTGCCTCGTCATAATAGCATGAGATAATCCCCATAATCTTTCTCAAAATACTTCTCCCCACACCTACAGAATACTACTTGCCCTAATGAGTACTATTGTCCCAGTTTTACAGGTGGGAAATTAAGGTTGTGTTTAAGCTTCCTATTCAAGCTGCTAAAATAAGCATCAAGGCTGCTTTCCACTGACTGTAGAGAGAACCAGAATCTGGTAGTGTTGGAGCCTGTGTAGTTTAAATAACTCGTTGCTCTGGAACCAAGGTAAAGGTCTAAGACTGCTGCATCTGTATAGTGGTTGTAGAGATGAAATGTTTGTTTTCATTCTGAATATTGAAACTCAAACCTCTTCAGTGCAGGGGACTTCTAACTTGCATTTTGTCACTGGGCCAAGCCTCCATGGTCTCTTGGAGCCTGAAGCGCTGAGAAAGGACAGCACAGGCATGGGAATACATGTGTGGATCTGGTCTGGTGCACACAGATGTGTCCGAGTGTCAGCAGAGCTCTGAGCCTCATCCAGCTCCAGCTGGTGTCTGTGCAGGTGGCCTAACACACCCTGAGAGGAAAAAGTCTAGGAAAGTCTACCTGGCTTCAGACCAGGAGTGGGTGTTCCTCTGCTCACTACCTGGCCAGCTCTGACCTTTCTATGGGGCAAAAAGCAAGGCCAAAACACCTCCTTCTTGCTTCCTGCTCATGTCAGACCTGGCTGGGCCATCCATGTGCCAGAGACACCAAAAGCCACGTGACGGGGAGTGTTCCCATGTGGTTCATCGTGTGTACTGCTGCCGGCTGCAACCCTGCCCAAGCTGCTTCTCATTCTAATCTTGCAACCACTTCACTGGATATTTTCCTTCAGTCCCTGTTTAGATTGTTCCAAATTCTTTTAGCTGATTCACCCCAGAACTATTATCAGGATAAAAAGAAAGTATTCAGGCAAAACAGGAGGAATTTAGAGCACTCAGTGTAAATGTGATGTAGGCACATAATGAAATGCTGTGGGAAGCCTTGAGTGAGAGCAGATCAATGATGGTATCCTTCAGGAGAAGAGAGCTTAGAAGAATCAAAGCCCAGGTTGTGCACGTGGCTTTGTTGGGTTTTAAGATGTGCAGTCCCACCCCAGTTCTGAATGTGTTGTGGGGGAAACCCCCTTGTCTTTAACAGTGTGGTGTTTCTCAGCCCCAGGTTATGATAAAGGCTTAGTGTAGAAACTTTAGAAATGGAACTGTTGAAATCTGTAGAGGTGCTGCAGTGTTTTGTACACATATGCCTGCACTTTGCCAGCACTTTCTATATAAATGATTCCCAGATTTCCAATTGTGTTTTGTTTATAGACACGTTTTGCTTATTGTAAATTGCATATGGTTTTACCTCTAACTTTGGGTCTGATCCTTTCACAAAGGGTTTGGCCAAGAAAAAAGAGTGGGTGATCCACTATTTGTTAGCAGTTCATTTTATGTATAAATATATATGTATATACATGTATGTGTATAGATATAGATATATCTCTGTGGGATTGATACTGGGAGGTGCTGAGCTCTCTTAATCTCTTGTGAAGTCAACAGGAGTTGAGGGCACTCAGCACTTCCCAGGGTGGTCAGAAAACAGCAGTTTTGGGCAATCTCTTGCTTGAGATTTTGCTGTCTAAAGTACCAAAAAAAGAGATAAGCTTCTTAAAGCCTTCCTTAAATGCCAGCACCTCGAGATTGTAACCATTTATGTTTTACCACTTTTTCACATGCAAAATGTGTTGCATGTTTTCTGTTGGAGTTTTAAGGATCAGATTGATGAAGGAGAGTTCAGAGCCAGACGTACAGCATAAGAGACAAAGGTTTAGTAATGAGTTCAAAATTTACAAAACACAGAAGCAAATATGGCTTTAATACATGATGTGACCCTTTATAAGGCTTGAAATTACTCTTCAAAAATCATTCTGGCTTGACTTCAGAGCAGAGTGGATTGTGGGATACCACAGATTGACTTTGAGTAGTGGGTTGGTATTGCAGGAATTTTTTAATTTCCTGTAACTCACAACAATTTTCTTCCAGTTAGACCTTATCCTGCTGCAGAGTATTTACTGAACAATTTAGTACAGTGTATAAGCCAGATCAGAGGCACATGCATGCACTCATACACTTACACACACACACAGAGTAAGGAAAATTAAAGTCTTAATAGTCAAATTCGAAATGATCAAAAGAGAAAGGCTCAGTGTGGTGATGTTTACATTTTAATGTGCATATTATATTTAATATCTAACTAGGGAAGAAGAATCAGGAGGAAGAAGAAACTTTGGGCTGAAACAGATTTTTTTCTGTTTTTAAGAAAATAAAAATTGTTCAAGCAGCATTAATGAACAGAAAATAATTTGGGAAATACTGGTTATTATCATTTATAACAGTCTGTTAATTATTTCTTCAACACATTTTCAGAAACTCTCCAAATATACTCAATTTGCACAATTTAAAAATTAAAGAAAATTACTTAAACTGATGAAACTGCTTATGTGTTTTTTACCAGTAAAGCAGCACTAAAAGGATCCCTGTAGATGAAGGAGAGAAATATTTCATACCACAGAACTTTATGTGCTCATTTCATTTCAATTGTCTCCCAGGTATTGCAGGGCAATTAATATAACATATTTGAAAGTTAAGAATACAACCTAGAAGGTCTATTATAAAAAAAAAACCAAAAAACAATCCACTGTGGATGATAGCAATGCATGTGGGTCACTGGAACTACAGATACAGATTTATACCTACTACTGATATAAAAATCTTGTTGGTGTCAATGGACTATTGAGGCACATATAGATATATTGTTAAAAAAAATCCATTTACCAAGAAATCTAACATTGTTTAAAAATGATTTATATAGGCACATACACACACAAAATGCTTATGTATGTGAATTTATGGCATGTTTTATCCCTTATCTAAAATCTACTAATGTTCAAGGAAAGCCTCGGCAAAAATTGTAATTAGGTTTTCACTGGGCCTTGAAGAAATGGGAAGGGAAGAGTGCAGAAAACATCTGTATGTTATGATGAAAACATGATATATATTTTCACCATAGTACTGGAAGGAGAATGTTTGGCTGAAAAGGAAGAACGAATACAGTATTTTTTAAAAAAGCTTTCTTAAAATTGGTGGTAGTAACAATGTTACCTGGCCATGCAAATAAAAAGTCAAAATGTAAAAAAAGAAAGCTCTGGTTGCCCCAAGAAAAATAACTCAATGTTTCTTTAACTTCTGGATGCCAAATAAGAAGAGATCATAACCTCTAGCATTTTAGAGAGCAGGATGTATGATGGGATTTATTAGTAGATACTGAGTAAATAATGCTTATTAAATTTCAAGGTAACTTTATTTTCTGTTACCTACCAGTGGAAAAGTCTCTTTTGAAATAACACTCATTAGAAATTGAAGGTTATACTGGCAAAACAGACTTGAATCCTTCAAAAATAGCCCCTAGGAGAAGTCATAGAAAGATCTGAAGCTAAGCCTATGACCAAAAAAAAAAGAAACTTAATATGCAGGGAAAGTTTTTAATATGTGAGCCAGACACAGAAATATTGCTCCTCTTTGAAATGAGTAAGAATTTGATGAAACACTAAAGGGTTTCCTATATTTTACTTTATTGGACAGCAACAAGTAACTCAATGAAAGTGTATCCTGTAATAGCTGAATGCTTCTTGGTATCAGCTCAGTGCTTTAACAAGCACATTTCCCTACAACCCAGAAATATTCCCGAGTGACACGAATTGTGTGCAAATTGCACCCTCAGTTCTTCACCTAAACCCCAGCTGGAGCCCTTCTATTGACTTAACGGGGCTTTGGATCAGGCTCCAAAATAATGAAGGGACAAATCCATTGAAGTCTTTATTTATGTCTAGATTGTTTTCCCTCATCAAAGGTTCCCCTGAGGCTCTTCCTCCTGCATTCTCCTGTGCAGAATTTGCGCCTCCCCGTAAATCAAGCCACATCCCTGCTCCCTGGAATCTCATAGATGAAATCAGGATTTGGCTCTTTTTTGGTCCCGTGGACTCCCTCACAGCTGCTCGTATTCCTCTTCATTCTTGCAGTTGCTCAACCAGTGGATCCTTGCCTGTTGCAAGTGCTGCCACAATTAAAATATTAGAGTATCTAAGATGAATCAGTAAAAAAAATAATTTTTAAGCTCCAGTAGTGCCAAGCAAAGGGAAAAAATAAAGGGTTTTTTCTGCTTGGACATATATGAGGTCCAAGTACAGCGAAGTCTTTGGATCTGCCTTGCCTTCTCTTCCCACTTGGATGGCCTGGTGTCTTCACTTGCCAAGACAAGTGCTGTTTCACTATTAGAGTATTAGAAAATTATGTCCCATCTACTTGCTCACAGAAATCCAGGGATTTTTTTCATCCAGGCCAGATTATGGTCTTTGGTCGTGCATGAAGTGGGTATTTATCCTGCTCTAGGCTGTGATCCCTATGCCCCTTCACATGTACAAGGTCACTGTCCAACGGATTCCAGTTTTAGGCTGTGGTCCTAGTCTCTTAATGTCTTAGCAAGTTATCCCACAGTCTTGCAGAGTGTAAGGTGAATACATATCTAAGAATCATTTTGACAAATGCATCCATTCAGACAAAAAGAATTGTGAAGTACCCGAGATCTGGAGACAGTGCTTTTTAAGAGGTCAAATTTATGGGGTAAATTCATTTAAAAAATCAGGTAAATACAGATTTTAAAGATTTTTGAAAACATTTCAGGACTTTCTTCTTTCTTAAGGAATTTTCTGGTAGATGATTGGCACAGTATGGAATCTCCTTCTATTTCTCAAAAATAGTTTACATCCGCTTTTCCCCATTGCTGCTGGATTTGTTCAAGGAGGAGGAAATGTACGAAAGATACAATCATTAATTCTGCAGGGAAAGCACTATGATACCACAGTGGTGTATAACACATGTCTTGGGAATTTCCCAGAAGTAACTTTTGGTTTTGCTTGGATAAATTCTAAGTGATCTGTTCTTCTTTCACAGGTGAGTTTCCTACGGGCAGGCTCATATAAATCTCCTCCTCCTCCATTTACACAGCTCTTGTGTGAGATGACATATATGCAACACAGGTTCTAAAAAAATCATATCTGATGAAATCCTGCGCGCTGTGATTTTAGCAATCTTCACATGAGCCACTCGGCATATCTGAAAGACAAATGAGAACAAGGGAAAGGACTGTCAAATAGAGAAAGTCCAGAACATCAAGCTTCAAAAGAAGGGCTGGCCTTGTGCATACGGCCCCGCATAAGGAGTCAGGCAATCTGGATTCAATTCCCAGCCTTTCCACAAATCTTCGGTGAAAGTAGAATAGGTTTTTTTTTCCCCTGATGCTCTTTGTAAGATACTCAAAAGCATCTGGGATGTTCTCTGCTTTTTTCTAACGGGGAAAAGGCAGGAGTATTATCAGCCACGCTAACAAGTCAATTTGACAGGTCATTGTTGGATGAATAAGCTGCTCCTGATGACAAGTGCACCAGCTCACTTACGATTGTGAAGCTCTTGGAGGGTTCACTCATCAGAGCATTTGGTTACAATCACTCAATTTGAGTTATTTAATCAGTATCTCCTGTCAGGCCGCTGTGCCAGGCCAGGAGACTGAAAGTATGTAGAAATAGATGACCAAAAGAGATGACAATTCTTAATTATCGAGCTGTATATTTAGTCCTGAGGAGTCCCCAAACAGTGGAGGGTCAGCTTAGTGATCACGCTGGAGCTGTGCTCTGAGTTTGATATTTTAAGCAAACTCTTTCAGCCAGCGGCAGGTTCACAGTCAGGGAACAATGGGAGCAGAGGCTGCTTCACATTTCTGACATACCAGCGATGCCAATTTATGAATTCTTCTATAAATCTCTGGAGATACAAACCATCTGTAAAGAATAAAAAGACAACAACATTTATGCATTTGGTTACACATAAGAGGAGTGAATATGTTTTGTTTAGACAATTCCCATGAATTCCAGTCTCAAGAATCACTGACAGCGCGTCTTGTTTATGAGTTTTAAATAATGACAGCAAAGCAGAGTTTCCAGATAGCTATACAAAAACATAGATTAATAAGTGACTGCCTTCCCGTTTGTTTTTGTTACTGTGCCTTTTAAAGGGACAAGTTACACACCCTATTTGAATACGCTAGTGGTTGAGCAGAAATAAAAGCGCTTATCTGCTAATTTAATTTTATCTCCTGAATCAAAAGCAGTTATTATAGGAGCATCAGTTGAGTCTTAATTATATGTTTTTGCTTCTTGAAACTCCTTCATGGAAGAAGTAATAAACAATGAGGTATGAGACGGACTTAGGGTATTTTTCCAGGTCTTTTATCTTCCTTTGACCTTGGAGGTTATGTGTACAAAATATATTGCAGGATTAAGCCTGAGAAAATTAGGATTTATCATTTTTAGTGATACTTAGAAGAATTTGCCATTGTATGGGTATTATTTTTCAATGCTTTGCCAGGTTTCAGGGACAGAACCTATCTTTTACTCCCCAGAATGACCTCCTCCCATGTCTAAATAGAAAAAGACGGCCTGTCATCTGATCGACAAGTTAGCAGTGTTACCACATGGTGTTTTCTTAAACTCAGAAAGGCAAAAGAAGGAAGATGAGTGAAAAAACCCCCATTTATTGCCAGGTTAAAATGAGCTGGAAACATGCTTCTAGAGCAGTGCTTGCTTAGCCCGAGCTGAAGCCGAAGTTCAGAATTGCACAATGATATCAATGTACTTTAAAGAAATTATTTTATAGGAAAGATTGGCTCATAACCAAATTTATCTCTTCTCAGTGAAAGTTCCTTCTAGTCTGGCCTGCAGCTTTGCTACATGTAGAAAAGAGGAAACCACTAATAACAAATCTGAGGAAGGATCTGGAGACAGGTATTTGAGGGAGATGGTGGAGCTTAGCCTGGAGAAAATGAGGGTCCTGGGAGGACTGATCACTCTCCACAACTACCTGACAGGAGGGTGGAGCCAGGGAGAGGTCAAACTCCCAGGTAACAAGTGGCAGGATGAGAGGAAATGGCCTCAAATGGAACCAAGGGAGGTTTAGATTGGATATTAGGAAAAATTTCTTCACTAAAGGAGTGGTCTAACATTGGAACAGGACAGTGGTGGGGTCACCATCTCTGGAGGGATCTGAAAGATGTGCAGATGTGTCAGTTGTGGACATGGTTTAGTGGTGGGCTTGGAACTGCTGGGTTCATGGTTGGAGTCAATGATCATACAGGTCTTTTCCAACCTAAATGATTTTACGGTTCTGTGATCCCACTTTGATGGAAAAGAGGAGCTGACTCATTATCACACCTGTGCTACTTCTAATAATGATTGAACAGCCTGAGTTATTTGACCTCACAATAATTTTCCTAATTTTTCACCTACATGCAATACCCTTCTGTCCTCATACCAACAGGTTGTAATTATACAGCTGCACTGGTGTTAGCACCACTGTGATTTCTGCCAGGTTGTCTTTCCGTGCAGACTAAGACATTTGAATCAAAGTTGGTTCATTTTGTTTTAATCTTTGCTTCAGCTGTATATATAGAACCACTATAATTACTCTCTGCAAAACACACTGTCTTGCTGCAAAAAAGTTAGACATATTACTTTTCCTGTTCTCAGCTCAGGAAGACAGGGAATAAGCTCAGGGATCAGAGTGTATGATCACACGTAAACCTTGAGGAGTGGGTGTAGACTTCAGGTTTTTGTGGTGTGTGGGGCAAATTCCCATTAATCCTTAGAGCTGTGTGGCTTGCAGTGTGGTAGCTTTCTGATCCTTTTGGTCAAGAAGCACTTAGGGCTGAGTTACTCTGGGGACTGATGTCATGACTTAGCCAAGGAGAATTAAAAACACCGATGTGACAACAGGCTGTGAAGGCGAGGATATCCACGGGGATGTAGGTGTCACGCCATGAGAACGGCAGCAGAATGGAGTCTTTGCTGTAAGGAATGACCTGAAAATCCAAGGCCATTAATGTGAATTTGAGATCAGCTTTCCACAGCTTTACCATGGAAGGCTATAAAAAGGACAAAACGCTTCGGGCCACTCAAGAGTGCAGATGTTAATGAAAACAAAAATCAGAAGTTGAAGCATAACCAATTTAATGCCTGTCCGAACTTGTACATGAGATATCCACTTGCAAGGCATGCGGTGAGAGCCTGTGACCTCATTTCCCCTGGCACACGGGGACAAAGTGTTATTTTCTCATGCCATCACACAGAAACCGGAAGCTTTTCTTTCCAAGTGATAACTTGAACAGATGCAACTTATTTCCCAGTAATGCAGGCGGCAACATGTGTTGCCACTGCAGTTTGAAATGTCCATTAATTTAACAGTAAATCCCTTATCCCTGTAAAATGAAAACACCATATTCTACATGGACAGAGAAGAGCGTATAACTCTGCTTTTCAGATGTTAGAGCCTCCAGTGGACAATTGTTCACCAATTTCAATTTACACAGCTGGCTGTCTCATCCTGAAAAGATGCCTTAGGACTGAGAAAGCATGGAAAGTAAATTACCATCTCATTCCAAACAACATCATTTCCCTCTCCCCCAGGCTAAAATTGAGGTATGTTAATACAACAATGTTAGGAAGTCAGCCCTGCTTCTGTTGGCACAACATTTGACCTATGTAAAGAGGCCAAAATTTTCTGAATCCGTAGAAATGAAGCTTTGTAAAAACCAGAATCTTGTTTGTCTTACCTGAAGATGATTATGAGGAAAGGACTGAAGTACACAAAGTAATGAAAGATTTTGTTGCAATTAGAGTGAAAATTAAAACAACTCTGTCTTGCAGAGTTAAAACATGCAAGCAAAAAATGAAGTTTCTGCTTTATGTTAGAAAAATAACCATATTGAGGGTTCTGTTCCCAAGTATTGCCAGTTTTTCCTCTCCATGTAATAGAGCAGTGGAAAATACTAAATTCAAGACAGTCCAAATCTGTTTCTGACATTATCAACATTGGGAAGGGAATGATCTGACTCAGCAACTTCATTATCGCTAAGTGCACTTGAGCATGCTGAGTTTATAAATTTGATAATGCCTGGTTTATGAGTTTGATTACTGAGTTAAATTATAGCTCACAATAATTAGCCCAATTATTGCTCACTCTACCACTGTGCTGGAAAAAACTAACAAAACACACAGCCAAATGCTGATCGTGAGACACATACGACAGCAAGAGGGAGATGGGAGCTGTGGCACCTCCCCCCAGCCCAACACTGCTCTTTTCCATCCTTACTTCACTCCTGTCAGATTATTTTAACATTTGTGAATGGTTTTCCATAACTATGGTACAATGGCAAGGAGTCTGGAATTGATACAGTCTTGAGAAATACTGTAAAGTAATACTGTTTTTCTGTTAAAGTTGTATGTTTAGCAAAACCTCAAAATCCACCCAGAATTATGTTTTTCTAAATGATCAGGATTGTTTTCCTTCTTCCTGAAAGGAGCATGAGTCGAATAAACAATACGAAAGAGGATGGTATTCCAAGGCATGTTAGAAGCCCTATGAAAAGTTCAATGCTACTGGGAGGCTGAGTCCCCTCTGCCCCTGGAAATCTCCTCCTCCTTCATACCTTGAGGCATAACATCAGCTATATTAACACAGCCTGAGAGGTCTCACTTCTCCAGTAGACTTTATCAGAAGTGAAAGGACCTCTATTTTTTTGGAGCAGTGCAACCAGAGGTCAGGCAATGCTAAGTGCAGTTCAATAAGGTCTCCTCATGTGTGGGAATTGACATCCACCCAGCCCCAAAAGTGCTCTCCCTGTCCAACTGTAGGCTGAGATGAAGCTGCCAGAGCAGAACCGCGCAGAAAGATGTGCAAGAGTGATTTTTCCATATCTTTTTGCACATTTTTGCACATCAGGATGAGGCAGAGAGAGGATGATCAGCTGGACTAGTGTTGAGAACACATCTCTTAGGAGGGATCATCACCTTGGTACTGCCTTCAGCCCCTGTGGTTTATAGTAAGGTCTTACTAAATATGACCTATACAAAATCCTGGGAGCAAGACCTAGGAGTCCCTCCCTCTCTGCCCTCCCTAATCACCAGGATATTGTACAAAAATCTGGTGTGAGGAGGCAGCAGACACCGCCACTGTAAATACCAGGGACAAGAAAGCTCTTTTGCAGTTCAGCATGGGCTATAGGGGCTACAGGACTGTTCTGGGGGTGCACAGAGCAGCACAAAGCATGTGTGAGGACTGAGTTCCGGTACTTTCAGGTACCGCCAAGATTAGGCAGGCACTGGAAAACTTATCTTTTTAATCACAGTTTTGGACTTTGTTGTCCCTGTTGTACCTGGGTCCTGCTGTGGACACATAAATCACGTGGTTGATGCTCAAAATTCCTGCAGAACGCATGGGTGGATGTGTGTCTCATTCAGCTGATGATCATCCTCTTTTCCCAGACTCCCATGAAAGCGTGAAAAGTGCAGTTATTCATGCACAATAAGGCGTGATCGTTATCATGATTTGTTTCTGCAGATGTTGTTAAAACAAGGCAATATCTGAAGCTCCACAAAAGATGCGCCTTTCTCATGCAAAGCATAACATTCCTAGCGAGTCGAATGCTGTGTCAGAGCTGGGTAAGCTGGAATATTCCAGACATTTTAATGCAAGCGCACACTGCTCCAGTGTGAGACGTATGTTTATCAGCCAAAGAGAATGCTATCAACAGAATTCAATAGCTGGAGTGGTTCACCATCATCCTTTTTGCAAATGAGGTACAAATTTTAAAACTGTCATTAGCTATAGAAAGGTTGAATTTATATAGATTGTTGCTTATATTTAAACCACCTCCTCCCTAAGGAGTTTATCTTTAGCCATCTGCAAAGCCTCGCCCACATTCGTACTGTTATGTAAATAATGTTATAAAAAACATAACTCTGTAAATGAAGTCTGAGGCTTACACTGAAGAATCAGTTATTGGGAGATATAGAACAGCTTAAATTTCAATACTATGTTCTTGAGATATCTGGCTGTTTCTGGAATTGCTATCTCTTGGTTTTCAAAGACATTTTACAAGCAGGAAACCTTCCACTAGACCAGGTTGCTCAAAGCCCCATCCAACCTGGCCTTGAACAAACAGACCTCCGATTTACCCAAGAGAAGGTTTGTCACAATTGCTTTTAGGGGTTATCCTGTATGTCCAGATCTTGTTTGGAGTGTGGTAGCTTGACCTGCTTTGTAGCTGTAATTCCATTGGTTCTGAATATTTAAATAGAAACCATAATGGTCCTGAGCTGTCCAAAATAGGTCTGAGTGCCCACAGGTATCCCCAAGCTGCTAATAAATTGGGTATTACATGCTGAAAAGCAACAACTGGTTGTTTATAGTGAAACAGGGTACAGTACTGAAATGGAGCATCTTACCAAAAACCGTGTAATGTTACTATTTCAACCCAGAGGGCTCAGCTCCATATTACTTCTGCTGAGATGTGGGTGGATATGTGCAGATGGAAGCATAAATATGAAGCTTACCTCCTGCTCCACTTGAACTCCGTCTTTCTGGTTTAGAAAGAAGTTAATGGCTAAGCAGTCAAAGATCTGCACACTCTGTGTGTTTTCATGCTGGGTCTGCCAATGTCTAGAAAGGCAACCATCAACTACACAATTCTAACGATTGCTGAAAATGTTGATATCTGATGATCTGAGCTTCCTCTGCTGTAAATTAAAACACAGCTGTCTTTAAATCAATTGAGTTTTCCAATCATGCTGAAAATGAGATATGATATCAAAAGGATAATAAACTGCACAGGTATTATGTGACTTTTAGCTCTCTGTCAGATGTGACCACCAAATCGATTAATTTCCTTCACCTGATATAGGCAGTAACTTCTAAACTAAAACTACATTTCCTGGGACCTTGTGTACACTCCCTTTCCATGAATACGAAAACAACTAATTATTAAAGAGGGGCTTGGAAACTTTTCCTTACAACAGTGCCCGTTGTGCTCTGATATGTGATCAGTGATTATGACATGAGATCTCTGCAAGGATTCCAAGTGTGCATGCATTGCACATAACCATCACCACTGTTTATAAACTTCTTTCCCTCTGCCCCACAGAATATGGGATTCTGTGTCTCTCCTTTCTTCCTAGACCTGAGTCCATGGACACCTAAAATCAAATATGAAACACGTAACAGCATAGACAATTGTGCAGGCTAAGGCAATTCATGGGACATTCTCCAGATTTTTTCCTCATTTGACTGAATCTATTTAACCCGCTATTTATCCATTATGAACTTTGGTACCTTTGCAATAAGTCCATTTTGTATATTTTATTTAAATTTCACTGGCCTCTGACTTCCGAGCTCAGAATTTTTTCTGTTTAGCCTCAGACCAGCAGTAATTGTGCTGAGTTTCTAGAGCTCTGTTGAACCTGCAGAGAGATCACCTGGTGCTGCTCAGGGGATGTCACCAGGACTGCACGGCGAGCTCCACAGGCAGGTGTTGGCTGGAATCACAAGAGCATTGGCCAGAAGTTCCCTTCATGGTCAGTTGGTGCACTCCAAGGTGTCCTGCCAAGGACACTGAGGTGGCAGCAACCAAAGAGCTCCCTCTGGAGTAAAACAACTGTGCTGAAACATGGAAAGGTGATTTTTCTTCCTTGTACTCACAAAATGACAATCATATCAATTCCGTTGCATGTGTCAGTTAAGACAGGAATACCTGCCAGGGAAATGCCTGTTTAATATCTTTTTTCAAAGTCAGAATGGCTGTGTCCATTTCAGACATGCATGAACACATCTGTACAGGATTAGCCCCATCTGGGCAAACATCAATATTCCTTCATCACAGGCACTGGCCAGAGGCACGGAGAGACCTGAGGGACCTGCCAAGAGCTACAAGCAGAAGTGTCAGGCAGCCTGTTGGAGGAGACTGTCCACCACCAGAGTCCAGGCAAGGACCAGCAGAGCCACCAGGCCCCTCACAGTTCGTTCCTGAGAGAGCTCACAAGCAAGATGCCTGTTTCTGTAGCTCCAGGCACAGCACTTACCTACAGCCATACCTTCTCTTGTGCAAACAGATGCACCACACAGCTCAGGGGGAAACCCAGGGAAAGGAGGTGTTAACATTGAGAAGATTGATTATTTGCCATCCAGAGGAACTTCTGTTTCCCTATAATTTAAGTTTCAAGCTTCTTGTTTCTGTCTGGACTGGGTTTCAAGAAAAGCTTACATGATACTGAAAAGCAAGCTCTGTCTAGCTGGCTAATTTATTTTAATAAAATAAAACAGCTAAAACATTGGTTTTTTAGACTGGAGTCATCTTCTTTATTCTTATTATTACTTCTTTTTATATTAAACTTCTGTAATGAACAGTATATATGTAGAGCTATTGTGAGATCACTCATGCTCTGTACTCTCTGGCCAGGTAGAGGGCAAAAGTTTAATGGAGTTTTATTATATTTTATGGTTTAATAAGGTCAGTCACAACTTCATACAAATTCAGATTAATATAACCTAATTAAGCCCTTATAAAATGATCAGCTCAGCCTTCCAAAGCATCAGAATTGCACAACATGTTTGGTGCCTGAAGCCCCTCTTTATCCCAGCTCCAAGTTAAGGGTGCTTTGTAGTTTTGAAGGCTGTGCTCGATCCCATGTTTGGGTCCACATTTCTTCCTCAGTCACCTTTATTTTAATGACTGTGCTTTCATCCTCAAACAGCTTTTCCAAAATCTCTGTTCCCTAGTCTGCACCGTGCACTTACTTCTCCTTTTCTTTCTGGCTCTGAATATTATTTCTTGAATTTCAATGTGCCAGGGCCAAGCATTCAATAGTGAAGCATTCAGGGTATCTCTGTGGTCTGGTCTCCTCACAAGAACAGTAAAAGATGCTGTGCTTCCTTCCCCTCACTTTATCTAAATTTCATGCTGTGCTCCAAAATATGTGAGAGCATCCCTGCCCTGCCTCTGATCTGAATGGTGATGACTAAAATAAATAGGTTATTAACTAGAAGCAGGCACATAGCACACAAAATTTCAGTCCAAATAATTCAAATCCACCGTAGCTAGAAAAAAGAAAGAAAAGAAAAGAAGATAGGGAACTAAAAAAAGAGTTGCTTTCAGTAGGAATTGCCAGGTTGTCTAAGAAGAGGTGGCTAGTCCAAACTACAGTGTCAGAATATACTCACATAGAGTGTTAGAGGGATAAATATTGTCAAGTCATTATCAGTGTACAATGAACAAAATTTAATAAAGTCAAATGAACCCATCTATCTATCCTTGCAGATTTCCAAATTTCATACACTAATTTCCATGTTCCTCTTTGACACTGAATTTTTAGGAGGAGAATTAATTCAGAGAAATGGCTCTTAATATAGAATTTAATCATAGCTTTTTCAATAAGTGTGTAATTTTTTTAAGAAATAAAATGTGATGTGATCTACATTTTTGATTAAACAGGGAAAATGCTTATAGGCTTTATCCTGATAGAGCCTTGATTCCTTAAGCAACACATTATGAGATGTTAATTAAATGACAGTAATGTGTAACACAGCTCCCGTTTTTAATTTATTCAGGCTTCATATTTTTTCCTCACTGAGGGGATATTCTCACCTTAACAGCAAAACAGCTCTGTGAGAGGCAGAGCTGATGAAACCTGGTTTCCTCTAAGATTTGTGACTGTGGGTTGAGCTCAGCCCTGAGGATCATGGAGCATCCATAGGGAAAATACACCTGCTGCAGCCTTCCCTGGCATGGGGCTCTGAAAGCAGAGTGGGGATTTACTAAGACAATGCTAAGGGTGTTTTGGCTCTGCTGTTTAGAGAATTGAATCCCTCGAGGGTTGCTGGACACCTGGAAGTGTCAGGCTTTGTTGCTTGGGTGCAGATCAGAGACACACAGGTCTGGGCTGCTCTGGATGAAGGGGCTCACTGTCCCTTCATCCAGAGGGACACAGTTATCCCACTGCCGCTGTCAGATAACTGTCAGTTATCCCACATCCCACAGTGTCAAAACAGAAAGAGAAGACATCTGTTTTAATGGGTGCAACTGCAGCACAAGGACCCCCAGCCAGTCCCTGGTAGCACTTGATCCGTAAGTTTTTCTGGTATTTCCTACAGGAGGGGAGCCCTACCAGCACATTCCTCCACCAGGCACAGCCCTGGTGTTGAGGTTGGTCACCATCCTGCCCTGTACAGGCTGCATCCTCTGCATCCCTCAGCTAGCAGAACACACTTCCCGTGCCACTTCTACTCTGCTGGCAGGTGAGCTTGAACTGACTAGTGACTTGAAAATTTCCAAGGGGTTATTGAAAATGAGACAAGAAGGGAACACGCAGAGCTCGAGAAATCCCTTTTTTATGGTGTGTGTTGGCCAAACAAGTAACACACATCTTTGTTTTTATAAGTGAGCTAAAAAACCATGTTTTCCTATCTTATTTATGCCAGTTTTATTTATTTTTGTATGTTTAATTGTATCTTTAGGTACTCAGGCTGTCTACACCTGAAACCCAGTCATTCCAGCACTGATGATACAGGGAGCCTTTGAAATTCAGTCTCTTACCAGTGGCACTGGGATTCAGCAGGTGAATGAACACCCCTGCTTCACCTCAGGTCTGTGAGACCCTGTTCTTGTAGGCATTAGACAGGATGCTTCTCCTTTTGAAATTTAGAGGAAATCATCAGGAAGCTGTGGCTGCCCCATCCCTGAAAGTGTTCAAGGCCAGGCTGGGTGGGGTTTTGAGCAACCTGGTCTAGTGGAATGTGTCCCTGCCCATGGCAGGGGATCGGGATTAGTTGATCTTTGAGGTCCCTTCCAATACAAACCATTCAATGATTCTGTGATTCTATGAAAAAAACCCAAGAGCACACTGCTGAACAGATCAAGTGATAAGTTGAATGCACTCAAATATGTTCTCAGAGCCACATTGAACAGAAATCTCAACAGAAACCAAAAAGAAACCTTTGGGTAGCCTATGATGATTTAAAAGGAATGTTCTCTTCTTGGAAGCAATGCCATGTATTAGGTTGGTTGTTAATCTAAATTTCAATGTCCTTAATTATGCTAATTTTTTTTCCTGGCAGATAATTAAAAAGAAGGTTTTTAATGAGTTAGATGTCTTAAGATCCTAGAGAGAAGGAAATAATGGGAGAGAGAGGCTGTTAGAAAAGCAAAATAAAACTCAGATGCATCCAATCCTACATTCGCCCTGCCATTTAGTAGGCAGATTAATTTCCTTGTCTTGTCCTCTGACAGAATTTTCTGACTATGTGCATCCATTATAATTTATCTGTAGTTTTGACTAGGAGCTATTTGGGGTGGAGGCAACCTCTGCCCGCAGAAGAAGGGGTTCCTGGGGTGCAGCTTGCACATTAGTACTCTACAGGAGAAATAAAGCAGGGGAGTTGTTCCTGCAGACAGAATCCTGACCCACTTTGGAACTGATCACTCCACAGTACTTTTATCATTACCCGCCAATGTTGTTTTCCAAAGGCTTGGTCTCTGACCTATTTTCACACTGATTTCTGTGCTAGTGAGGCTTTTATCCTTTAAACTGTTGGATACTTGTTTATGTAAATACAGCACAAGTTTTGTTAACCAAACGAGATTCAGTGTTTCTGCAGGCAGAAGATGGTTTAGTGTTAGAAACTGAGGTGTGTGTAACAAATATTAACTTCATTTTAAGTCTAATATACCTTTGTGCATTTTTTTTGCATCTGGGACTGAGATGGAGATACTGAAACTAAGAGAAAATGTATATGCAGCCTGTGAAACAGTAAAACCGCTGTGAGAAAAGAGTATCTCTAGGCCAGAATTTTTGCAGAATACTCAATCACAGATCCGAGCGGAGGACAAATTTTCGGTCAGGGGTTTGGTCATACTTTTGCTTCCACTGATTCTGGAGGGAGCAGCCAGAAATTTCCAGCAAAACCATCCAAAACCCTGGGATAAGCATATCCAGAGCACCCCGAGAACTGGCCACGTGCCGCCTCAGCCCAGTCCTCGGCAGGCAGATAATCCTCCTTACAAAAGCCATTACCTCAACAGGTGCTGGTAGCCCCTGCTGTCTTCTTCATTAAGGGGCCAAAGACCATGTGATTATGAAAACTAAACACTCACTTATCCCTAGGTGAAGTTCAACTCGGTGACAGCGGCAAAGGGCGGCCGGAGGAGGAGGTAGCACCATTGTGCTCTCTCTCTGGACTCCATCCTGCAGCCCTGTTAACCCAGCACTTTGCACAGCACTAATCCCCCATTCAGCAAAGCCCTGCTTAGCTCCAAAGCTTGGCTGAACTGGGGCCTGAATTCATTTTGACAGCAGGGAGAGAGAAACTGCAAATAAATCTATGAAAAATATCGAAAATTTTTGAGGGTGATTTTTAGGCAGTGAAATGCTGCGTGTAAACAAAGGTGTTGCTTACACAGCTAATTGTTATTCAAATAATGGAGTATATACATTAATGGATATATATGTATGTAAGTATATACGTGCACACATCCCTTTCAAAAAAATAAATGAAATGCAAGTTGCTCAGTGCTCTCCTTAGATGCAAGTTTTCTGCAGGTTGGGTTAGCTACAAAAGGGAAAGGACCACTAAATAAATAAATAAACAGCTTTGTTCAGTTGTATCTCCAGCAGGGATATGACTGTTCATTATGAATAGGGGCTGAAGGCTTCACTGCTCTGTAGTTTATAAATACTAATGAGTGACATATTGAGAAAAATTGTACCTACAAAAGCAAAGTCTTCTGCCATGCAAATCAGGCCCCAATTCCCCACAGATAAGGATCTTTTTGATGGAACACATGCAAAATCTACAGCTCTTAATTCTTTCATTAGTATTCCAGGCAGACGATTGCCAAATAACAGGGAAAACTGTCTGAATTGCTGTGTCTGAAACCTAATATTGATTTGTTTAATAGTGTCAGGAAGTCAAAATTCACAAATCTCCTGTCGATTGTTTATGAGGCAGTTAGCACAGAATTGGATGCCCCTGCTTAATTAATAACTCATTACTGAAATTTGATTATATGCTTGAATGGTTTAAATGGGCTCTAATTCAGTATCTGCAAAGCAGTGTTGCAACAAAGTAAAATGGATCTAAAAGCTTGTTTTTTAACACTACTGCTGTCTGTATTTCATGATCTCCAGTGGTGAAGAATATGTTGACATAGTTGCAAGGTCAGACCTCGTAGTAGATTGTTAATTGACACAAAAATGTGTTGTTCTAATGATGTTATGAACTGCACTACAGCTAAATCAGATGGACACTCTAGGAGAAATTACACTGATTTGCAAAGAAAAGAACCCTAAAGGTAATTTTTCAGCATATGATTAATTTGCCAGTAACGGATATGAGGAGTAGAAAGATATTTCTACCATGGCCTTTATTCAGAAGCATCTCAGGGATTCTGGTTTGCATGTCCAGGGGCCATGAGCTCTTCAGTGCCTTGGGTGCTCCTGTCCACCATATTTTATGCCTTTTCTGTCACTTTCTCATCTCCAGTATTAATGGAAGGAAGACATATTGCAGGTGTAATTTTGAAGTTCTGAACTTCACTGAATGAACCTTTCTTCGTTTTCAGCATCTGACTACACAAAAATTTCTCCCTTGGGGAGAAACCTTTCTAGTTTTTGAGAAACCAGAACAAAACAGTTTAAAAAAAATATAGATTTGTCCACATTTTTGAGATAGAATGAACTAGAATGAGCTGTGTCTAAGGGCTGGGTAATGAGGACACTTATTTTGGCAGCACTGGGGATCCCCAGTTTTCATTATCTATAAGGAAGTATTATCTTATTGGAATATTGAAAATGGGTTTATCTTTGTCTTTGCTGTTATCTATTTAAAGAATGTCAGCCCACAGGTGTGTTGTTTGCTACGAGAAAGACTCAGGCATGTGCTTAAACATGTTTTTGACTCTTCATCTGAGTTTTGGTCAAAAAGCAGGACCTCCTGCTGAAGATGGTGTTCTCTACCTGTAAGATGGACACGTGCTCCAGGGTGACTGATGAGTCTATCATGAATAATGAGTAGTAAACAGGAGAAAGTGAAGAGTTCCCAGGCCTGAATATTATGTGCCCAGACTCTTTTAACCAAGTTCAAGAGGCTCGTTTAGCCAAAAGCAGTAAAAAAATTAATAATTAATAAGATTCCAGCAGATATGTTCAACCAGCCCCAATAAGATAAATCAGTGAAATGCTCTGGGAAAAGCTGTTCTCATGAGAATTCCAGGTGTGGTTGGCCTTAATGAAAAGGTTTGCATAATTCGGGCAGTTTTAGAGCAACCTAGACAGGGAACACTGAGCTGGTCAAAGCTGGCCCTGGAGGCAAGAACTTGACCCATGGCAGTAATAAATGGCATCATTTCTCTGAAGTCTGCAGAGTCGAGGATTTCAGATCAGATCCTCAAAGCAACTTAATCCTTCAATCAATAAAATATACTTCTCTAAATATCCCCGAGGAACTGGACCTTGGAACTTGGACCTTGATTCACATGAAGTGTTAGCACCTACTCAGAATATGCCTTTTTGGATACTTCTGCAAAGAATAACCTTCTAAAGACTTGCAAATTGATGTAGCTGGGCTGAGCATCTATTCAGACTAATAAACAGGTCTGTTTGATGAGCAAATACAAATGTCCTGAAATATATATATATATATTTGTGTATATAAAAATAGAAATCAAGTGGCAATTCTAATTGAAATAAAATTGACTAAAGTATATAAGTGCGAAGTATTACACAATATGTTAACTGAATTGAAACATTTGAGATCTTTGAGGGCAGAAAAAGGCAGCAGATGACTGCAGCTTTGTCTAGAACTGTCCCCAGTCTTGTGCAGATGAATAAGCAGTGAGTTACCAGTCCCTGTACTGTGTGGGCAGTGACTGTCTGGCACAGTGGCTGAACTCCCTGGTATAAACTGCACCACATTTTGTGCCAAAACCTCTCTGGAAATGTGAATTGCAGTATATTCTATATCATAAAATGGCAAAGTGTTTATTAAGCTTTCTTTTCCCGCACATCTTGTGTGGGCAGGGGAAAGAACTTCTGATGTCCTTGTTTGGAAAGGGTAAAAGTCCTGGTAGATTTAGCAAAAGCACTTTAGAAAAGCAGAAAATAATAAAAAAAAATCTGAATTTTTACCCCTTTGATGTGGTTTTTCCAGCCTTAGAATTGGGAAATGCTGCAGGGTCAACCTCCTATCCTCTGTCACTGAGCACCATACTTTTCCAGCAAGATACAAATGCTATTTCAGCTTATCTGAAGACTTTGAAAACAGTTGTGTATTTATCATAAGTACAGCCCATCAAAATTGAATCAAAAGAGGTATTTTTAAAAAATCTTGCATTATCCATTTGTTAGATTTTTTTTAAAGGCTGGAATTTTTCTGCCTTTTACAAACAGGTTTTAGTGATGTTCCACACAGATTTTTTCCATTGGAGTTTCTGATAACTAGAACATCATTATGATTGTTTAACATGTAGATTGCTTAAGCAGTTTAAGATGAAGATTATTTTAAATTTTCACTCTTACATAACTGAGCATATTATCAGCGTTAAACTGTGAAATAGACTTTAATGATAACTAACAATAAGTAATACCATCAGGAGTTCATTATTCAAGCAAAAAAAGGAGATGCCGTATGGTTTTTATACATGCAGCCATTATCAATGTTGTAGTTCACAGGTTTGCTAACTTTTTCTAGCGATGGGTAACTTTTACAATTAATTTGAGTTAAATAATTTAGCCCGGGCAACTAAGAACATTTTCGAAGCACAATTAAAGACAAAAAAAAAATGGTTTTTAAGCAATGTTTTAACTTGTGCTAAACAGCAGTTTCAGGAAGAATGAGAGTTTCTTTCTGCTCTGGGCCGATTTGTCAAAGTACTATTAAGAATTTTTAGTTATAAAAAAAAAATGGAGTGAACCTTTATTTTTCCTCCTCTAATTTATTACGGTTGATTACGCAGCTGGAATGGGAAGGTAGCTGCTGTTTGTAGTTAAATAACTCCTCACAATTTCTTAAAGAAATGATCTTCAAAGCTTTAATGGGTCAGTGGCTCAAGTACAAAGGAAAGATTGATTTTCATACTCCCACTCTTTGTTCCCAAAGTTTAAAACAGACACGTTCTGGTAAATTAGTTTGTCTATGTTATTAATGGAAGAACTTATTAAACTCCCATAAATACATGGTGGTATCTTACTTAAAACACAGAATGCATTTGCTTTGGAAAAAAAAAAACATGTTTAAAAGTAAACAGGGGTGTAATATTTTCATTTGATTTCAGAAATGCCTCGAAAGGCTGAAAGCAGGAGAACTGGGGGTTTGCAGAATATATTAGGTATGCATAATGATGAATGGCACAAAGACCGTGGGCTCGCGCTGATAGAAAATATGTTATTTGCCTTTAATGAAAAGCATTCCCATACTGGGTAAGTGGCAATACAGTGGGGAGAACGACTGCTTCAAGCAAGAAATATTGTCTGGGTGAAATGATTCTTTTATGTGAGGCTCATGTGCACGTTCCTGGGCTGAGCCCGGTGAGGCCGCGCTGCCGGCGCAGGAACGATCCCGGGGTCAGGGCAGGCTCCAGCGCTGGCTGAGAGCTGCTGTGAGAGAGATTATTCAGCTCCACGGAGGGAGCAGCACTGCTGCTACTTGAGGGGGATCAGGGGAGTGTTCCTGAGCCAACACAAACTGCCAGAGCTCCTTCTGCATCAGCTGAAGGTCGGCCCGGGTCCGTGTCTTCTCCTCCACAAGCGGAGACACTTCTGATATATTCTCATGGCCTCTGAGGTCACCGAGTTTCCCCTGATGAGCTGCCTGTCTGTAGAAGGATGTCTTGCCACACTTAATCACCTTTTCTTTCACTCATCCAACAGAGTTTAGTTTTCCCTGTGAATAAACCCCCCACATCTCATCAGTTCACAGGGAGGGACAGACCTTCAGAAATGTTCCCAGTTGACCCCATCAGCAGCTACAGGGGTTCCTATCAGATATCAGATGGGGTCTAGTTAACTAGAAAATCACTATCAGGGCTGTTTTCAGTGGAAAAAGCATCTATGAAACCGGAACTCACACCAGTGCTGCCTGTCAGTGGAGGGGCAAGCTGCCTGTGATGGGCCATTGGGGTGGTACTGGTGGGTTGATAACCAAAAAGTCTGTGTGTTCCCTGCTCCCACTGGAGGCAGTGGAGCTTATCCTGCTGCTGTTCCTCCTGCTTTTAGTCCTGCTGATGATTCTCCTCACAAACTTTGGTCTGAAGAGCTGGAGATTTCACTTGGATGGTGATGCTCAGTGGATGGGCCATGCATTTGCACTTTGGGCAAGTGATTTTTCCATGTGCTTGTTTTTTTTTTTTTTTTGCTTTTCTGGGGATATTTGTCATGGCCCCCAGTACAACTTGAGAGGGAACCAAATAACTGTGCTTTTTGATACACAGAGGTGCAGGGCGTGATCAGGGTCCAGCCAAAACAATCCATACCAGTGCCCAGTGGAAAGGACAACCCTGCCTAGAAATACCCTCCTGCTAGAGCAGGATACGAGGGGAGAAGGTCTAAGGTAACAATTTTTTTCACAATAGACTATTCCCTTCAAATGTAAAAGCTTCACAGAGGTGATTTACACAGCCACTGTGAAATACCAGATTGAAACATTCCTAGAAAATCTTTTGGGCTCAGGACTTTTGATTTCCTAAAGATGTTTTATTCAACCAATGTGTACTATACACTGAAATGGAAAAAGAAGTCAAAACTCTAACAAGTGTAATGAACTGATCACTATTTGAATCCTCTATTCCCTGTGCACTCATTCCTCCCTCTCTCTTTATGTTTGTGGAAAATTTCCACTATTTTGAACTGGTTCTGGAGCAGAAATGAAAGCAAGGCTTCATCTGCTCCTTTAGCAGTATAATCTTGGGGTTCTCCAGCACAATTATCCTCCCCAGTCCCAGTGAGATGGCTCTTTCAGAGCCGTGACAGTTTCTCGCTGTCATCCAAGAGTTCTCTCTTCCAGAAAGGGTTGGAAGGCTAATCCTGCATTGCAGCAAGAATGGGGAAATAAATCTGTGTGTGCTCCACGCCAGCTCAGGGGAGAGCTTGCAAACCGAGGTGTTTGCTTCTAGTCCTGGTCACACAGGACATCGGGGTCCTCGTGAAACAGATTCTTATTTTGTTTACTTATATACAGCCTTTGTAAATCCTCAGTACAGGAAAAGATATCCCGTGCACTGTGGATCAATTGCTTCATTGCTCCCCAGTGCATTAAAGCTCACTGTGGAAAGTGATTGCTTTTCCTTGCAACCAGTAATTTGGAGATTGCTACAGATCCTTGATCCTTTTGGAGCAAGGTACTTCCAGTTCTAAGCCTCCACTTATTTATTCATGACTGGTTTTATACTAATTTCTTCATTTTTAAACACTGCAGTCTAGCTCATCCTGCAGTACTTCAGGCACATTTTTTTTCCAAAGCTGGGCAAGTAAGAAAACTTTCATCTTCTTTCATAAGATGTGCTCCATATATGAGAATGATCTTAGCAATCCTTCTCTGACTCATTCCAGCTTGAATTGCAGTTTCTCATGAAAAGTGCCCAAACAGCCCCATCTTTGATATTTGACCATTCGTTACACAGAAAGTTTTATTTAGACAGGAATAAGCCTTAGGTGAGTGAGAGGGTTGTGACAACAGAGGTGAGTAGGATGCTGAAAATACCACCTACTTGAATTAATTTTAGCAATGGAAGTGAACAAAAAGTACAGACGAGAGGGAATACATACACCAAACTTTTCTCACTACGGATCACCTGTGGAACTTCATATTAGTGGGCTTCAGGGATCTGAAATCTGACTCTGTCTGGGTTCATTGTATCAAGAGCTATGTTTTTGTCATGAAGAGGAAGGAAAAATAACACAGAAAACATTATTGGCTACAAATACCACATAAAAAAAGTTTCTAAAAGATAGCAGCCACCTGCACTAATGGTACTGAAATAAAATATACAAGCTCAGTATTGTATTTTAAAATAAGTGTCATTAAAACTGTCTTATGGCTGCTTGTTAAGACAGTCAGAAACAGAAATTTGTGGGCGTAGGGTTAGGGTTTTTCAGCTGCCAGTGAGATGATTTTTTTTCACCTAGAATTTCCAGCATCTACTTTGGCTCTGATAATTTGCAGAGGCAGGGTCTGAGGGGGTCCCCCTCTGCAATGGTGCAGCTACAGTGGGTGACAGTCCCCATCACCAGGGGACAATCTGAACAGGATGGGAACCCAGACAGTGCCTGTCCTTTCAGGTCCCAGGCATTTGTTTGTGAAATGAGAGTGCATTTCCTGGCTCTGACACTCAGAGCGGTGCACTTTGCTACTGCACACACGCTGGACACTGTCTAAGGGAGCTGTGGGTAGACAGAAAAGCAGCGGAAAATATTCCTGGAGCACTTTCGCCTTTTTACCAACAGAGGGATTTGAGAGCCTTTCTCCATCTGCAGGCTCTGGCAATGATGCAGCCAAAGGAAACTAAGGATGTGTGTGTACCGTAAAAATGGCCCTGTGGATGCTGTGTCGCGTTCAGCCAACGGTTTTACATACAGCACATTTTCCAGGACAGGCTCGCTGAAACACAGGCTAAGAAATCTCTTCCAAGGCACCAGAGAGATGGATCTACCGTTGGACTGGAGCAATCATCTGCTTAACAGCTCAGAGCTGCACACACACACACACACACACACACACGCAGATTTGGGTCAGGAAGTCAAAAATAACATTACACCAGATTGAATTTAAATTGTACGAGGGTTATAAGCAAGCAGAATATTGTTGTGGTGCTTGGGTTAATGTTTCCTCTTTTGGAAATCACTGTGGGATTATTAATGTATATAAGTGGTTAGGCAGGCGTTGCTTTTATATCTCATCTGTAAGGAAAAGCTTCCAAAAAGGCACTGGCTTTTAACCACAGGCTCTATGGAGAGATAAGATGCCAGTTACAGATGAAACAGCCCCGCTCTCCTAGCACAGGATGTTTCCCCTGTGACTGGATATCCAAGGCTCTTCCACCCACATTTCTGATCTGACCCACTGTAGCGCTCACTCCCAATCAGTTCATTTGTCCAAATATCTGTTTGCTGTCTCCCAAGTATTTTAAAACAGCAATAAGCACCCAGCTTGCTCCCCCACTTGCACTGTGCAGGAGAAATGGCTTTATTAATGCTGTGGCTGTAAAGCTGTGTGTGTGTGAACACGCCTGTGCATGTGTGCTGAGCTCTGACAAGATTACAGCCAGAGATGGTCTGACTACAGGCTACATCCTATTTAGGCTTCTGCAAAGATTAGACAGAGAAATCTCCCTTTTGTCTTTGAAGCATGAATGGATGCTGAGCTTTCAGCAGTCTGTAAACTGACGCGGTTCCTCTGAAAAATAACAGCAACTTTTAAATTAATGATTTATCATTAAAACAAGAGATAAAATAAAAATCACTATCTGCACTCCCCTCTCCCCCTTCACCCAGCTGAACTGTACATGGATATTGAATCTCTTTTGTTGGCAGAAATCACAGTAATCTCTAAAGGACGTGCTTTTCCTGCCTTTTCAGGCTACCTCACTGAGGAGAATTCCTAAGATTTCTGGAAAAGCTTTTTAGCGTAGGCAGCAGAGCTCCCCTCCTCGTGCCCCTTCCCCCAGCATCATTATAATTTACAGGATTCATATGACCATGTAAATACTTTGCGATTACATGGAAAATACCTCACAAATACATAATAATTACAAGTTCATGCAGATTACTTAGTAAATACATTTGAAGTAAGAAAATAACTCAAAGATTAATTATCCCTTAACTCAGAGTATTTAAATTATTTCCCCCAAAATGTACCAATATATTTGTAGTGACTTCAAGGCTGGTGGAGAAGGGGTTATGATGGTTCTGATCTGAGAGGAAAAAATGAAATTTGACAGGCATGGATTATTTAAAGCATGCAGACGTGAGCCATATAACCATTACACTTTGATGCAAATCATAGAGGAAAGCACAGGAGGGATGGCCTGTACAGAGAAGTAGTGGACAAAGTTAAGATTTCCTGCCATCAACTTGAAATTTAAATAGGTAATCATTTAATGGCAGTGGAGCATTACATTTCTTGTTGCATGCATTAATGTCAGCAACTGGGACAAACATTTTGACAATTCTATTAAAATGCTTCACCATTGCCTATCTAACACCTGTTAGCTCTAATTTTCTTTCCTGAGACGTACATCACTAGACAGTGCAGATTCCAAATCATTTATCACTTTTAAAGTGCTTCCATATGAGTTTTTTGGGGGGCTTATCTTGGCCTTAGGAAAACCTTTTCTGATGTATTAAAATTCAGTACTTAGAGGGAAAAAAAAGTGTAGACATCAATGTTTCATAGCACTCATGTCTGGTAATTATTAGCCTAAATTATGGCTCGCACATGACTTGACAAAGTGGACCATGCATTTAAAAAAGCTGCTCAGTAGACATGCACTGCTCAATATGTTCCAAGTTATTGAGATGTCAGTCAGTAATCATAAAGCAAACACCCCTCACTGAAAGGACCCTGCTAAGAGGGCTATGAGGCCTGGGGGACTACCTAAAAATGTCAGAAATGTTACAGTCTAAATGAATGACATCAGCAAGAGAACGTGTTTAAAAACATGTGCAATTACCTGGTAGAATAAAATGGAAATCCTGGAACATGACAGACCCGAGGACCAGTACTTGGGAAGGAGCATTTAAAAACAAAACAAAATACTCTGCTCTGGAATGNTATATATAAACAGTGAAAAATGATCACATTGGTGTTTTTACAGCTACACATTGCAGAAAGGGGAAGAAACACGTTATATTCTTTATCTACTGGCACATAATAGACTTGCTTATCATTATGTATGTTAAATCACTCCCTGTGTTGCTCCTATCATGCAAAACAAGGTGTTCTGTGAATTAATGCGGTGTTGGTAATCTCTCACCTTTCACAATGCTGACCACAAGTTAATCAGCTTGCAGGGAGATGAGTGTTATGTACAGTATTTTAGAAGTACTTGCCTTTGCAATGCAATATCCTTTATGAGAGATAAGGCCTAACCTATTCCCACAAAAGTGTGTGGGAAGTTTGCTGATGATTTGGGTGGGGAAAATAATGGGTCCAACACGCTGGATTTACACCGAGAACCTCTGCTGCAACCGTGCAAGGGGATGTGACAGAAGGTGATGGCTAGGGAAGCAAACAGGGGTGCTGCAGCCTGGACTCTCTGAATTCTTTCAAACACAAATTTTGCTTTTATTACCTGACCTGTGCACACGGGGCAGCCACTAAAAACTTTTGAACGCCTTTGGAGTCCTTTGAAAAACCGGGTTTCATCCCTTTGCACTTTTTAAAGGCACGTGCAGAATGCACAGAGCCAAAACCCAGAAAACAAAGCCCCCAAAGCAGCTGGCAGTCACCAGAACCGTGTGCATCTGTGGGCAGTTTAAAAATGTCCATCAGCGCATGGAGACGCACCTTTACTTTCACACGTCTGCTGTTTACTAAATAACATTTCAGCACAGTTTTCATCTTATAAGGAAAGTGTTTGAAACTTGGAATAAGTGCACTTAATTAAAGGAAGGCTGTGAAAATGTGCACTAATCTGATATGACTAATAGCAAAGTGCATGAAATTGCTAATTAGAATTTCATTAAAGGTGCTGCTTTATCAGACTGCGAATATCACAACCTTTAAAATTCTTTCAGGAAAGCTTAATTCCTTTTCAAACAGAAATATTCTTTAAAGACATTTGATTTGTTCTGAAGGAATTTGTAGCTTAGGCTGAAACATAAAATGTTGCCAGTATTCCACAGGAGTAATATTTGAATAAAAATATGTATCAGGTACTTTCTTTCATCAGAAAGATGAATAATTTTTTTTGAAAATATTATTGTTCAAATAATACAATCAGCTAAGAAAAATAAAGTTTAATCTTTAGATTATTTCAAACATAATTTGTTTTTATGCCTATACTGTAATATTTGATATGCTTTTGCTTTAAAGGAGGAAAGAAATCTAAAGTTTGCTTCAAAAGTAATGTATGAACAATAAAATATACAGCTATGAATATAATTTTATAAAAATACATGAGGTTTTGGTTGTCCAGAAAGAGGAAATTAATTGTCTACCTTGATTTTAAAAAATACATCAAAAACTAATATTCTATGTGAAGTATCTTCCAACACCTTAAAGAGAAATGGAAAAAAAAATCTGTAATTTTAAGGTGTTGTTGGAGAAAACCTAAAACTTTGCACAAAAACCTGTATATCTATAATTTGATAATGTTTTAATTCATTTTACCTCTTTTTTTTCTCCTTGCTGAGACTTAAAGCTTGTTGCTTTTTATTTAATTTTTTGCTGCTCTCGCCTGACAGCAGAGTTTCTCTCCCCAGATTTATTGCTAATTTTGGAAGCACACTCTGCTGTCAGTGATTTTATTTGCATCTGAACAACTCCCTTTTGCCCTGGTATCCCCTCACTGTGAGTGGTGGGGAAGTTCCAGGCTTTGGAAATCACTTGGATTTCAGGGTCTCTTTTTCTGGAGGAGCAGCTGCTCCCCATCAGCTTTTGCCCCTGACTCTTAGGAACTGCCCTTCTCCACCAGACCCTGATCCTTCCTCTCCCAGAGCAGGATCTCCGTGGCAGAAAGGGCTTTCCTTCATCAGCTTCGTAGTGAATTCATCCTCACAGAGGGTACTGTTGACAAAATTCTCACTCATTTGTGTGTCACACTCTGATTTTTGGTCCAGCAGCCACCAGGTTTGCTTGCACAAGCAGAGAAGGTTTGGGACTTAAACAGGTAACAGCAAAATGAAAGATCCTTGAAGCAGCTGAAGTTTATGTGTATTAAAAAAATATCCATGAAGGCTCTTCATTTCTAGGCTGCAATCGTTGTTATTAATATTAGGAAAAAAATGTACTTTTGCTGGAATTAAGTATTCAGAGCACATTTTTAGAAAGTCAAATTAAAAACTAATCAATGCAAATTTACATGACAAAAAGATTCTTGGAAATGGATAAAGAGTGAACAGAAGAATCTTTACTTACGAGATAGTATGTTATTACTTTGAGCATTTTTTAAAATCACATGTCAATTACAGTTTGGTGTGATTTCAGCTCTTGTTATAGGTATTTTCATGCCAGTAGGTATTTTATCAGTAGGACAAAGCAACACATAAAAGTAATTTCAGCTTTCTTCATAAATATGCCAACTTTCTTTACGTACATTTGCTTTCTACAATAAATACATTGATAAAAAAATCAGTCTAGACTCAAATAAATGAAAATTATGCTTATTAAATCTAATGTCTGGTGTCAAAAGTGAGGTGTCAATCTTACCTATCTTACTTCTAAGCAAGGCAAACAAAGCTGCTAATTATAATATTTAAGTTTAAATATAGAATTATTGTTCAAATATGGGAAACAATGGTGTGGTTGTTCTTTCTACAGCTATATGATTAAGACTATTTATGTCTCATTTTATGCAAAATAAATGACACATGATTGTGATTTAATTCACGCTAAGTAAATGTCTACAGGGATTTATGACAAAAAAAAAGCAAAAGCAATAACAATCCGTACCTTGTTACTTGTCAATAACTGCATTCAGAACAGTGGGGAACAGGGAAAAATAAATAATTGCTCGGCAAAAAAGACAACCCCATGCGTACACGGAAGGAGTAGCACGCAATAATTTACACCACGTTGGTCTAAGGCTGCTGTAAGGTTGTAACACACGGATTTATGTTGTTCTGTAACACATAGATTTATGTTGTTCTGTGCTATCCCGCTCTACTTCATTCTCCCTTTCCTGATGCCACCACTCCCAGATTGAAGGTGCCTCAATCCCCGTCGCTGGCGCTGAGATTAGCGTGCTCCGTAAACATGGGGCTGCGTTCAGTAAAGTGTTTGCTGAGCAAAGATAAGGGGCTGACATTTACAGTTTCCTTCTTCAGGAATTACAAGACGGATACGTTTTGGTGTGCAGAGAAAAACAGGAGCAGGAAGTGCCCCTGGTCCTCCTCTCTCCCTGGAGAGGTGAGGCATGGGTGGCTTCCAGCTGGTGCAGGTTGGATTTGGGGGCTGGTCTCCAACGTGACCCCTACTCTCCAATATGGGCAGGGGGTGTCCCAGCACCCTTTTGTAAGGTCACTGTAGGGTTTGGCCATATAAAGCAATATCAGGAAAGTCTTGATGTGTCAAGTTTAGGTCCTGTTGCTGCTTGGTGGCAGAGGGGCAGGTGTCACCAGCATGCCCTGGGGGCCCATGGGACCAGCCCCAAGCACCTGGCCTGGCACACCCCATGGAAATGCAAACCTCTGGTATTTTGGGCTGAGACTAAAAGCCATATAACTGCCTGGCTGGATTGCTCAGCCTGTGTTGGTTATGGAGGATGAGGTGAGGCTGTTCCCAGCTCTAAAAGGATAATTTGTTTGAAGGTTGACTTTAGTGGGTTGTAGGGGCAGGAAAGGTGCTGAATCTGGCTTAGGGTAAAGAAGCCAGATTTGTTTGCAGGATTTATGGAGTTTGCACTGGTCTGACAGAAAGCTGTCCCCTAACTCACCGGTCCTGTGCAGAGCCAGGAGTTGAACTTGATGATCCTTGTGGGTCCCTTTCAACTCAGTATATTCTGTGATTCTGTGATTCTGTGTATGTGTGGGTTTATCCTGTGGTCAGTGTACCAACTTCCAAAGCTCCCCTCAGCAATGCTGAGGAATTTTGATCCTTTTCCATATTTCTTCACTGTTTGGCTTGACAGAAAAATATCAATCACAAAGAAAAGCATCTGGTTTTGCCAGGTAGTACATTTTTTATTACACACCTTTTGGTCACTAGACTTTGCTGGGACCCAGCAGTTCATTGCGTGGAAGCCACAATCCTAAAGGGACATAGAGATCTTAAAAATTATCTATTTCCACTCCCTGCCATGGACAGGGACACCTTGCACTAGAACAAGTTGCTCCAAGCCCTGTCTGACCTGGCCTTGGATACTTCCAGGGACAGGGCATCCACAGCTTCTCTGGACACCCTGTGCCAGGGCCTCACTACCCTCACAGGAAATAATTTATTCCTAATCCAAACCTGCTCTCCTTCAGTGCAAACCCTTTCCCCGTTGTCCTGTCACTAAATGCTCTTGCAAAAAATCTCTATCTTCTAGGCTCCCTTCAGGTACTGGAAGGCCATTAGTTTACCCCGAAGCTTTCTCTTTTCCAGGCTGAACAATTCAAATTCTCTCAGCCTTTCCTCACAGGGGATGTGCTCCATCCCTCTGATCATCTTGGTGGCCCCCTCTGGACTCACTCCAGCACGTCTGTGTCCTTCCTGTGCTGAGGACCACCAAAGCTGGACCCAGTATTCCAGGTGGGGTCTCCCTTGACCCGCTGCCCACGGTGCTTTGGATGCAGCCCATTGTCGGCTCATGTCCAACCTCTCATCCACCTTCCAAAAGACTGATAGATTTCTTTCCTGTGCTTCACTAAATGACCAGTCAGGAAAGATCAGAGATTTCTTGTTCTTCCCTGCAGTGGCAGAAGCATTAAATCTGCTAATTATGTTTACAGTGAGCCAATAATCCTATATTTTTTATTAGAAGTGATCTCTGGTAACACAGAACAAGAGGAGCAGTGAGAAAGAAGAAATAAGCAGGAACTGCATAAGTTTTGTGAGACCTTATGGGTTACTCTCCATTCCTTTGAAAATCTTGCTTTATTTTTGACTTTATCTTATTTTTTTTTCAGCTTTCCTCTGCATCTTAGATTTACTCCTTTGTCTCTTCTTCCCCTGTGCTTCCTTTCTTCTTGCTTTTATGCATTTTCCCAGGCCATCTCATTTATTGTCCACTACCTTTAGACCTGATGGTTTCCTCCTTTGCAAATCCAACATGCTTTGGTTTTTTCCTCTTCCTTAGTCCTTGCCACATCCAAGACTTTGCAATTCTTTTCCTCAAGTAAACTTCTCACTGCACAAATACTTGCTAAAACTCATAATATTATCGGCGCTGCTTAAGTTCAGAGTCACTTCCTCTGTCACTCATTTTCTCTAGGAAATGTTTTCCTTGATCAAAAACCATGGTGAATGTCACTCTGTCATCTCAAGAGAAACCTCTTTACAAAGTTGTGTGTAAAAAGGAAAGCAGTCTACTGTTTTTGGAAGAAAAACTAAACTAAGAAAGCCTCTTTTCCCCACCGTTTATTGCATATGGCTTGAAACTCCAGCTCTGCACACAAACTGACACATTCTGTATTGTTTTATCCTAACCTTTGTGGGTGATTCTGAAAGCCTGCCTAATCAATCGAAAATCATACAATATTAGACTTAACACTGCAAAGTGCTGATTTATAATTCACATAACAAGCTCCTAAATAATTCAAAAGCAAACACATCCTGCTCCTCAGCGGTGGGAGGTTGTTTAGATCAACATGTGCCGCATCTCCAGGATCTTCCATGCTTCAGGAGCCCTACAAAGTTAATTGCTGGTTTCCGGCAGCCGGGAGCATGCTGGGAGCAGAAGGATCTGTTTCAGCCTTTTGGGCATCCGAAAACATCACTCATTTTGCCCTTACTTGTACAACTCCAGGTACAGCAAGAGAATGGAAATCACAAGGCGAGACAACAACTGGTGCTGGCACCACCCCTGCATTGGATTCATTCGTGAATGAAAACAAAGGCTTTAATGCCGATTGTTTTGCCTGCTAGATTTATGTACCATGCCATACATGTTCATATACATTGTAAAAGTCTAATAAGAACAATCAAGCAATTACATCATTTTGCACTGCATATGGAATGCACATAAAAAGGCAATCACACAGTGGTGCCTCCCATCTTTGCAGTGGAGGTACTTTGAAGGCTATAAATAGACAAGAAGCCTCAGAGTAAATTAGCAACACTATAATTTCCATTAGACACCTGCCTTGTAGTATGGATGTGCCCAGGTGCTCTTTGTACTTACACATATATATTTAAAACCAGTGTTTTGATTTCTAAATACCCCAAACACTCTTTTGTTTGTAATTTTCATTTTCTGGCTCTTTTTTTAGCTACATACTGATTTCAAATAGTCCTAGGAGAAAAAAAGGAGGGTAAATAAGTCTTTAAAATAATTTGAGATGAAGTTCTACCCATGAATTCCTGGTCTGATCCAAACCTCCTTGAAGTAATATAAGAGTTTTGAAGACACTTTTGTGGTCTTTGGCTCACATGTGTAACTCTATCAATTCTGCATATTAAAACCACCCAGTTTACAGTTGGTGTCTCAGCTTCAGTGGAATAATTCTAGTTAAAGATCTTATTCAGAGACAAATATACACGGAAGTGAAATTATTTAGCTATATAAATCAGGAAATACATCTGTTTCCATGAAATTGCCTTAATAAGAGCATCAACTTGTCAAAGAGACTTTAGATAAAAATAACAGTTACATTCAACAGAGTTATAAATGATGCAACATTGAGTTACTTTTCAGAAATCAGCTACTGTAAAAAGCAAATATTTAAAGTAGAGAAGTATCCCATTTTTCTACCCTGGACTCATCGCAGACTCGCAGTTCAGTTTTTGCAGGAGTCCATGGAACATTTTGTTTCAGGGCTTATCTCTTCATTAGCCACTACAACAGTGGGCAGTGTTGCATCAATATTACAAACACATTTCCCAGGCATAGCTGATATTCTTTGGAGTCAGTACCACACATCTGAAGTGCCTAAAAAACGCTAAACTGCATTTGATAGCTCCTAAATCGACTTGTTTAATTTAATTGAAAAAACCCCACAAGACTTCAGGAGTAAGCCTGTTCACCAACACAGTACGACACCTCTTTTGTGTGCATGTGTATATAAATATATATATGTGTGTGTATGCATATAAATATATACATCTGGCTAAATATGTGTTCTATTCTGCTCAGAAATATGCTAAATATGGAAGCTGTGAAAGGCTGGCTGAGTTTTGCAGTTCTCTTTGGAAAACGGGACCAGTACATTTTGCTACTTCTGGTACTTTGGGAAACCCCAAAGTGAGTTTCACATCACACCATGGGACTGAGTGCACACTTCTTACGTCTCCAATTATGCAAAAATAAAATATTTTTGTAATACCTGCAAGCATGCATAAACCCATGAGGCATTTCTGATTGCTAGAAACAGGAATATAGAAGTATTACTTGCTGCTGTATCATCAGGCACTGATGATACAGATGCAGTCTTCCCATCAGCTATCTCCCAAGTCCCTTGACACCTGAATCTAACATACATTTTACTAATTGAAGCATTTCCACACACACATTGTAGTTGAAAGGTACTATAATAATGCTCTGTTTGGAAATAACCCTTATAAAAAAAAAATCAAAATTTATCAAGTACTTTCATGGCTTTGAGTGGGTACTTGAGAATTGAGCAGCAGATGTAACATTTACACTGAAGTGCCTCTCTCAGGTACTGGACATGTGTGAAATGGGTAAAACGTATTATAAACCCTCTTTACCAGGGAATCAGTAAGTGGTTTAAGACTGGCTTCCAGCCTGCTTCTGTTCAAAAGTTTGGAGAAAAGGTAAAACCTTGCATGTTTCCTTCTGTAGGTTCTTTGTCCACTGCAAAAAACCTTAATAAAAAAAATATATATATTCATCAGTCTAACAACATGCATTCACTACAATCATGTTTGATGTCGCCTGAAGAATTTGACTGTGCATATTTTGCTGGAGGAAACATGTGTGTTATTTATCAAATAGGCTTGTCTTCTTTCCAGGACTGCCAAGGATAATGTTATGCAATGTTACAGGACGAGATGACAGATTACTGGGTTTCATGCCAGTAAATGATCTCTGATAATGCTGGGAACTAAATATAAAAATCAGGAACTGGAGAGATGCAAGAAGTTATGCTTCTTTTGGACTCTTTCATAGTTTACTAGAGAAAAGATAGTTCTGAAACGTGGACTTTAGGAACCGTGGGCTGTGGAATCTAAAATATTAGGCACCCAGCAGAGGTTTTATACAGTAGTTTTTCCTAATCTCAGAAACATCTGTTCATTTTTAGAAGTAAATCTGTATACAGTTTACATTTCAAGGAGGGTCAGATTCCATTCTTCAATTTCCTTTTTGTGTGTATGCCTGTGTATCATTTATTGTATTTGCAATCAGTGTGTGTTTTATTCCTGCTTTCTTTTTCCTCCTGGTGTTGCCTATCCCCGTGAAATAAAGCTGGCTCATTTTCCAATCAAGTAATGTGTAAATAAAAATGATTCCACAAGTGTCAGCATGTGATATTTCCTCTTTGTGAAAACTGGGATCACCCCAAGCAATGTAAAAAACAAATACCTTCTGGAAACATGGGAAGGGATTTTCCTTGTACTCGGAAGCTGCAGGACTTCCAGAGCACATCAGCCAATTGATTACCCATTCAGCCTACTCTGTTTCCTTTCATAGAACAAATAAGATTTATGACAATTTAGAGATGAGATGAAGTTTTGAAGCTTCATTTGATTTTTTGCCTTCAAAGAAGGGAGGCCTCCAGAACAGAGGCACTGGGTTCTTACCACACAGAATTGATTTTTCTGGAGGCAGCTCTTCCATTCACTGACTTGACTGGAGGCCCTTTTTGTAGGAATGCCTTCCCAGTAATTCAAGGGCTGGCAGTGAGCACAAGGGGATGTTCCCTCCTAAGTTTCTTTCCATTCTCTTAGCAGTTAGTGTCGGTGTCCAGATTGCCCAAGGCATGGAGGATTTGTTTTTAAACAAATTTTCAAAGCAGTCAGTCTGGTTGGGTGATAGCCGTAGAAGGGTTGTCAGATTAAGCTGCAACAAACAATAGGAAATGCTGGACAATCATGTATGCCTTTGGTAATCAAAATGCATTTTCTTTGTGCTCAACACAGCAGGGGGAAAAGAGCAACCTGTGTACACAGGCATTTGGGGTTTAGAGCACTTAATGAGTGATGCTGTAGGATTGTGCTGGTGCAGGTACCCAGACCCTGTGGGTAGTGCTAGAGAGCATCCCAAGTATGTAAGGAGAGGAATAATAACAAAAAATCTGTGTGAGAAATCATTAATTTTGGCTTTTTAAATTTTAGCTTGATTGTTACATGTGGATGAGTCCATTGGCATGTAAGCTAATGGCTTCCTGAAGAATTAAGGGCATGTAATTTTGAACAGAAAAGGCAGAACACTAAGCTAGGCTACTGTGTGCCTCTGCTGTGGAGAGCTGACCTTTGCTGTTAAGCAAACAGGCTGCTGAATCATGGTTCTTACTGGTGTTTGTGGTTTTATTCCTCTTTACAAATTATATCAACATTGGCTGGAGCTTCTGAATCCCTATGGCCTGATCCAAGTGGATCACACTCTTTGGGGCTGGTGCAGACGCACCTGATTTTGGTCATCACTGCTGTGTTTGGCTCTGCAAGCCAAGCCTGTGTCCGTGCAAACACTCTGAAAGTGTGTCAAGACTGACTTTGCAGCTCCAAGCCCCTTGACCATGAGGGACCCAAGCACACTCTCTCCTAATTCAGCCAGAGCATTCCAGTTGTGAATCCACAAGCTCATTGCAGCAGAGCATTGACAAATCCGTAAGATGCTGAAGCTGATAGCAGGGAGATGTACAAGTAGGTATAACCTTCTAACTCCTGGCATTTTAAACCACTCTGTCTTTCTTGTTCTTCCAGCAGCCTCCTTGTTGAACAATATCAGGCAAAGGACAGAGCTTGTAAATCTTTGCCTGCAGGAACTTTAGAGACGTAGGAACAAATGCTAAGAATGCTCAGGCTTTTGGAAAAGGCCCGAGGTCCTTCAGGACTTTAACGTTTCTCCTCAGAAGCTTTTTGGAGACCAGACAAAAATATTTGGCAGTATTGAATGAATCAGGTAATGCAAGGCAATCCAGAAAGATGAGTGTTGATTTACCTGTTTCTCCCCGAAGAGAAGGAGGGGACACGCACGGGAAATGTTTTCCTTGATCAAAGGCCATGGTGAATGACTGCAGTAAAATGTATAAACTTTCATGCTTCATTTAGTTACTGCAATGGCTAATGAGAAATGTAGAAGTTTGGTGGTTCTTTGACAGCTCTGGGAGCTTGGAATCAGGGTCATGAGGAGCCATTGCCATGCTAACCAGAAATTGTTAATTTATAAAAACTTTCTCTGAAGAGTTTTTCCCCCCTGTTGTTTGGACTATTGCCTATTTTAGAGCAGATAACTGATTCCATCGTGCAAGAAGATGTTCCTAGCAAAAGTCTTCAGTGATAAATCTCTTATATCATGCTGGAAAAAGGAAAAACAGAGTCTTGATTGTATTATATAGGGCTAAAATGAAGATATTTTCTCTCTCACTCCCATTCCACCTGACTATTCCTAGTGACAGATAAACTCTCTCTGGATACAGAGATGCTTTTCTGTTAACTAAGATCAGGGGCCTGAAAAGTAAAATGCAGACTAGCTTCTGAATATGGAAAATTACCTTTCTCTTTTGGATCCAAAGTATTCTTATTGGTTGAAATATTAGAAAAATCCTCTAAAGTAAAAGAGGTCCTTTTCTAATGCTGAAATTTTCCTTGGGCAAAATTAATTCTGGGAGAAATTCCCTCATGAAAGAATCTAAATGAAATATTTTTACTTATGACTATAAGTAATGACCCCTTGTGATCCCTTCTACTGTCAGTGAAAAAAAAGGAAAACCCTCAACAACTTTCTAGACACAAACTAGAAGACAATATAACTTTTAAAAAAATTCTCTTAATTCCAAACTTCTGTAGCATCCCTCATGTTCTGGTAGACTGGATAAGGAGAGATCTGGATTAAAACTGGTTTTACAAAAGCAAACCCAGATTAAGAAGGTTGATGAGTGCAATGTAAAACCACCTCAGTTTGCTCAAACTTTTATCTGTTTCCCACTTCAACTCTAAACTTTCGTGGATGAGATAAAATAGGAACTGAATCCAAACAAGCCGGTTTTGCAAAAGCTCCTCAGCTCTTCTCTAAAAATAAGATTAAAGAAATCCTCTAGACTGCAGGAGATGACTTTATCTTGTTGCATTGCAAACCTCATTCCCTTACTTTAAATCTTCTTCTCTCTTACTAAAGATAACTAATAGGGATGCTGAGAACCATTGTATTCTGTTGACATCTTTAAACACAAAGCAAGCTATCAATATCTGGCTTTCAAGGGGTCTCTCTGCTACCGGTCTCAAGTACAAAAGTTTATAGTCATATCATTATGAGAAAGACATATTTCTACACATGCTAATGGAATTTACTTTTGTGAATCTTATTGAGGAGCCCGGGACACCGAGGACATTATTGTGCTGTGATTTGTGCTGGTGTAACACCCCTGAGTTCAGCAGAATTACATGTGATTTCCTCTCTACTACCCTGCAGCAGACAGGGGTCCAGAGACATTGGGGCAGGCCACGAGCAGGAAACTAAATTCTGTGCCTTTTTAAGATAATTTATGCTAATGAAATATGATAGCTAAAATCACATCCCATTACGATAGAAAATTATGACATGGTGACTTTGCTGGAGCTGCATCCACTTCTTTGTGAGGTGAACTTACTGTGACAGGTTTAGACATTTGTCTGGACAAGTCCTGCGTATTGTTCATAAGAATTCTTGTCTTTAAAATAGTACTGATGGCAACAGTTTGCTCAGAGCTATCAATATGCAGCATTCTTGGCAAAGATGTATCTGGCAGGGAGGGAGGAGGCAAATTCTTTCATTTGCCACAGTGAGAAGTTAATGCAATGGCTCTAGATCTGTAAATACTCGAGATGAGATCCTGGCTCAATATCCTTTGTACAACTCACTGAAAATGCTGACCAACACAATAACTTAGTAAGGATCAACTGAACTCATCTAAGTCTCTGAGTAGTTTCCCTGATGATGTTTTCCTTTGCTTTTATGTAGCATGGCGTGATGAGCCCATTTCACTATCTGACACCCTCTGGGCCAAGTGCATCCCTGTTGTAACAAGATTTCTCATATTTAGAGAATTACTTTGGGATGAATGCAGTCTCTTGTGTTTGCACTAAGTATAATACAGACACTAAACTGTGGATTATTATTTCCTAGTGGGAGAGCTGTGTCTTGTGATGAGATTAAGGAGGATGCAGCTGTGAACGGGACCAGTTTGGCTAAGTTGCTCCAAAAAAATTTAACTAGAGTAACTTTGGTTTGTGAAAAACTGGCTGTGTGCTATGTTCAGGAATAAGCTCCCACATAAAATCCTTGCAAAGCATGTGCAAAGCTCCTTTGTGGTAAAACAGAGCTGTTTTGACTAGCCATATATGTTTCCTGTGTAAATCCGCCACATCCTGGTCTACGGCTCACTTGCATATCAAGTTTTCATGTGAGTCAGATTCCCAAGGCATCTTTGCAGAATAATAAAGTCATACATGACTGTGTAAATGATACCCCTGAAAAAGCCCCTCAGTCTTCTTTTCAAAGTCATTTCCAAGCCCAGATTTACACATTCCAGTTTCCAAAGCTGCTCAGATAATTGCCAAAATGAGAGCACTCCACTATGCTCATCTCTAATTAGTAAAATCTGACTTTTGTCTTCCTGTGACAATAGCTTTGCGTGTCTCTGAGAAAACTGGAGATTTATAGGATACTGGTGATATTTATTTTGAGATGAAATTTTGTTCATCATTTCAAAATAGCTAAATTAAAGGCAGTATTTCTGTTCATTTAAATTATAATTTGTGCATTCCTTTTATCATTACAATCCCTGAGAATGTGGAAGATACAAAATCAGTATAACACATTAGCAATAGATAATACAGTCTAAATAAACATAATAAGCTTTCCTATATGTCTCTAGACCAAACCTTATCTAAAAATACCCTAATGAAGCTGAACCATCCAATTACTTGTTTCTTGGAGGAACCCCTTATTAATGACATTGCAGTGAGGGAAAAACATTAATTATTGGACACAGTGGGATCTTTTACATTCTGTCTAGTCTGGACAGCACCAATTAATACAACAATAATTATCAGCTAGCATGGCAGGCTGGCTGAGCACAGCTCCTATCTGCTGATTGGGTGGGGAATGTGGGACAGCTCAGGCTGTGCAGATTTCTCAGACTTAGACCTCTTTTATGTTTTTGCATTGCTATGTGAAAACTGAATCTTAGAGATATTAAAGCAGGTGGATTACTCCATTGAGGCAGGGGCTGTGGTTATGAGAGGCAAAGCACAGGTGCCACCACGTGACAAATGCCATTCCCTCCTTTATCTCCCACCCACCTGCTGCCTGACTTTCTGTCACTCGAAGTTTAACATGATCACTCTTTGATAAGGTGAATGTGGTGGTGCAGGCTTTTAAAGTTGTCTGTTTGCTTGCTCCCTTGTCCTCTCCCCAGCTATCTCAAAATGACACTTTACAAATGCAGAAGCAAATGTTGACATGATTTATTGCCACCACTGTTGCTGCAGTCTTGAAAGCAGAATGCCTATTCTCCATCAAATTCAACCTGAGGCAAACACCAAGTATGGGAAACTCCAGCTCGAAAAGTTAAAGTCTGCAAAAGTTATGAGTGACTAGAGGGGGAACAATGGAAAGTGTTAGACAACCTGAATAACAGGCGTTACTACTCCACTGCCTATAATAATAATAATAATTCACCTTTTATCCATTGAAGATAAAAGGACACAATGTGGGAAAATTAAGCTGTATAGACATCTTGGGGATATCTCATCTGAGATCACACACCATTTCTTTCTTGTGGTTATCATGATTTTATCAGAGGCACTTTGAAGTCTATATAGCCTTATATCTCAGTTATCTACATTTCATCCTGTATGTATTTATTGCAGATGGGCCTAAGCTGCTAAATTCAGATCCAAATCCAGATTCTGATTTTGAATTCCCTAAGGTCTGTAGCTAGCTTGAAGCTAGGGTTTTGGTTTGGAATCATCTCTATTTATGGGTAAGAAAAAGGGGTTTAATATATGCTCTCCCAGACTGCACAGCTCTATATATGTGCACTCAGAGTCACTCTACCTCACATGTACATCTAGGAAAAACAGAGCGTGGCTGTGTAATTAAAAGCTGCCTACTCTGGTATTCATGCCTTAAAGAAGGATGGATTTATAAGTGAGCCTTAGCTTTGACATTTTGTGATTTCTGAGTGCTTTCCTCTGCAACCCTAACAAGCTTTTATCCATGTCTTAACATCTGGACCTCCAGCACGGACAAACATCAGCTCTCCCTTTCACACAGGCAAAAACTACAGCCAACACAGGGTATTTTACAAGTCTTTGTGCACCGGGGTCTGTTTTTCTGTGTCACCTGTAGCCTTGACTCCAGCAGCAAACAAACGGTGACACAGATGTAAATAGGGCTATAGAAAACCAGGCTGGCACTTTATTTAAAGCTCAAGAGGAATTCCCAAGGGGAACGAGTGTCCCGTTCACAGGGAGGGGACACCAATCAGCTACACCAGGAACAAACTTCCCTTGTTCTGAGACAAGAGTGTGTAGGATAAGCAAGCCCTCTGTGACTAAAGGGAACCAGAAATGCTTCTACCTTTTGCATAATACTGTTGTGCTAATTAGGACACTGATATCCTCAGAGGGCAAGCTCAAATCTGATGATATGTACAAAACACACACTCTCCTCTCTCTCTCTCTCTCTCTCCCACTCTCTCTCACACACAGACAAAGCATAATCAGATGGACAGTGGCAGCAGAAATCAAGAAAAACAACAGCAGAAATAGTGTAAAAATCCACGACCAAGAGATCAGGTGGCATTCCTTTGTCAGGAAGCTGGCTGGATGTATGGAGTCAGTCTGCCATCAGAACATTGTCATTTGCTTAGTGGCTCTCTCAACATGCTGAATGTGGACAATCCAGGCTTGCTCTGTCTTTTTGTTCTTCTTTATCCAATCATTTGTTTAAATGACGACATATTAATCATAGTCCAACACTTTACAGGAGTATGAGTGCATTATCTGACAGTCTTTCCCTGTTGTTTTGTGATTTGAAGCATTTTGTATAAGCATCTCTTTCTCCCATTCTTCTCTATCACCTGGGCTTCCTAATGAGGAGATAAAATGCTCTCCACGAGGGATAATCCATTCTCCCAATATAACTTAATTCCTTAAAGCTTCACATCTGGAAGAGACTTCCAGAAACTACATCTCAGCACCACGGAGCTGGCATTTCCAGCTCTGAAATACCACTTCTCAAAAATAAAAGCCCTTTGTCTGACTAAAGACACATTGTGTCTGGAAATGTTGAGGGAAAAGGCATTTCCACAACAAATGTTTATTTCTGATTCTAAATATCCTGCTGAAACTGATGAGTTCTAATAAACTGTTTGTGAAACTGGATAGGTGTCATTATACGCTCGACCTGAATAGGTATTTCTTCCTTCCGTAAAACCAGGAGCTTCTAATTTAACCTTGTAAATATGATGTAACACTCCTGTCTGCAATAAATTGTTAGCAGGGACAGTTTTTAAATGATACTTAAGTCCTGTTGCAACACATTTCATCATCCAGAAAACGCAGGAATGCTGCAGACAGACAGTCTGTTTATCAGGAAAAGTTAAAAAAGATCTTGCCGGTAGCATCGCCCCATAGATCCACTGAGACTCTGCAGAACTTTTTTAGCCATGCACATTCACCTGCCAGATTATGGAGAAGAAACTGAGGGTTCAGCCCTTGGAATCCCATAATTTACCAGCATTCAGGGCACCCTGTGGTTTGCAGACGCCACTCACTGCCCTTGGGGTAAGACATGCCCTCAGTTCATGGGGGATCCCATGCAGATTCATCACGGTATGTACCAGTGTAGGACCACTAACTTACACCAGTTGGGAGCTCCAGGATTTACAAAAATAATCAGCCAATCTATCTGCACACTTCCCTTTTACCTAACAAAATGCTACGAACCAATGCTCTATATCTTATTAGCTCATACGTCACTTCAATCCGAGGACATCGTGTTCCAGAGGAGAGAGGAAGGGATGGGAAGGGAGGAAGGAAGGATCAGAGGGAAAGCAGAACAAAGGTGGATGAAAGGAGGGAATGGTGTCATGCCTTATTTGCTGGTCACAGTGTAACAGAGATTGAAAAGGACTAATAGAAGTTATCCCTCACCATCTGCACGCTGCAAGACGTGGCATCACTCCCATGGGACAATACAACACTGTAGGATTTCTTAGTCCATGTTCTGCCAGCACCATTAACCTGCCATGCCACGATGACAAAGATAACCCACGTTCACATATTTTCCTTTGGTCCACAGTCAGAAATGAGATTCTTTGAGGGTCCGGAAGTGCTGTTCTGATAAGCATCCACATTTTTTTAGTTCTCTTCCTTTGATCTCCCAAGCAATCTAACCTGTTCCCAAAGAGCCCCCTTCAGACCTCGAGCTCCCACACAACTGCTATTTCCAGCAATCCATTAAAAAAAGGGGAGAGAAAAAAAATGGGCTCCTACAGGGGTTAAATCAAGAGCAAAATCTAGAAAATAAAATCAAACTGAAGAATTATTTTAAATTGTAGAGAAGAAACTTTTCATTGAATGTTTTTCAAAAAATGAAAAATAGATTGATGAAAACATTTAAATAAAATGAAAAAAAAATCTTTTGTACAACATTGGGCTTTTCAAATATAAGCAAATTTTTAATTTGCAAACTATTCATTCACCTCAGATAACCACTAACCTGTCCCATGGCTGACACTGTACCTTCATTACTGGAAGCAGAGACAACTTGAAGAGAAATCAACTTAGAGCCAAACAAAACTCTGAGGCAGGGGCTGAACTGAAGGAATTGGCCTTGCCCAGTTCACCAAAACTATTTTTTAAGGCACAAAGGATGAAAGAGTTTTTATTCCTAAAAAGAGACATATTTTCATTAAAGCTGAAATGTACTGAAAGGGCCATCAAATAGAATGTTAATTTAATGGGTGACAAAATCTGACTCTAAATTTCTTGAATTTTGGTTGTCTAATTTGAGCCACAGTATAAACAACACCACCAATTAGTTGGTTTTCTTTTAAGAAGTCTCAAGCTGTACCTAAAAGACTGTTGTTCTGTCTAGTTAAACACTCATGCATTAAAATGCTAATAATTAAACTGTTACGACTGACTAATGAACTCTGCCAACTATAAATGATGGTCTTGTTAGATTCACTGCACAGCAAGGCTTCCTTTGTACTGAAAAAGTTAAAGGTTAAAGAGCTCTTGAAAACAGCGAGCAGCATCTAGAAGCAATTACATTTTTTTCCTGGAAACTAATAGTTGTACAATAATGTTTCAATTCGCACTCCGAAAAAAAAAATAATTACTATGAGCTCCATTCATCAGAGCAAATCTGCAGCTTTCTACACCATGGCAGGTTGTTAATTTGGCTTCTGCATCCAGCCTGCTCAGCCTATAATCTAGTGTTTTGCAGAGCCTTTTATTGATCCTGCTCATGGAAACTAAAAGGGCAAAGACTCGAGCTTGACTTGTGATACCTGTTGAGTAGCACTCTCTCACATCAGAAAAACACTATGAGATCGAATTTCAAAAGGCTTATGTGGCAAATTTCCTTGGGTATAGTGTTTATTCGCTGGTTGTCCCTGTGCATTGACTTCCAGACAATACAGTCCCTGGGAAGTGCAGGAAACGGAGCGGGAACTGGAACTGGATTCCTGCTTGGTTACATCTGTGACTACAGCTATGGTTCTTGACAAATACCATCTGGGTGAGGAGATTTGGGATTCCAGCATGGCCACTCAATGAAGTTCTGAGTTTCAGAATCAAGACTTTCTTATGAATCTCGCATTCCTAGAAAATAAATAGAATTTCCTCTGTCAAAAATCACATGATCTTGGATTGATCTTTAAAAACAGTTTATATGAATCCTAGATGAAATATGGCTAGATATCACTGAAGAAACTAAGGTATAAATAAGCATGTGCAGAAGTGCATCTTCCTATCCATTCAGTTATGGGCTGAAAGCAGCTAAAGCTTTCCCTTGGCTCTGCTTGAATTGCCTGTACTTGAAGTATTGAGAGATCTGTGCATTGGAGAAATACTCAGCCAACTTGATTGTTATCAAAATAACTTTTACAATTATTTTTCAGACTATTGCTTAGATAGCTTGTGCAGTGAACATACTGGTGGTGGGGAAAAATGTTGAAAAAAGATTTTGCAAAATCTCCCAAATATGGCAAACTGCCTTCCACCTAATAGAAAATCTTTCCAGCAGTAGACTTATTATACCTCCTGATGGGTCTGCTTTTTTTTTTTTTTTTTAATGCACTTTTGCTTTTAAATACTGCTGTGGAGTTATATATATATATATATATGGAATACATAAATCTATATATGAAAACATATTGTCTGATACTCAGGAAAGGGCCAGCATGGTAGGTCGTGAAAAATCCAGTTAATTATGTCACTCTGCTTCCTTTATAGAAGGGCCCACCACAGCATGCACAGACTTTTGCTTGGGGTGTTTATATGATTGAGGGATGTCATTATACTCTCAGTGCCCATTACAAGTCCAGAAATACTATAAAAAAAATTTTGCTTTTAATTTTGTCGCTGTTAAGAATTAATCTATATGAATCTCTAACATCTGAACAGCATGGCTTTAAAATATCAGTGGCATAGTGGAAATAGTAACTGTGAGCACAGGGGATAACTTCATTCTTTTGATGATATTCAGAAGATATTATCCAAGAGAATCACCATACCCATCAGTGAAAACAAACCACCTGCTACTTTTCTTTAAGAGAACAGCTTCTGTTGAGGCAAAGAATGAAGTAAACTCACAGTCCTGAGGAAGAGCTTGTGTGCAGCATTGAGCCAACAGCTGTGAGAGACAAACATTCAGCCTTATGCAGCCAATACAGGGGCAAAGAAATATCATTATTCTCAACTTTATACAAGAGTTCATAGTAATGATGTCAAACAGGGGAGTGAGAGATGATTGTCAGCAGGCTCTCAGTGTGAATTTTCTTCTTGGACCTTGTGAATTTGGCTCTTTTTCTATGAAATAGTGAGACTCATAGTGGCCATAGATTCTGCTTTTTATCTCAAAAGATGGTCACAATGCCACCCTTCTGACACTTACAGACACCCTCATTTGTATGATCCTCTTAATAAACTTCTGGTGAGGAACTGGGAAACTGGGTGAGACAGCTGCAAACACATGGGATGTCTGAAAGGTCCGAGCAACCCCCTCTTATCTCATTTTCTTCTCTACAGATTTCCCAACACTGTGGTCTGGTACAGATGGTACAGTACACAAATTGTAAATAAAAGCTCTTTCCTCAACACATTTGTAGCTGACAGGAGTTAGAAAACACTCATCATCTACTTGGTCAGAGAGACCATGAGAACCTCATAATCACATATCAGCAAAATGTTGCAAAGTCCAGAGAACAGAGTAATTTGGATTTTTATTATTATTATCTAATAGTAGGGTTAAGGCTCCCAAAGGCAGCTCAGCAAATAATATATTTTGGGCTCTTCCCTGATCTATTATGTTGGCATCCTGAAATGAACAATAGAGTTGTGCAGACCTTAGTGTGGATATTAATCAAAATAGATCTTTGAAATGTTAGATACACTGAATAAAGGAGAAATACATGATACAAACGTACAAATTCACCGGGAGCCACTGGTTTTAAAAACTGACTTCATTGACTTTTGGCTTAGTTTTGCTTAGAGAGAAACTGGGAAAAAATAGTTGAAGGAAACTTTGACCATAGAATCATATTACGAGGTACGAGGTAGTAAAGATGCAGAGAGTACTTGCAGAGAAAATTATTAGTCAAACACATCTGTCCAAGACCTGGTGTGTTGGCTTGATGGACAGAACACTTCTAGATGCAGATAGCTACCAAATTTCTCAGCTTCTAAAGAGTTCTCTCCTCTCTCTAACATGACAACAGATACATCAGCTAGGAAGCAGTTCATAAAAACAACAACAGTAAAAAGAGTCAACTTTATAGAAAAAAAAGAGCATTATAAGTACTAGGGAAAAGTTTTGTGAATTCAGGCTAGCTATTCAAACATTCAGACCACCCCTAAAATAGCAGCTACAGTTCACAGGGGCCAGAGCTACACAAATTCCAGCTCTCCCTATGTGGTAAGTCTAATACTTTCTTTTCTTATGCTTTAAGGACTTCAAATAGGGTTTGTGCATTTGACTCCTTTTATCTCTTTCATAGAGTTCTCTCTGCTTTTAAATCCCTAAGTATCTCTGTCCTCCCCCTGCCATTCCTTAACAGATCCAGGACAGCACAAATAATGCCTCTTGGCTTTGAACACATCATGGCAAATTTCACTGACAGAGGGGAGATGTATGAGCAGTTATCTGGGATAGTTTTACACCAATCCATCTATTGTCCGCTATGTTCACAATCTTGGGCTGGAATGAGTTTCAGGCAAAGTGCATCCCTCGCAGACCACTTAAAAACAGAATAGGTTCTGTCTGAGGTCCCAGTCCTATCTGATGCTAAGCACCTTAGTGCATCGGGACCTCACTGAGAAATATTCCACTTAGATTTCTCCAGGGCTTCATAGGGCTTTGTCTCCAGACAATGGAAAGATGACAGGAAGATGGCAACAGTTTTGGTGCCTAAAATCCTCCACAGTTCTAGGAAAAAAATGACCCCAGCTGTACAAAAGGATACCAAGTCAACATGCAGAAATGAAGAAAGAAATATTTAAAAGGAAGGAGAAAAAGCCCTTCTTAAATGATGACCCCACAGGTTTCTCTCTTGCTTCTGCTACCGTGTAGGGTTTTTTGGGAAGGCAACACTTGAAGGGACTCACCTGAATAAAGCTGCACAATTTCCTGCGCGTATAGGACTGGGGCTTTTGTAAAGTATTCATGACAGAGACTTGTATTTCTTCTTCTGTATGGTGCCTGTCACTCTTTTGAGCATGGTATAAAACAAGAACTAATCATTACAATACTAGCATGGAAATCCAGTTATTTATATTTTCTAGGTATTCTGTTTAATCAGTGCAGTAAGACACAGACTATTTGGTGTCTCCATAGTACTGTGCTTGCATACTTTGCCATAAATTTTAGCCTTTGGTGAGAAAGACAATGGTTATAGAAAAGCATTCACTGCTCTGCTATTGTATTATAATTCCAAATGCAGGAATTCTGTGCTTCAGCAAAGACATATTTGCATAATATTAAAGCTGGAATTATTAAAAATGTGAAATGCCTGCAGTTTATATTGTGAAACATTTGAAAAGTAAAGCAGATTTCTACAAACATTTTTGTAGCACTGTATTTTGAAACATGCAGTTCATTAGGGAAGAAAACACAGCTTGTGTAATGAGGGATTGCTATAAGTAGATTTAACATATTCTAGCATTTAAATATTATTGTTGATCATAAAAGATTAAATGCCCTTTGGTTTCAATCCTCTTATTAAAAGCAGCAAATTTATTTTTCTTGAGTGCAGCAAGTAAGTTTGAACTAAAATGTAAATGCTTAACAGGCTCTGCATATGTGCATGCAGGCGTGTGATGAAGAGATGGGGCATTTTCCCCAAAGCTTCAATTTCAACTTGCTAATTTGTTATCATTGTTCATTAACTATGTGGTTGACCTAAGATGAGCCTGAAGGATTACAGAATATTTGTCTAACTATTTAACAGAAGCTTATAAAATAATAGTGTTTGTTAAACACCTCAGGTTTCCCTCCCACCACAACTGTAATCTGAAGACATTAAAGGGCTGGATGGGGTGAACACAAACATGGTGATGCTCGGTTGGGTCAGATGTGTCAGTCCATCTTGGTTTGAATAGGTAACCCAGTCCACAGTGTAACTACATTAAAGGGAGTTTCTGAGAAACCACTGTCAGCTCTCTGATTTCATGCTGATTTGCCTCTGGATGGGAGCTGCTGTTTTTCACTGGGTGGTTGAGTAGCTGGGATAATCAAATTCATGTCACCTGCAAGCAAGGGTGGAATGAAAAGCATGACTAAATGGGGAGGAAAACCAGGATAGTGTTTCACTGTCACCTATGTCCTTAAAATACTGCTTACGTTTGCCATTACATTTGCTGTCTGTGGAGTTTCTCATGGGAATGCTGACAACTTAAAGCTCACAAAAGCCAAGCCTGCAAAAGCTCTGCAGAGAGCAGAGCCCTCAGGTGCTGTTACCCTGCTTGAACATCACCAGTTTAGAGAGCTCTTCAACAAGGGGGGACTGGGTGTCACCCTTTCTCCCGCTCAGCAGCCCAAACCCCAGGGATTTTTGGTGTGTGGACCTGTTTGGACAGGAGCTGTGCAGTCCTGACTGGTTATAAAGTGTTCTTTACTGCTGCTTCCAGAGGACTTTGCACTATCTGCTGCTGTCACGCAGAGATAACCTAATTTCTACTACTTGATAAAAAAGACTCTCGTATCTCAAAAGAAAAGAGAGCTCCTGAAAATTCAACGCTTCAAGCTTGTTAGAATAAGAACGCACCATATGGAAATTATCTACGTTGTTTCTGTCAGGATGTACCAGATGGGGCTTAGGGTAACAGGCTTGTCTGCTCAGGCTCCTCTGCTCTCACTTCCCCTGCTAGATGAGCCTCAACACAAACTGCTTTTTACCTGCCATGCTGCAAAACACTGGTGTATCAGCCCATAAACCCAAGGAGGGAATTCAGAGACAAAGTCCAAGTTTTCTGCTATGGCAGATCTTATCTCTCATTAAAGACTTCAACCAGACTGGAAATCCACGTGTACTAACCCTGATCCTTCAGGACACACCACAGAACTCGCTGGTAGGGTCTCCCAGGTAGAAAGAACTTTTTGAGAGTGTGGTAGAAGTTCAGAACTAATTCCTTTCAACATAAGATTTAAATAACACTCTCAGGGATCTTACACGTGCCAGGACTGAACTCAGAATTCACCCAAACCAACATAAGAAGACAGCACAGGACAAGTGTTTGCCCAGAAACAGACTTTTAAACCTTCTTGAAAATAAGTCTTTGGTAGTTGAGTGTTCCTTGATAGTTAAAGAGGTACTTCCTTTCTAAGCCCCTTTATGGGTTACCAGAAAAATTACTCCTTTAGGCTGATACTTTTGTAGCTTTTGGAAAGTTTGGTAAAAATCCATATGGTTGGTTTAGAGCATGCTTAAAGAATTGTTTCAGATGTTAAACTTGTGCTAGGGTAACTGAAAACAGTTCAAACTTGGCATGTAATCTCCAGTGAGAAATGTGGGCTTGGATAAGCTGGGAAAAAAAATTGGTTCAGAAAGAAAGGAGTTATAAACAAGTGGAAATCATATGCTTCAGTTTTCCAGATGTATGCCAGGCAAGTATAGACGTCTGGATATCCACATGCTGAAATAAATGCATCTGTATTTATTTAAATGTGTGATGTAATGTGCATGTGCAAACATCTCAGTAAATGGTAGGCATGTTAATTTTTCCCATCTCACAAAATAAATATAGACAATACATGAGATAGACATATATGTCTGGCTGACCAACAGAACGACCCAGAGCTCTTGGACACCAATGAAAAGGCTGTTCCTGAATGTAACGGAATATGGGTCAGAGTCCAATGCCCTACAATCCTGCTCATATATTAAAAAATAGAAAGGGTAAATACACATGTAAAATGTTAAAAACCTCATCAGTCCTTAAAAGTTTCCATTACACTATCTCAGATAATTCTCAGTGCCAACTGTGATGAATTAAAGTTTCCACAGCCAGCAAAAGCTGTTCAAAACCTAAAATGTAATATATGATTTTCTTGATTCAGAATTTCAAAACACAACCTTTTAAACAGAGGTTCAATCATCAAATCCACAGGATAAGTAGCTCTGCGTTTTCTTGCTGAAAATCCAAATTACTTGGGTGCCAAACATTCATATGCCTAAAACTGGTGTCGCTCCACCAGCTTCAGTGGAGCTATGCTGATTTACACCAGCTGCATGGCTGGCCCATAAATATTTTCAGTTGATCTGGATTATTTTATATAATATATGAATTTTCTTTATGGATTACATGGCAAAGCATTTGTTCTCAGCTTCCATAATGTCAGGCACTGTGAATTTATTTTAATATGGGACCATTCGTGTGGTTCTATTATTGCACAACTAAATACATTTGTGCTCACAACACAATTTTACTGCACATCATCCCATTTATGCACTCACACATAGACATCTTAGCAGTAGAATTGCCATCACTCCATCTATCCATAGGAAGTCTGATATTAGTGTAGAAGAGTGGAGCTGCAGCTGCTGTGGGAAACAAAGCAGTGAATTTCAAGCTGTTGGCCATGCAAAAACTTCCACCATAACACTCTGGTAAGTGTAATTCTCTGCATGTAGTTATGTTAGTGGGGCTTTAAAGTTAATCATGCATGGTATTTTTCATCAGGGAAGTAGTGCTGGACACTTCACTTAGCACTTTGACACAGAGGTAAATAGATTCCAAGGATGCCGAGTAGTGGGATAACGAGATTTTATTAATCTGTGATCTTCCCTGCTTGTATTGCCGCTTACTGCAGGTCCCTTTTTCTCTGCAGCACTTTGTTTGCAATAGCTCAGGCTTGGATTTGTTACAGGGTCAGTGAGTGCACTCAGGCCTTTCCTTGCTAAGCTCCTGGGACGTGCAGCAAGGTGTGCAGCCACCTCCACTGAGCCTGTTGGGGCAGGACAGACACCAGGCAGCCAGGCTTGGCTGGAGATCCAGGCAGAGAAATATCCCCTCAGCAGCCCAAGAAAATGTGATGCATCAGCCACACAATCCCATTTAGGGAGCAGGTAAATAGAATGTATTTACATTGCATTTAAAGGGAATGTATAAAGAATTGGTTCCTGACACCTCCTGATAAATACAGAATCATGGCAGAATTCATAGTTTGCTTAAAAACTGTCCTACCACTTTGTCCTGCCTTTTCTCTAATTCAGGGTAGCCCATAACATTCTGGTCTGTAGCATGTTCGGTTTGTGTTGGTCATTTATTAATCCTTCACAAAATATTTCTCAGTTAAATGTTAAAGCAAAGCACAATCAGAGGAAGTGTAACAAACTTGCTCAAGAAGGGGACTATTGGTCCTGCTCTCAAAACCCATTCAACCATCTGATAAAGTCCTCCTGAATTGAAATCCAAGTAGTTACAGACAGAGATTGAGGTATATGGTCTGGCAAATTGGCAGAGCCTGAGAGCAGTTACCAGCACCTGCCCAGATGGTACCTATCTTTGCTTTTATAAGCCCCACTTTCATTTGCAGTTTTCTAGAAGAGAAAGTTCAAAGCAGCAGCCACTATTTAATATGTGTAGACTTTCCTCTATATGCCAGGGAAATTAATACTAAAGAAATTTCCTCAGTTGTCTTAGACTGCAAGTGCCATTTAAAAATCCAGCCCATCGGCCCTGTTTTCTTCATACCCGTGGGCTCTGTGGCATTAAGTGCGAGTAACACACCGTGAGGCAAAAAATAGCATTGCTCCCAGTTCCCAGTGGGGAAACTGAGGCTTGGGGAGACTGAACAACGTGGCTGGAGATACACAAGGTTTAGCTGTGCCTTGCTGCCAGGACATGCACTCAGGTCAGGCGGGCTCCCAGGGGCAGCTCCTGGACTTTCCTCTCTCTCACTGCAACATCTGCTGGAGCACAAACAGCACAGAGGACGGGGCTATCTGCCTGCTCCTCCACACTGGGGTTCAAATAAAGGCAAAGCTGGCAGGGGTTAAAGGCTAGGAAACTCAACATTAAACAGTCCGGCAGTGCCAGCAAGGGTTCAGACAAGTGACACGGGAGACACAACGGGACCCTCCTTCTGTGCTACATGTGTAGATGGGTATTAAGGACATGCATCTCGCCTCATCTAAAATCATGAATTTTTATGAAGTAAGCCCTGCATTCCCATAATTCAGTAGGGTGCACTTTGCAGACCCTAAAGTGCTGTCACTACAGAAGGTTTCATTGCTTGCACCTGCTAAAACATTTGAGGTATTTGAGAGGCAGTGAAACACATTTGCTTTTCATTTTATCTGACTTTGAAAATCTTTGAAGTGTTTAATAGTAGTCCAGAAAAGATTTCTGCCTCTTAATCATTTACTTGTAGGGCACATTCTCCACTGGTAGCCTGTCAGGCAGAAAACGAGTTTAGCCCAGTTTTATTAAGTGCCACATGCCGAGTCAGTGTTCATTAAAGGTGTTTTAAGGTTTGAATTATGTAATTTATGAGAAAAAGAAATACAAAATTCCATTGTTTTATTAATATGCAGCACAGGATATACTGCTAATAACATACTTTTTAAACAGAAGTTTTATTAAAAAAAATGCTTTTATGGGGGGCTACAGATAGACTTTTAAAAATCTCTTTTTCCCTGTTCAATAAAATTCAAACATTTTAATTCAATCAACATAGATTTGAAAAAAGGAACTATTCTTAGCCTCTCCTTTCGGTCACTTTTCTTTACACACATTGTAGACAAAGAGGGAAAAATCAAAAAAAAAAGAATCTTTTTAATAGAAGTGACAGTATATGGTACTAAAAGCAAGCCAAAGCTAAAGCCTGCAGTCAGATGTTAATTCACCCTTCGAACAAAACAAAGCCAGAAAAGAACAGAAATGGTAAATGAAAAAAGAAAACAAAACCTCCACATTTTAACGCCAGGAGAAACTACTTTGAAAAATTGTTTTATAATGCCCCCATAGATTCAGAGCTAGTGGGATATTTTTAATTAGATGACAGCTTAACTCAATCTTTTGGTAGCCCACTAAACTACTTTTATAGCCTACACTGTTTTAATACTGTAAATAGATTTACTAAAGCACATGTGAAAAGCAGAACTTGTGAAATATAAGGAGTATATTTTCCTTTGCAACCTGTCTGGCTTCAGTTACCTGAGCCCAGTCCTGGAAGTCCAAGGCAGGACTGGTCCTGTAGCTGGTGCTGGCAGAGCATCTCTCTGTTCCTGGGACAGAATCACATTAGCCAAGGGCTCTCCTTACCCCATCTCTGCAGCAAAACTCCCACCAGCATCCCGTAGTTTCACCCGAAAAAGAGGTTGTGTGAGGCCTGGAGAACCAAGACCTGAGTTTAATACGGGCTTTTATTACCATGGGAAAGTCATAGTTATCCCAACTTACACAAAACTGGAATTCATTAACCCCTTCAAGGTAGGGGAAGTTGTAGTTCCTGCACTGGTGAGTTTGCTTTGTTTGCTTCTATTTAATTTATTTCATTATTTTGTTATTTGCTGGTGCTCTGAAAATTTCTGGGAACAGAGAAATCTTGGTGCTTTGAGGGGGACACGCTGTGTCCATGAGGCTGAGCTGCTGGATGCCTCAGGTTGTGCAGAATGGAAAGAGCTGGTGCCCAAAATCAGTGCTTAAGAAAAAAATAATCCTTGCAGATGCCATGCAAGTCACTAATTTTGGAGCCTCGTGACTAATCCTGCTCATATTTTGGTAATGGGATTATCATGTGGAATCTTATCACAGTTTGTGGAGAGGGATGTATTAGTATCAGAATTTGAGATTTGGCTTTTCCAGCAAATGAACTCTACATGTACCTCACAGCCTGTTGATGTAAAGGAGTGATGCTCTCCACAAGGGACACTGAGAGTCAACCATTGCCAAAAAGCTGCAAAATATGAAGTTGCTGGCATTGAATAATTGGTCACAAGAAGTGATATAGAGAATACATATGTGGTACCAAGACATCGTCAATAGAGGTGGAAATTATACTTGATCACAACCATTAATTCTTAAATTTTAGTTAAGAAGCAGGAAAAGCTTGTAACTATATTAAGAATTTGTTCATTTGATCCAGAGTAACATTTTAATGAATTCTCTGGAAGCACGAGCAAAGAACTGTTAAAAAACCCCTTGCCCTGCAGAAAACACACCTTTAAAAACCTGTTTGCTTTGAATGAAACATTATTTTCAGAGTGAGTCCTCATTTTATGGCAGACACATGCTTGTAAAAGCTGCCATTGTTTGTGTGGAAGGTGTGAAGAAAAAAATGCAAGGGGAAAAACTGGCAGATGCTTTACCTTATAGGATCTGCTTTAAAGGCTCCTCCAGCCCTGGCCCTGCTCAGGAGCCATTGGCAGACACAGCCTCGCTGATGCAGGACTTGGGAAATTGGTGAAGCAGAGCAGGGCACCAACTTTTGCTCCAGCTCTTAATTACGGCAGTCAGAGATGACCTCCTTAATTGCTGAGGCAGCTCCCTTTTGGGAAGTAAAGCAGCATCGTGGCAATTGTGCTGCCATCTCTTACTGCCAACCCACCAGAGATGTGGAGTGGAAGGAAGAACAAATTCTTCATTTGGGACTTGCAGAGCAGTCTGCATGCCGTGGCCATGTCCACACTGGCTTGGAAAGCCTCCTTCCCTTGGGCACACACATAAGGAGCAGAATACTTATGTGCCAGGCTCCTCACCTCATCCCCAGAGGATGGGAGCAGTCCTTACCTCTCTGAAGTCAGCAGGGAGAGGGTGTTTTTCATTCCAGTGGAGGAACTGACTGCTTCAGTTTTATTGCAGATTCATGCTAGTAATACACCCAGATTACTGCAGCTCACAGTAAGGAAGTCAATTTATAATGACTTTGCCATTGTCCTGTTGCTAATGTGCCACATTTGATTCTCCTCAGCTGGCTTTGAAAGGTCTCTTTGAGGAAGGAGGAGATAGCACCCTTGCTTATGAAAAAGGCAAATTATACCCAGGGGCAACATTGCTGCACAACAGGAAAAGGCCAGCCTCCTCCCAGGAGACATGGCCCCAAATTAAATGCAAGTAATTTCCTGACTAACCTGTGATTTCTATCTGGTTGTGGCTTCTGGCATACAGCTAAGTCTCCAGTTCTGCTGTTCTGTTCAGCAGGTCTCACATGTGCTTTCACTTTCATTTCCCAAAGTTAATACAGAACAGCCCATTCACAACCTGCTGCTCAGGCAGCGGGGGCCAGGGATGCTGGCTCTGGGCTGTGCAGCCATGAGGAGGAGGAAGGACACTCTCTGCTCAGGTGTCACCCCCCAGAGGGGTCCCCCAGCCACAGCAGCAATGTGCTGGTAGAGAAGGTGGTCATGGGAGAGCAACACCCTCCTGGGAATGGTTCCTACACTTCCCAAGAGGGTTTGGAGTCTGGCTGCTCCCTTCCCCATCACCAGCCTGGAAGTGATGGAACTGCCAGAGGCATTGGGTTGGAAGAACCTCTGCCAGTAACTTTCTACTCTACGGTGGGCAAGCCTCCATGGAGAAAATCACCAGCATTAGGTCAAAGTGATTTTTGTAGAGCACCAACAAAGGTTTCAGCGGCAGGTTGGAAGGGTGGAAGTCCTTTAGCTGTCCTGTGGCTGGACAGGGACAGGGAGCAGACACCTTGGGAAGAGGATGAGTTCTAGTGGGTTCCGTGGAGTGTGTGATGCAAGGAGAGAGCCTTAAAGAATAACATAAATGACATTCAGCCTTTGTGTGGTTACTTCTAGGAGAACGCACTGCTGGGAAGGAAGGAAGGAAGGAAGGAAGGAAGGAAGGAAGGAAGGAAGGAAGGAAGGAAGGAAGGACAGACACAACAGCCTTCAAGCTTCACTGGGCAAGCAATGACAGATTTACTTTACTAAAAGTACTCTACCATGATTTATCCCAAAGACCTGTCTTCCTCTTGTACTTTTACAGCATTTGGGGGTAATTTCTATGGACACTGTAGCACTTTTGCATTGGGAACTATCTGTTCAGTAGATCATCTGGATATGGGCCACAGACATCCTGAAATGATGTGTGCAGAATTAGCGTGAATCAAATGGCTGAGCCTATTTAAGTCATCAATAGGGTGGTTGAAAAGTGCATGGTAATAAATACAAGGACATGCCAGAATTGTCTCTAGAAACTATCTAAAGTTGAAACGAATTATATGTGTGTTTGTGGCAAAACAAGACAGCAGCTGCATTACTGCTCCCTGATATCATCAAAGATGGTAAGTGATCATATATTTAATTATTGTTTTCTTAATGAATTTAGACTTTAAGGAACTTTACACTCAAAAAGCATGAGAACAGCTCTAATGTTTTACTCACATCAAGCTGGAGAAAGAAACAACATCAGTCTTTTAATATTTAAGGTAAGCTAATTCTTTTATGGTGGTTTTGATATTTCATTTGAGAGTATTGCTTTGCCACTGTTCATTTATTTAACCTAAATAGCTAATCTTTAGTGTGTCTTCTGGTGCAGCAGCAAAAGCGTTCCTTCCACTGGTAATGGCAGAATTTCCACTGGTGTAAGTAAATTCATACTGGTTACCACATAAAGAAAAGACTGTTATATAAAGAGACTGTACCAGTTTTATTATGCTGATATAGTCAAGCTAATAAAACCTGTGTGTGTAAATGATAAGGGATATTTGTGCTGTTTGCTGTGAAACTGGCACAGGAACAGCGGTGAATGAAATACATCTGGGATTAATAACCTAATTCATATAGTAAATAACAGGTTGTACAAATTTAATCAGTTGGAGAATTATTACATAAGTAGATACTCTGTGGGGGGGGGAAGTTACGCTTGATGCACAGGTCTTAAATGGTCAGTGTGCTCTTGGTTTTGCTGTGAAAATGCCTATCTGCTTCAAGTCAAGGTGGTTTTCAGGTTGAGGGATTCCTTTTAATTTCTGAAGTGACTGTTCTATACCAAAAAGTAGGGATTTTAATTTGGATTTTGACTTACTGCCATTCAAAGATGTTTTCTTCCAATCATCTCTATCTGAGGCCCAAGTGAACCCCAAAATCCAAGCAGAAACAGAGGTAATAGTGTGAATTTCATCCTCATTTCTGATGAAAACATATGAGAAACAATTATCTTAGGAAAGGTTTCCTCATGAGATTAAAAGTGGATACCACCTTGGTAAATAAGTTCAGAAATACTTTAATGTCCCCAGGCAGTGCTTTTTGTTTGTAAGAGAACCAAACAATAAATCAGGTTTTTGTAGGAAACTTTTGCAAAGAGCGTTTTCTCATTAATTTCTGTGGGGAACATGCCTCAGGTGTTTCAGTGATTGCTAAATGCTTTTGCTACAAAAAGTTTTAGCATGTTACAAGACATCTGTTGCTTGATATATATTTTTTTAAAAAAGACAAACCAAAATATTTTTTCTTAGCTTGTTTTTGATACTTGGACTTAAACTTTGGCTCGGGTCAACTTTTGTTTTTGGCTAAACATCCATGTTTACAGGAGAAATACTGGATGTTTCATTTTTCCTCAGCATTGCTTCGGAGGAAATGCCACAGCATTGTATTTACAAGATACCCTGAACTGTCAGTTTCCTTGAAACACAATGTATTTAATACAAAGCCATTAAGCCTTGTAAAACTGTCAAAAATGTAAATGACACTTGTAATAAAACCTTGTCGCGTGACCGGCCCTGGCTAATCAGGGTTGATGATATCACTGCAGCTGATCACGGCTGGTGCTATGTACATTTCGACAGCTTTATGGCCTGCGTGGATTTGTGTTATTAAAATTGTACAGTTTTGTAAGGAATCTGGGATTTAATAAAGCAGCAGAGAAACTACAAAAGGGACAATATATCCCACTAAAAGTGAGTCAGGCTTTAGAAAACAGGAAAAAAAAAGAAAAAAATAAACAGAGCGCACAAGCCCGCGTGCGCCGCGTGTGTGTGTGTGCCTGGGAATAGGGAAACCTGGAGAGGCTCTCCCTGCCTAACTCGTGCAGGGTATGGGCTGCTGGTATAAACCACTTTTATGTATTTATAGCTCGGCAAATACCTTGCATCTGCGAGACCATAAAACAAATTACAATGTATCCAATTGCTTCAAGGTGGCGAATTGTACTTAAACTTAATGACTTGTACAGATTATAGGAGAAAGAGCATTACCTGTTTAATGTCTTTTTTAATAAGTAATTCCCAAACAAGTATAGTAAATGGGAGGCTGAGAGTTTGGTTTGGTTTGGTTTCTTTTTTTTTCCTCCTTATCTTTTTTTTCTTTTTCCTCCCCTGAGATGCGAACAGAGCATTGTGAATGCAAGGTAATGCACCCTTTTGTTTATTTTGCAATCCTTGGAACTGCTCCCCAGAGCACAAACATGTCAGAACAGGAGAGACGAGGATACATATTCTCCCAAAAATCTATAAATTCAACCTAATGGGGCAGATATCAGAAAAATGTGTTGGATTGAAGCCACATAAATCACCCCTGGTTTCCTGGCATGAGCTGGCACTGCGTGCCTTATATTTCAGCCAAATTATTCCATTTGTTTCTGAAGATATTTTAATCCCTCGTGACCTCAAACTTCCCGTGAACCAGGGCCTGAACAAAAGGCCGCCCACTGTCTTTGCAGTAAATCTGTTGTCTCCCTTCTCGGCCCGCAACCTGGGATCATAGATCACCCCTGCACCACAGCTTGCTTCAATTTACTCAATTAACTCGAGTAAAGCACTTGTAAGTTTGCAGATGTTGCTTTATTATCAAGGCCTAAAATGTACACGGGGGTTCAGGAGCCCGAGGTTACGGGGAGGTTGTGTGGAGGGGGAGGGAGGCACAGCCCCACAGCCGCTGCCTGGGGCGGGCGGCCGCGGGCTCTGTGCCCCGGCCACCTCCTCCGAGCCCTGCTGGGCTGCCCACTGCTGTCCTGGGGGCTGCCCGATGTTATCTGGCAGGGAGAGGGGATAGAAGTAGGTATTCCACCTCGAGATAACGTAGTGATTAACAGATGTTTAATTGGGCCATTCATCAAATGAAGAACCTGCCTCAAAGTCGGCAAGGCTAAGTAAATTATTTCCAACCCTGCAGGTGTTGGACTGGCAGTTCTATTACTCTTCTGAAAAAAGGCTTTAGAAGATTTTTATATGAAAAGATAATTTATTTCTATGGGGACTTTTTGCAAGGGCATGCACTGATAGGACAAGGGGGAATGGTTTTAAGCTGGACTAGGATAAATTTAAATTGGGTATTAGGAGGAAATTCTTCCCTGTGAGGATGGTAAGGAACTGGAATAGTGCCAGAGAAGTTTTGGATGTCCCATCGCTGGAAGTATTCAAGGACAGGTTGGATGGGGCTTGTAGCGACCTGGTATAGTGAAAGATGTCCCTGCCCATGGCAGGAGATTGGAACTAGATGACCTTTAAGGTCCCTTCCAACCCAATACATTCCGTGATTCTATGATCATGTCTTTATTATCTAATACGCTTTCAGGTTTGGGCCCTGTCCTCCTCCATCTTGCATGACTTCTAAAAACAGGCCTTCTGCCTTGGGCACATTTCTTCCACAGGACTTTGCTAAATTTACTGGGGATTGTCTTGAATATTCTCCAGAACATCTTGAGCCTATATTACACCTGAGGAGCAGACAGGGCTTGGTGTGTGTGGCAAAGGGCTCACTATGAAAGAGTAACGGGAGCAGCAACACCGATGCCAGCAGTACCAGGGTTTACCATGCTGGTAGTCTCACTCCATGATCACAAGGCAGTTGATAACATTGCATGCCCATGCTTTTTTGTAATATGTGTGTCACCTACAAGTTTCTCAGATTAGACCAGATCTGTGGAACAGCAGGAATGTAAAAAAACCCAAACCTGTCTTCCTGGATATCTCTTGCCCCTAACACTATTTGTCTTATGCTGATAGTTTTATGGTTTCTTAGCTTTGCAGGCATCTTTATCAGGTGTTGGGCTTAAAGGGTTTTGTCATATGAAGCAATTTCTACTGGTGACAGCAATTGAGCAGACTGGAGTGAGTTAAGGGAGGTCTGATTCTGTTGGTTTCTCCTGCATCATCTAAACTGAAACTTGGGTTTGATAGCAAGCCAAATTTTTAGTCCCCAGTTTTCAGTATCTGTAATGCTTTAAATGGAGAAGCTAAACTAAATCTCCGGGGAATTCACATGGCTGACAAATGTGGATGCAAATGGCTTCATATTTTTCTGATATATTTGTGTGCAAAAGTCTCTCAAACTCTTCTCAGCTGTTAACTTTCTTAAGAGACTCTTTAATTACTCTTTGAATATGCCATTATATTTCTTTTTTTACTCACAGCATTTTTTTGAAATAGTGGTCTGTTTTGTTTCTGTACATAATGGAAGTTAATAAAATATGTGCCAGAAGCCAAAAATATGATGAGCTACAAGGCATACTCCAGACTGTTAGGAAAAAGAAGAAAGAGTTGCCCTGTAATTCCAGAGTTTATCAGTATTTTTCCTTAGAATAGATATTATTTTTGGTCTGTTTTCCCCAAAATATCTGACCCGAATCTCAATAATTTGCCCCCTTTTTCAATCCTCAGCTCACCAATTTGTGCTCATTTTAAATCTCTCCTCTGTGCCAAAAACTGCCTGTTGTCAAAGTCTAAAGTTTAAACCTGAACTAGAGTTTCCCCTAGTCTTTTTCTTCCACAGCGTACTTAGGCTGGATCAGATCTGTTCAATTAAGAGAGTTGGGGGAGGAATCCCAGCAACATGCTACAGATCCATAAATTCATTCCATTTTATGGCTGCTGTAGAAAGGAACAGGTCCATGAAAGCATCAGCCTGCTGTTCCTGCATCTCCAGGTGGCCACTGGCACCCAGGCTCATTCCCACTTGCTTTAGACCCTTGCCTTAAGCACGTTGTTAAGAAACCATTTGCCTGGTTCCTGTAGGCAGGGCACAGAGGCAGGAATCTCACCTGAGCTGCCTCCCTGTCTCCACCCCTTTAGAGGGATCTTGGTGATAGGACTCTTGAAGTGCTGGGATCTGGTTCATGACTGTTTGCTCTTTGTCAAAAGGAATAAATTTGTCCATCAATCTACCTGTTCCACTGTGTCCCAGAAACAGCTGGAACTTGGAGTCTGTGTTGCACTGGATAAAACTTACCAGTGCAGTGTGAGGAAGGGATAGCTGAGCTCATCTAACCCTTGTTTCTTCCTTTCTCTTCTGTCTTTCACTGTGCACTCCAGGCCTTATGGGTTTCCACAACCCTGCACTAAGTTTGTTGGTGATCTCATTGCTGATTTCGTGCGACCTAGTACCCTGTCTGGAATAGCAGCCAGGCTGGGGCAGCACAAGGTGCAGGATGGTTTAGGGGTTTGCTGGATGTAACTCCATGGGAGTTAGATGCTGGTGCTGCCACGCAGCAGCTGGCATGGAAGAAGCTATCTTCGCTCAGCTATTGATAAGCTGCCATCAAAACCCAAAAGCTCATTTGGTGTAACTATTCCAACTCCAGCCACTGCAATGCTGGAGCTGTTTTTGACAATTTGCAATCAGGGATCAGCCTTTGAATTAAAGAGGAGATGGGTCAGGTCTCAGCCTGTAAAACACAGAACCATCATCTCAAGCTTGGTGAGGTCTGTGGGGGAGCAATACCCTGAACTGGCACAGCTGGTGTTGAAAAGCCAGAAGCAGGTACAAGGTGTGCTGCCTTCTTTCAAGTTCCTATCATGACTTCCTGCAGGATTTTCACAGCTCAGCAATGCCGGGTGGAAAGAGCTCATGGTTGTATCTTGCCACCCCTTCTTTCTTTCCAAATCCCAGTTTGGAAACAGTTCTGAAATTATTTCCTGCACGTGATGAGGTACACTTCGTTACCCTGCTGTTTCTCTGGGACCTTGCACTTGGGGCTATGCACTAAATAAAGATCTCTTGTTACCCTGTATTTGCCCGTTATTTTATAGGATTACACTGCACCACAGTACTGAAAGGCATTTATTTCAACAGCCAGTGGGGATCATGCGTTCTCAGGCCTTTTACAGAAGAATAGGAAAGTGTGATGCTGTGAGCTTGTGTGCTGAAATGCCTGTGGGCTCATTCCAGCTGTGCCTATGGCAATCCCAATTCTCTCTCCCCACCTATCTGGTTCCTGTTCTTAAACCTGCTGGAACAGACCCTCTCTGCACTAGCACTGGGAACATTTTCAGCTGATTAGACCCTTCAGCATTGTTGCACTCTGCTTCTCACCAGCATGTCTTCTTCACTTTGTCCCATATGTTTGGGCTCACCTCTCTTTCCCCTCACAAATCACTCATCCATGAACTACTGGCATCTCTACCCACATATTTTTGTGTACACCTCAGTAGGAAATGTATGAAATCAATGCACCTTAAAGAGCATTGCCAACAGGTCAAACTTTATATTCCTAGTGAAAAGTCTCAGCACTGTTTCTTCAGACTCAGCTGCAGTTCAGCCTCTCACTTTCCTCCTTCTAAATACAATTTTATTTGGTATCTCAAAATCAAATTCCAGGAAATTCCATATGGTCTTGTTGTGAATCATGAGCCTACTGTGTGTCTTCTCTGAATACTGACTTGACTTTGCACAAATTTACATAGAAAATGCTCAGAATAAAAACTTGCCTTGACTTCACTGGAAGAAAGTGAGATGATTTTTTTTAGTTTGTTGTCAGTAAGAAAAGACAAAAATATATTTCAGAAATAAAATAGGATGTTTGGGAGATTGAAATGATAATTATAAACACAATTTTGTTCCAACAGAATAGGAAGTTTGATTCCAATGTGCATCTTTTAACTAGATTAATTTTTTTTTAATGAAATTTGGGAAGATTGTCAACCAGAGGCTGTTTTAACCTGAGGAATGGGGGTGTACATTTTCAAATTCAGATCCCACCATCCTATTTCAATCAACTGTTGAGGGAAAATGACAGAAACCTCATGAAACCTCTTGGTATTTCATCTTCATTTTTTTAATCAAAAAAAGTAAGAAAGTGACTTACACAAAATAATAAAAGCAATGCGAAGGTCACCCTCCACTCTAGAGAAGCTGGAACGTGCTTGAATAGTCAGTGATTGAAAGAAGTGAGTATCCTTTTTTCTGTTTTCAAAATCAGTAGCACAATGACCATCAGAGACACAGACATCAGGACAGTGCTGATGAAAGACATTTTGGGTGCCTGGGTTTTTTTTGCCATTGAAAGTCATGAGATTCTGTCAGTTACACTGAAGGCTGTTTTGTTGGCAGTAGTTGGATCTTTTCCTTTTTTTACATAAGCAAAGTTGAATAATGCGCAGCAAATTGAATGACAGATACAATTTTGAAGGCTAAAACCTAAAACCTTTAAGCAGTGATTTAAAAGCTAATTATTATGGATATAGCCATTCAACATTCATTTCTTAATATTGTTCCCTCAAGAAATAGTGATTTAGTCAACCAATTATTTTATCTCTTTTAGGGATACTTTCTTAATTGCAAAACAATCTAAAAATATAATCAGCATGCTAAATACATGTGGTATCTTGTTTAGAATGCCATATTGGAGGAAGAATGCAATTAAACTGTCAAAAGGTAATTGTTTCTCATATTTAATTTAAAGAGGTTGATTCACATTTGCTTTTTATGTTCAGGAGTTAGAAAACAAAGGAAGCTACCGGTACAACTACTAGTTTTTAATAAATACAACTTAAGCTCGGAGCACTGACGGAAGCTGCCTCTGTCGTGAGATGCTGCTGTCAACAAATAGGCAAATATTCCCACTTTTCCACTCCTCAGGTAACTGCATTCTGCTGTTTATGCAGATGCACACAGATATTTTCACCATGGTGCCAAACCAACCACCTTTTACTTCCAGGTCAAAATAAGTGGGTCTTTCTCCTTTTCTCCCAAAAGTCATGCTAGTTCTGTGATCCTGTAGATCCTTTTTCAGTGGCAAGCTACTTTTTAAAAGTTGTATGACATCCAGTTAAGGAAAATCTTTGAGTGAAATTAATCCAAAACTGCTGGGCCCTAGTCAAGTTGCCGGGAGCTTTTCAATCCCGCTTATCTCCTGAACAAAGATAGAAGCCCTGTGGAATCAGTAGCACTGGGAATTAACTTCGGATCTTAGATGGGGTGGAAATCTTCTCGTGAGCACCACGCTGAATTTCAGTTTGTGGTAGTAAACATGGTACCACAAATTATTCCGACGCACTCACCCAAACACCTTACACTTGGGTACTGCTGCCTTAAGTGGTACTTTTTCGGCTGAATTGGCATGAAACACACAGGCATATGCAATAAAAAAATATTTCCAGTTCATGTCTGCTTTTGCTTGGATGTTATGTTATCTAACAGTTTATTTTGAAAATTACACTGTCTTTAAAATACTATCATTTAAGAGCTGTTTAAGTGAAAATATAGATTAAATGAATTTAAATGGATTATGAACTTAATTATATTGTTTCCTGTGTGTTACTTGTATCTCATATATACTATTAGTCGTACAAACTGAGTGGATTTTACTTTGATTTTACATTATATGTTTTGTCAATTTTGTAGCTGATACAATAAATAGAACTGGGAGATTGTTATCCCATCTATGGCTCAGCCTTAAGAGAGGGCTGAGAACTCAGCTTAGCGGGTGGGTTTCCCACCTATTTGTTGCCAACAGAGTAGATTTGCACTTTTATTTATTTATATATTTCTATATTCCTATAAAAAGGCAGGATCTAGCAGAAAAATAGTTAAAGGTCTGTCTGCTTCTATGCCCTAACATCTCTTCTCCTTATAATATTCTCCTTATTTCATAAGAGGGTCCAGCTGCATGTGAGCTGCTAACTGGGGAGAATCCTGAAGCACTAACCAGACTCTCGTAAGAAAAACCACTGAGGTTCACAGTTATGCCAAAGCTGAGTGGGCACGGATTTGCTCAAAATTGCAGGAGACACATCCTTTACTACAGAAAGAAGTCCCTGTTGAATTTTTTGTACCATAATCTCACCCAAAACTCCAAGCCCAAGTAAGACACCTGAAAGAGACAAAAAGTCTGCCCGTGTGGTTGATGGATATGGTGCTTTATAATGAAAAGTGTAGGGTGACTTTATGGCCACAGGCCCTACCTAGAAGTGCAGTGCTGGGCCTGTAACACATCTCACTACAATTTGCGTGAGACCTGACTCTCAGGTAGCACCTAGGGAGCAGCAAGAAAAGTGACACCAAGCCCATACTGTCTAATTAAAAAGTTTTTTGAGAATTTGGCCTTAAGTCTGTGAAACCAACTCCTATCCAAATTATTTTTGGCTTGTGTCTGTATTGCTCTACCCTGCCATAAAAAGGAAAATAGATTATAGAAACCCAGGAGTCTCCAGCAGACCTGACCTGTGCTTCCTGCAGGGCTTTGCCTCTTCCGTGGCATCATGGAGAGGTAGAAGGGGTCCAGGATTTTGTGGGACTGTGGGTCTGGAATACATCAGGATGCCAAAAGGCTGTTCTTTGAGGCACTTCCGGGTCCTTCTCTGCCACATTTACCGCCTAGCAAGCTCTAGGATAAAGAAAAGCAATGTAGCTGCCATTTTCCCTCTCTATGTTATCACAGGACCATCAAGGTTGGAAGAAACTTTCAAGCTCATTTAGTCCGCCTGTCAAAACCCAGCACCACCATCATCACCCCTGAACTATGTCCCCAGGTGCCACATCCAGAAGCCTCTTGAACACTTCCAGAGACAGTGACTCTACCACCACCCTGGGCAACTGAAAGTGTAAACATTCTTCCAGTGAACATTTTTTCCTAATATTGAATCTGCACCTTCCCTGATGCAACTTCAGGCCATTTTCTCTCATCCTTTCAGTTGAGACATGGCAGGATAGACCAACCCTCACCTCAATACAGCCTTCTGTCAGGGAATTGTAGAGGGCAACGAGGTCCCCCCTGAGCATCCTGTTCTCCAGGCTAAACACCCCCAGCTCCCTCAGCTGCTCCTCACAGGACATATTTACCAGAACCTTCACCAGCTTCACTGCCTGTCTTCAACCACTTGCCTGACCTGAAACCAGGCAAGTCTGGGCTCTGGTGGGTATCATCTACCACCCAATCAAGGAAAAGCCCTCTATCCATAGCAGGAGCGTGGGAGGGGGCTGCACTTTAACACTTTGATCCTGCAAATCCTCAAGTCCTGCCCCAACTCGCAGTGGCTCCAGAAGAAATGGAAGCACATTAGAAGTCCCCCATATATGCTTCTGCAATCATCCTCACCTGAAAAAAACCCTGGTTTGCCTGTGCCAAACCAGGCCTTGGCTCGACTCTGGAATTTCATACAGGATTTGAATCCCATGAGGAGAGGCATTAGGGTTGCCAGTTTGAAATACGACAAAACCCAGCCGCCCCAGTGAAATGGCCGCTGCCCACGCTCAGCTCCAGCCGCACATGTGTGGTGCTCGGGGTAACAACTGCCAAGCCTACAGTAAAAGAGGCCAGGCAGCAAGGCAGCCACATGGCTACCCTAAATGATATTAATAAGACTTCATAAAAAGTTAAAAGCACAAAGTAGCTTTTCAAAGTGTTTCTTAGAGATTTCTACATATGTATAGGTGTTTCATGTCTATGAGATAGAGGCTAGGGGTAAATTTAATACGGTATTCTTTTCAGCCTAAGAATTTTTTATTATTTTTTATTCCCCCTGAAAGCTGTTGATATAAACTGGGACTCATTAAAAACACCTTGAGTTTTGTTTTTAGAGATGCTGAAGTTATGTCATTCCCTGGATCATTAGGAAGTAATGTAGCATCAGCAAATGTTCTGGAAGATCCCTGTCTTGCGAGGAACAGAATATTCCTGCTGCAGTGGATGGCAGTAAAAGGGTGCTTAGCACCTTTCAGGAGATGCTGAGCGTCTCTGCCCGGCCGAAGTCCAGAGATAGCATTCCCAAAGGACAGATACAAGGATATTAAAAAAGACTTTGATCAAAGAAATATTGCTTCTTTCCTCCTTTCACTAAGCAGATGTGCAACATGTCTTGCGAAAGAAATAGAAAAATTCCTGAGTGATTTATTTGATGAACCTAGTTTTAACCCAGGTTATTGCATGCCTGATACGGTGATGCTGGTTATTAGTTTCCAGTTGAAAATGACCAGATAGAGAACATATTCACTTCATCAATATAATACCTTTATTGGTTGTCAGGAGAGTCACATCACACAGATATGTAAATCTGTCACTTTGTCTTAAAAGTGTATTTCTCTATTACAATGTTTCTTGATGTATGTTTAAGGCAGTAAGGCCTTTTAAATATTAAAAAAAAACCCAAGACAAGGGGGAAGATTTGTCTATTCAATCACAGGATTTAAGACATTAAAAGCAGATGCATCATTTATAAAAGTAGGATTTTATCAAATGCCATAGCAAATGAAAGAATCATATCTACCATATGTAGATATGTGAATTAAAGAAACCTTATTTCCCAGGAAAATTAACAAACCCTTTTGCTAGCCTTAAGGTGGATTAGTCCATGAAGCTGGTTACTAGTTGACCACAAATCTCAGTTTGCTGTGTCAGAAGTAAAATAGAATAGAGTCTTTGTCTAAAACATTTAAAAAAAAAAAAAAGTTTACCAATCTGTTTATAAGTCCATGGCATTAATGCTAGTTTTGAAAAAAATACATAACTAAAGGAACACAAAGAAGTTTAATTGTAATTTAATTCTGCTCTTAACCATTAAAAACTGCATGCACTATCAATAACAATCAATATTTAAATTAGCAAGAAATTCACTGAATCCATATTTCTCCCTTCAAAATGTGCAAAACCATTTTTTTCAGAATGTGATGGCATTCTGTATTTCAAAACAAAAGTTAACATCTACAATATCACATATTATGGTACTAACCCTTCATATGGGTCCACTGCTGCAATGGAGGTGCTTGTTAACACCTCCCCCTGCTCTGTACAGAGTAAGAGCAAGTTGCTCAAACACCCTGAAATACTGGACCAGAGCCTCATTTTCTTCTGTTAACCATGTTTTTGGTGATGGGACAGAGCAGCAGGGCACACTGCCCGCTTGAGTCAACATGAGGCCTGTCAGTGGTTACAGTGAGATTTGTATCAGGCTCTAAAGAAGCTTGACAGTATAAGCTAGAAATGATGATAAATGAGAAAAACCATTATTTATTTTGACTGTACAACAGCAAATTGATCAGTGTGTGTGTCAGGTATCACAGTACAAATGCAGAGGAGTTGCATGAGACCTCCATCTAACACAGAAAAGAAATTCTGTCTCTGAATGGATCCCACACTCTGGGCGTCATTCAGCAGACCCTCCATATGTAAAGCTGCCACTGAACTTACAAAAACTTCTGTGTTTGCAGTGCCCCTGGAATTAGTGCTGTGTCATCTTGGCTAAAACACATGGTAATTTACAAGCTGGGTGTCCTTGCTGAAAAGGATTTTGGTAGTACAGAGGAGAACATGTACCCCCCATGGACAACTTTATCCACGATCTCTCCACCCTGCAGAGATTTCTGGGCACTGCACAGTTTAGCTGCAGGATCCTGGATGTAGCAACACTCCCACAATCCCTCCCCTTTCCCAGCAGAGGGAATACACCCCAGGAATGTATTTGGGTTTTGTGGCAATCCCACTGGTGATCCAGGGCAGTGCAGTTCCCTTCAGGGCTGCCTCAAAGGATGGGGCCCAGCTGTGATGAGGGAGTTCACAGGTGGTCAGTAGCCAGCAAAGAGTTGCAGTTATGGCTCAGGATAACAAATATCCTTCCTGATATGCAATGTATAAATATATTGCCTGCCCGTGTCTCACCCCCTGCTGCACCTGCCTCTCCCTTTCCACCCCATCCAGTACCATTGCTGGCCCATTTCCTCCTGCCTTGGTCCTCTGTCCTTCCCCTGCTCCTGCCCCCCGAGCGTCCTGGTTTTCCCCCGGCTCCTGCCCATACACACACTCCTGCCTGCGTGCACTGAGCATAGGAGTGGTAGTAGCTTTTATTACTCTCAGTTCTTTATTAATGCCACATGTGCTGTTGTAAGGTTAAGTTATTAAGTGATATCCAATAATTGTTTCTGCTCTAAAGTGGACATTTCATTTAACTATACTCATGTGGATCTGTTTCAGTACCATTTATCACGACCACATTTAAGGAAAGATTTCAATAGGCCATTTCTCTCTTTCCTTTCTTCAACGTAACTAGACCTAAAAGGTCCTGGTCAAAAATTAAATACAATTACCTTTGGACCAGCATAAGGGAATGTGGGGCTTGCATGCACTTTGGAAGTTAAAATACAGATTTTACTGGGCTATCATCTCAGCTGCAGAGTTAATTTTACTGTAAGTGTGCACTTGCTGGAAATGCTTACATGAAGGCATACAATGACCTGTTTAGTTTGCAGAAGAAAATTATGTCATTTGCAAGTAAGCTTTCAGCTGTGATATTTTATAATTGTTTAGATGAAAACCTGATAATCCTCTACTCCTTCACATAAACTGCAATCCATCTTTAAAACTGCGATAATTCATAAAACCTGCAGCTTAATAAACTAACAAACCCCAGGCCTATGTTATTTTAAGGGAAGTCAATCTTTGATCAGTCAAGCTGAAATGGGTCTGATAAGTGGAGGCCTTACTCACAGGGAGCAGCACTCCAGTTTGTTATTGCTATTTGCTCATCATCCTCAAGTGCAAAATAAGCAGAAGTCTTTCCGAGCTTCTTATCTCTTTTCACTTTCTTCTCTAGATCTCTGTCGCTTTAATCCAGCATGTCTGCTGCTGGTTAACAAGGAAATCCTGTGTCAATTATCGCCAACAACTTCCTGCTGTGAAGCTGTGGGGAATCAAAGCTTTTGAGAGCCTTTTTCACACCAGAGAGTAGTGCAGGGCCTAATTAAATGGCCCTCATATCCTGCAGCCTACTGGTGGCCAAATGATAGAGAGCTAATGAATGATAACCTAATTTTTTTTCCAAGAATTGTTTTGATTCTTCCGGTCAGTTGTGCTTATTGAGTGGCAGCTCATTGTTCATGCTTAGGGCTGAGGAGGGTGTCAAAAGGTAGAACTGGGGAAAGATACCAATCTGCTGGGTTTATTGTGCGCAGACCTTCGATTATATAAATATATATATTGCATATCGGGAAGGATATTTGTTAAAATTGCTTTGCTGAAATGTGTTGCCCTCTTTCCTTGATATGAATTGCTTTGGTGACTCTTATACACATGTGGGCTGCAAAATTGTCCTATAAATCCCCCTCATAAATGCTATCGCTAGAATATTATTTTTACAGAATCACAGAATAAGGTATCTGCCATCGCTCGTGCACAGCTGCCCCAGTTCCTCCTCCTCTCTTTTTCTCTTTTTTTTTCCCTTCTAAAATATTTCTATGAAGAACTTGATCTCCTGCCCAAACAAGACTGCAGCTTTTGTATGGCTGCTGCTTAAGATTAACTAACCTTATGCTAAAGTTGCACATAAAAGAAATACAAATTTGTGCATCTCTGCTGGTTTGGGGTTTAGACAAGCCCTGGGTGCCTCTGCCTGCACAGGGGTGCTGATCCGTGAGCACTCAGTGCCCCGTGCTGAACACAGCTTGCAGTGCCCAGAAGGGGAGCAGCCACAAAACCACCTTAGGAATAAATAAAATACCTGAGCAGTTAGCAAGGCACTCGCCTTCACCCCAATTGTTCATTTCTGAGGGTCCTATCGTGGTGCATGTACATGAGGTGATAGACTTAGAGGTACCATGGGAGACCTAACTTTGAATTTCCTGACTTTTATGGTTTTACATTACAACTTTAATGTTCCATTAGCATAGCTTTTTTTGTAGTTAATTTCCTTGGGGAGCTTGGAAGAGTTCAGGCAAGGAGGTTTTTTTTCTTGCTTTATTTTTTTAAATAAAAGCAGGGGGTTGGAGAAAGATGGCCAAATCTGCTCAGCTGCTTTGAAATGTTTAAAAGGATTTAATAGGGTTTGGTTGTTTTTGTTTTTTTTTCCTAGAGAGAAACAAATACAAAGTGCCAGCCAGAAGTATGCACACCTGCTTTCTAATTCTGAAAAGCTCAGGGTCTGTCCTGCCCCAATCCATATCCAGACTTCTGGGTGAGATTGGCTGACATAAGATCCTGTGTGAAAATTTTTTTTAAAGTGGTTTGGCTTTGGGTTTTTTGGTGCTTTCCGGGTCAGGCGAGTGTGAATATACCATGTGTTTAAAGAGTCCTCTCCTTTGGACTATGAGCGTTATGAGTCAGGCCCCTCATTTTTTAATTTTTTTTTTTTTGCAAAAGTTTCATGAATCCTTTATTTTGTATGTGTTTGGGGCTTTTAATGCTCAAAATTCTAGCTTTGCTGGATGTAGAGAAAGTTAAATTTCAATCAAACTGGGAAGTCTCCAATAATCACATGACTCCACGGGCTGTGGATTCAGGAGAAACACATGTGATTAAAGTTATCAAGAGCCAAGAAAGAGTTTTCACAAACTACCTCTGTTCTCCTTTACGTTCATTGACATGATGAGCATTTGTTACCTCGTGGAGTGCAAATTTTATTTGCCAGTTTTGGAGCTAATTAAATTGCTTCAAAGTTCAGAATATTGCCCATTGCAGTGCATTGACAGGTGATTTCTTGCTATACAGCTGATGATATCAGTTCTTATGCATATTCATATATTTTTCACATGGACATAGTTTTTCCTTTCAAATAGCATTGAAAAACCCCAAACACACTAATTACAGTTTTTATCAGCTCTGAAATCACTGTTTTTGTGAATTTTTACACACACACTCCCCCCCACCCCACTGAAATAAAGCCTTGAAATACCTGTTTCCCTTAGCCATTAATAGTGCTGGTAGATATTTTTAAACTGATGACATACAGAGATGAGGTTAAAAGGAAATAGATTTTAAACAGACACTCTGTGCTTTCTCCAAAAGTGCCAAAAATGTTTTAGGGTTTACAGATCATGGCATAGATTTTAATTCCACCTTCAATGGTATAAATTTAATTCTCTGCATAAACCAGATTTTGATCCTTACTTTTCTAAATTTCAGATGTATTTTTTAATAACAAAATCAATAAATACACCTTCAAATCCCATGGGGAGGTTTACCTGACAACGTAAAGGGCTAAACAGCTCCAAGGATTTGACAATAATTCACTACAAGAATATTTCAGCTAGTTGTATTTGTTTTTTCTTCCCAGGCCTAACCTATTTCTTTTATTAAAAATGATAAAGACTTGATCCTGCCCCCATTTTAAACATCACTGCACCAGGTCTGATACAAATTTATTAATTTTTTTTTCTCTCTCCTGGTCTGCTTCTCAGATGGAAGCAGAGAATATTTGCTTCTATTCACACCATACACCAAACTATGAATATTATTTCAGTTATGATTTCCTATGTGTCTGTACTAAGGAAAGAGTGGAAATAAAGGACAAAACCAATAAAGATTCAAAACCAAAAGCATATGTATGGGAGAGTAATACACAAAACAGGGGCTGTTAAACAGATGACTCCACTGAATTGTAAAATATTCCACGTTTTGGCAACTTTGAAATGCTACGCTTCCTATATTTCATCTATTAATCATTTGTAGGGACGTTTTTTGGTTAGCCAAAAGACAAAGTATTCCCTAATTGCGTTACTGGTTGTGTGCATGTAACTTCAGCCGTAACTACGTCAACAAATATGATGGAAAAACAAGGAAGCGGCAATAAATTAAAAATTATCAGCAACCAATAAGCATCAGGAAAAAATGACAGATTTTTAGGCAAATAGCAATAAACCAGGGTATAGAAATCAGGAAACAGACTGGCTGAGTGTCTCGAAAATCCTAAGAATTAAATAAAAGCACAATTTCGATGGAAACTGTTCAGACAAATATTAATTGCTTCACTGCTGAAATAAGTCAAATAATGGAAATTTAAAAATTCCAAACAAGTCTGTAAGAGGCAAATCCCTGCAGATCACGAGCAGACAAAACTTCCAACACCAAATAAAACGTTGTTCCCACTTAGGCTCCACATCACCACCTCCCTTTGGGAGGGTTCAATAATTGACAGAACCAGTTATTCCAATTAAAAAAAAATAATAAGAAAGAATCTGCATATTAAATAACACAGCTGTAAAGTAAACATAAAAGTCAGCAGAAGAACAGTAAAAATACCTTTGCTCATGGCAATATGCTATTCATTTAGTTGCCTGCAGTGTATCACTCATGAGTCCTTTAAGTACTGTCACAACAAATCATTGGAAACTGATGAATACACAATCCAGGATCCCAAACAACAAACTATTACAAACTATCTATGTGTGAAAAGACTGCTGGAAATTCCTCTAAGCCTCTGTAAATAGCTTTGAGTGAGGCTGGTTGAGGACCATATGCCCACCAGAGGCAAATCCCAATTTTTAGCTTCATAATAGCTGTGCATCTCATACCCATAAAGGCTTTTCCCTTCTGAAAATGTGAGGCCTTAGTTTTTTCTCTCTCCAGTCAGAAAACAATGTTACCTCTCAGTCCAGCCAGAGTATATGCAAGGTAATAATACTGTAAATATGATGTGAAGTTTCAAAAACTGAGTAAAATTTAGTAGTGGTTCTTAGATAGCTCTTATGGAAGCAGAGCATCGAAACGAGAAGGCAATCCAAATTGGCCTGGGCAACATGATCTCACCACAAAGTTTACATTTAAACTTTATGTTCCTCTGTAGAGGTTTATATTTTGTGCAGAGTATCTCCAAGAGCTCCACAGCAGCAGCAGAAGAGGCAATACAGTCATGTGTGTATTACAAACACATGGCACTCGCTTGGCTCCCTCCTGCTGGAGACACATCCTGAGGTGTACAGGGGGTAAAAAAAAAGACAAATACAGGTAAAATATAAAAAGGGTACATTTTTACACTTTTCAGGTTTTTCAGAATGTGTTCCATTTGTTTCCTGTGACATCCCGAACTACTTAATGTGTAAAACGGCCATATAAATTTATTTATTTTATATGTAATCATCAATCAACCCATTGAGTGGAAGGGATATTCAGATTAAGGACAAACCAACAAAAGTTGTCTCCAAGTATTCTATTATCTTAACTATATTTGGAATGCTGATGCTTAGTGAATGCCAGGATTGTGGAAATTAAAACAAATTTGCTAAAGTTACCACAGAGCAATGCGGGGAAGGATGTCTGAGTGCCACGGATGTCTGAGTGCCTGACCCTGTGAAACAGAGATTCATGCTTCTGATCATTAAAACTGCTTTAGGAAAACAGGCACAGGTGAGTGGTTGCTTTCAAGGTGAAGATGTGGCTGAATAGTGAGAACCTTGCTCCCACAGTGGGGCTCAATGCACTGAACTGAGCAGAACTCAGGCATTTGAGTAATTTAAGCAAAACATGGCCCTTTGAAAGCACTTTCCATCCATGGAAATGAAACTGCTACATTTGGAGATTTTAGGGCAGCATGTCTCTACAAAATGTGCTAAAAATTTGACGAGAGCCATTTTTCTCTTCTGATTTCCAGGATATTTCCTTATTAGAATTTAGATTATTTCCCCACTCAGAAAGGTCAGAATAGGTCACAGTTTTCCATAAGAGCCTAACTTCCTTTAAGTGGTGGAAACTGTAGGAGCACAATAAAATCCCTCAATTTCTTTTCCTTCCTGTTTTTTAACTGAAAAACAGAAATATAAACATGAGGACATTTTTTAGGGAAATCTCAGGATTCTGAAAATATGCAGAGCATTTGAACTTACAGCAAAGCAGAGTGTCTCAGACTGATTCCCTTCATGATTTTCTCTCCTCTCTTTTTTTCCCTTCTTGTCTGAAACAAACTGATTATCAAGGCTTGCTCAGTCAGCCTAATGCTTTACAGTGTGAGAGACTAAACTCAGTAGACATTCTGCTTAGTTAACTGTGAACATCACATCTTTCCTTCCAGGAATAGTGGTTCCAAATGTCAATAGCTGTTTTAGCCATGTTTGATAGGTAAAGTAATGTCTGAGATGGTGCTTCTCAGACCCCAGCTATAAATGAGGATTACTAACAATTTTTATGCATTTTGTTATAAACTGAGACCAACTGTGAAGTGACACTGACATGTACCAGCAGAAAACCGACAAAAATCAAATACTTTTCTATGCCAATTGTGCACAAAGAGTTGGATCTAAGCATTATTATAGCAGAGCCTTTCATGTTGCTATAGCCATGGTTGTGTCTGCATTTCCATAATAAAACCTATTTTCAGGGGGTTTATAACTTGGCTGTAAGAAATTTGCTCTGTGCTCCAACTTGGCATAGCAAGGTATCAACTGGAGAGCTACAGTCCTCGAGCTTTTACATTCCCTGTCTGCTGCAGGAAGAAAGGATTTGTTTCCTTGCTTGTAGGTGTTTGCTGAAATTCCTTCTGAAACTCAAGCATGTGTGGAGGACCTGACAATCCAAGATACGGTGGACCAAAGCTGAGTTCCAGGTGTCTGTCAGCAGAAGTGCTGGTGAGGAGTAACTAGGGGGACTGCACACGGATCTGGGTACCAAGAGATGTATGTGTGAGGAGATTTTCTAAAAAACAACCCCAAACCCACCTTTTGGTGTCCATTCCTTCACAGGCCAGGCAAGAAATCGCTTGTCATAGCACAAAAATGCACGTTTTGGAGGACTGCGTGTTTGAGGGGAAAAAAAGTGGGAGAAGTCAAGCAGGAAAAACTGAAAAAAGAAATTGGTTTTTCAGAGAGTGGGGGAGCAGCGTGGCTTCTCACGAAACAGTTTCAGACCAGTAGGTCCTGTTCTGCCACAGTGTTCTCTCCAAGCACGGGGACCACAGGGAACTCCAGCTGCTGTGCAAGTGTGCGGTGGGAGAGAGAGAGAGAGAGAAGGGATTTTTTTCAGCTCCTTTTCAGACAGCTGGAGCGTGAGAAGCTGGAAAATGGATGCATTAAAGTAGAGCCTGTGCTTAGCTCAAGCCACTGCGGAGGTTGGTACAGCAGGTAATGGGCTCTGAGGGACGCTCTGCGCAGCAGCTGCGCTGCCTTTCCCTCTGGAGCTCTTCCAAGACGCATGGCTTTTTTCTTGGGGGACTGTAGGTAAGACTAGGAGTCAGGAAGTAATAAAATCTCATTATTACTATTTATTGTTAGTAAACATTTCTGCAATGGTGTGTGGAGGTGCCAGCCAGGTACTGGCTGTTTCTGCATCTCTCTCTTTATCTCAGCGGGGCCCCTCTGCGACTGAACACCAGGAACACACAGCCTGTGGATTTCCCTTCGGCTTTGCATGGCCTGGTCCTTTGTAAGAGCTCACCACGAGGAGGATGGGGTCTCGTCCTCAGTCCTGCAGGAGGATCTGGCACAGACACCTTTGCCGTGTGACCACACTCCCCAATACCTGTAACACACAATCATTGTTTTAAGGGGGGAGTAGGGGGAGGGAGTGGGAGAGCAATCAAATCTTTACAAGCTGCAAAGTTACTATATCTACAAGGCACAGACAGAGGCAGAACCGTGGGGAACACAGGATGGAAACAATCTGCAGAGCAGATTTGCCTGGAGCTATGCTGCCTTTGAAAGGAGCGATACCGCTGGCGGCGCGGGGAGGGGGACAGACAGGGACGCAGGGCCACACCCGAGTGGCAGGTACCACCTCTGCTTCCCACACCACCCTCTGTGGTCCCTGCTCTCACCAGGGTGGGATTCATACCACAGGGGACTAGGGTTAAACTAACCCTTGTCCTCTAGACCTGGCAGTCCCTAAAGAGCTTTTGGACGAGCGACAGTATTTGTTTGCGACACAAAGGTTGGGTGTATTCCTCCCTTTGCCTATCAGCACTCAGGTGACTTTTCTATTCCTTCCTATTTCTCAACATATCTGGGTGGGAAAGGATTTCGAGGGTTGGCGGGGAGTTTGAGATGCTGAAAGTGTTCCTCCCAGGCAGGAGGAGAAAGATGTCCCGCCTCCCCTGGGCTGTCCAGCCAGGCCCTGCGATGCTGGAGGGTGCAGGGGGACACAGGTGGGTGCAGGGACCAGAAGGACCACGAGAATTCGGTGACCAGAGGATGGCAGCTGTCAAGGTGATGTCCCTCTCTCTCCCCACAGTTTTGCATGTCACTTTAAATACACTTTCAAACACAATCGCTGCATCCATTGCATTGCCCTGGGGCTGTGCCGTGCTCTTCACTTGCACAGGGCAAAGCAATGCTGCCCTCTCAGGGAAAGGACTAAATCCGGGCTAAATATCCTGAAATACTGTCAAATACGGTTCAAAATGATTGCAATTGTCTATAAATGTATGTTCCTTAGTTTAAATTTGTTTTTAAGCTACAGGCACATTTGGTGTTTGTATATTTTGTAAATGTAATTTGAAAATCTACCACATAAGATAAATGCCCCTAACAAGATGTGATAGGGAATTCATGTCAGGCATAACAGGCTATCAAAGGAAATCCTGCATTGGGATCTTTTGTGCTATATATATGAAATGTACAAAGGTATTATAAATCCTACAGTTACAAAGTTATCCATTTATGAGACTAATGCAGCTAAAAAAAGACTTCTGATATTCTGATTGTTTTAGGAATAACTTAAACCCTGCTGAGCCAAATTCACCCCTGGAATAACTTAATTTTAACAGGGAGAATACATTTATTCTGTGTATTTAAATATTTTCTATACTGTAAATAATACTATGATAAATTTATACCTTGAGACTATTTCCTGAAGTATCTTAAAAAAATAGCCAAAGATTTAATTTGGTCCCAACTCATGTTTTAATATTTGGCTTACATTTCATATTTGGCATTTTTCAGGTTTTAACTAAAATTTAGAAATTATGTCAAGATGAGATTTCACATAAATCCATTATAAGAGTAAAAAAACTAATGCAACCGTTCCACAGTAAGCAAAGTAACCATGATAAATTGCCTTTATTACAATGAGCTTGAAGCACGTCCACCCTACCTTTAGGACTCTTTAATACATCTTTTGGGTTTGGTTTGGGTTTTTTTTTAAATTGGTACATATTACTTTTGATTTTCAGTGTTGATTTCTTAAGATAGGAATGGTGCTTCCCTAGGAATTCTGAAAGGGACCTTTGACTCCTCTTGGGCTTTATTTGCAGTGAGAAACACATCATATTAGAAAAAGGAATTAACGAGCAGGGGTTACCTCACAGTTCACTAAATATGCCTTTACTCTTAATGGGCAAGGGTTTTTAGCAGTGCTGTGAGACACAAAACTTGTTTTTAAAGATGCCATGCCCATGTGTACATGAAGGGCTGAACCATGTGCAGCTCTACATGGATTAAAACACTGCTTTCAGACAGGAGATGTTCTCTGGTAGACTTACACTGCTTCTCTACTAGTCCGCTAAATTCTGGTGAAAAACCACAAAAACCTCAAAAATCATCTCCTTTTCGTCTTCCCATTCCCACAGCCAATCCTCTTCTATGATCTCTGTGACACTGAGTGCCATTTATACGCTGGTGGGTGTAGTGGAAGGGATAATTCCATGGGCAGAGTTTCCTTCCACATTCTCCTTTCTCTCCCAAACAGCGTGGATGAGGCTGGGTCCCACCTTCCTCCTGCCTTTGCTCATCCGTGGGTCTCTCTCTCTCTCTCCTCGGAAGATGGGTTTCACAGTATGCATAACCTTTGCCAAACTGTCATAGCAACAACCGTAAAATGGCTACATCTGCGTTTAAATGGATTTGCTAGGACTTATGGGATCTTTTTTTTTCCCCTCCATGTGAAAATGTACTTCCCAGGAATAAGAAATGAAAACCTGCAAGGAAAGGCAACGTGAGTTAACACTTACCAGCTGGAAGAGGGAGAGAGTGAGAGCAAATAGCAGCAAGTTCATTCAAAAGCTGTAGCGGCTTGTTTCTGTGAAATTCAAAGGATCAGTCCCAAAAAAAGCAGGCTGGAGGGAAAAATTCTGTTAGAGGGACAGCTTTTTTCCAGAGAGAGTTAATAGAGACCAGACAAAGAGGAAGGCACTCCCTGACCTCAGACACTTTGCTGCAGAATGAAAAGGCAGTACCAGCTGTATGAAGGAAGATAGTATCTGACCAGGTTGAAATAACCCAGTAATATTTTACTTCTGCAATAGCTCAGGAACAGTTCCAGAACTCTGACTGATTATCAGTCCAGTTCATAATAGTCTTAAATTATATGTGAAATGCATGGAGCAGTAACACAAAAAATGCCATTACTCATGTTTAGAGGTAATGTATGCTTTAATATGGTATGATAGCATGTGTGTCAGGAGAGGGGTTACGGCCACATCCCACCTCACATGCCCATGCTGCAGGAACACAGGGATCACTCCAGCACGTGTCCTCCTCCTGCATCCCTAAAGACCATCAGAGAGAGCAAGTTCACCCCAAGGGCTGGGCAAATGCCAGGGGGGCTCCCCTCAGCAGAGAGGAGAAGCAGTAACAGCTGGTACCAGTTACATCTGGTATTAATTAATACACCTAAAAGATGCCCAAAAGGATAACAGAGCCCTCCTCAACAGATGCACCGTGAGAGGAGATTACTCTGCCGGAAATGGTCTTAATCCATCATCAATAATGCTTTGATTTATTCAGTTTTCCATTTGATCCTAAAGCTCTGGGGGGTGTGTGCATTTCTCAAAAGTTCTGACAGCCAACGGTAACAATAAAAAGCACACCCAGGTTCCAGAATTAAAATGAAAACAGTAACCTCAGGGACTGAGAGTCCTGTGTGCTCTCCCTGGGAAGGGGCATCCACAGCCTGTTGGAGGTGTAGCTTCTTCATCCATACAGAGCCCACCTTGGGAAAGGACACCTTGGATGCAGGAGTGTGACAGTGGGGGCTGGCTCCAGCCCCAAATCCCATCTCCCCATGGGTGCCCAGTATAGACAGTGGGCTGCACCTCCAGACAACAGGTCTAAAGCCAGCCCTGCCTCTGTGAGAATCCCTTCCCTGCTTTTCCCCATTGCGCAGGAAAGCTTAAAATTCACAGGCAATTCAGCCTCCAAAATATCCCCCAAACACCAGCAGTACCCCTGTAGCTGAAGCCAACTGCTCATGAATGCCAGTGAGTGCTAGCACAGTTCAGCAGTCCTTGTCCAACAGAAATTAGCGATATCCAACATAATTCCTTCTTTCTGCTGGTATTCTGGAAGTTAGGTGTGCAAAACTTGGATAAGTTTTCATGTCAGCTCTAAAATACAAGGAAATGTCGATCTTCCTTTTTAGCTTTTCATGAGCATGCAGAGAAAACAGAGGATATGGGTGAAGACAGAGATACTTTTCCAATAATTAATTTGGAAGAAAAACCCATCAGGTCAGGGGTTTTTTGCTACTGAAGTTTTGAAAGTTTGTGTGTAAACAGATCACCAGGCATCATTATAAACTTGAAATTCAAACTAGCCTCTTTTGAAAGGCATACATTGATTTGCAGCACAGGAATATATTTCTTTTGTATGCATAATTTGGTAAGTCTGCGGAAATGGGCCAGATATGCTCTTCAGACACTTTTGGATGGTCACAGATTATTGTGAGTCTTCCCATTATCCTGCAAAAAGACAGAAAAAGATCTTCTTACATGGTTGAATTACACATCCTGAGTTTCATCCTCTGTTTACACAAATAGTATAAGGATTTGACAGAATGTGGTAAATTTTCTCTTCCTGAGCAGGGCCGAAAGCAGTTTAACAGACTGAATATCCTGATATTCCTATCACTTTGCTGGCTGCTGTGGCAAAGATTAAAAAGCCCCATGTGAAATCATTAAAGCCAGTGTCCATTCAGCTTCTTTATTTAAAGCTGTGTGAAGGTACCTAATCAGGGGTTTGGAAAAGCAGAGACTGCAAGGCAGAGTGCAAGGACAGTCCAAGCACTGAGAGCAAGTGAAATAAACAGCCAACAGAGTCATCACTTGAACCTTCAGGCACATTTACTTGCACAATATTTGTATGCACTCTCTACTATTTTCTTTTTATGGTAGACCAGTGAGTTTTGTGCACTGGAACCCCTGATACAGGTACTGAAACCTGGTTTGGTGGCAAAAACATTGCTCATGCCAGGAGGGAGCAGAACAAGACACTTTGCCCCACCAAAAGTGTTCTTCAGATTTCGAATTTTTGAAACAAGCTCCTGTATATGAATCCCACTGAGCAGCAGCAGGGATGAGGAAACTCCTAAAGGATTGTTGTTCACCCCACACCTTCACTCCCGCCTGAATTTCCTCTTGATTCACAAGGGCTGCACCTCTTCAGCATTGCTTGGATTCATCTCCCTTTAGAAACAGGTTTCCCTAACCAAGCAATAAAATCATCCCAGGATCTTTCACAGTCAGTGGAGGCATAGACAACTGAATCAATGTCTGGTGGGCTGAAGATCACAGGCATCTTCCATATGTGCTTGTAGCTGGCTGCGGGGACAAAGCAGTGCAGTCAAACATCTCACACAGGAACTCAAACTGTGAGCCTGGGTGTAGGGAGGCTAAGGCAGCATTGGCTGTGTCTCCAGTCCCCTTCACTGCTCTCTGCTCTGGCTGTGGGCTTGGGGGCCTGCACACACAGGTACAGGGATATGTTTGCTTTTACATGTCCTCTGGGAGATGGCAGCCCATACTCTGTGACTTACACTTCTGCTGAGGGGACAACAGCTCCAGTGCAGAGCTGTTGCTCAGGAGTGGGTCCTGCAAAGCTTCAGAGAGGGTTTGTGCTCACTGGAGGGCAGCTTTGGATGAAATTTCCCAAGGGTGAAATTCCCCAAGGCTCTTCTCTGTTCTCCCTTTAATGCACACAGTAAAAATCCCATCATGAGGGGATGGCTGCAACAGAGAGATGGTGATACCAAAATTCTGCACAGTTGTTCTTCACAGAAGTTCTATACAGAAGTCATGAGGGTATGTCTGAGAAATGTTTGCACCAGCACTTTAAAACCTCTGGTTATTTAAGGACTGATTCTTCATCATCTTGGATCTTGGTATGAATTTTGTTCTCAGCAAGATTCCCTTTAAGCTGCTCTGTTTGATGACAGATATACATTTATATAAATAAAAACCTTACAACTTTAAATAGCTGAACCACTGATTATGAATATGCGTTTCATAAAAAACATACAAACACTCCCATGGGAGTAAAACAGCTAGGGCAAAGAATTAATCCTATAACTAGTTAAGTTAACCATGGCCTTATTTGCCTTACTTAACTTATTCACCCTAATTGTGCTATTCATCAAACATACACAATGGAAGATTGAAATGAGAAGTGAAAGAAAAAATCTATCCTAACAGCTTTTTTAAAAAAAGAATCTGCCTATTTAAATGGCTAATCCTTTTCCATGGTAGCTGGGGCTTGGGGGAAGATATTTTAACATGGCTGAGCTAGTCCTTTTCATACTTGACCTTTTTTGGCATTGGATTTATTTCCACTGTTTGAAGAGACAGGAAAAAGAAGATGTTTAGAAAAGTTCTGGAAATACATTCATGGTAAAATTCTAAAGAGAAATGAAACAAAACCTTGCATGTTAGTGGAGAGCAGCATCTCCTCCTGGCATTCTGAAGTGTAATAAGGAGCTGTCTGCCCAAGTTTCTTCTCTTTTACAAATAGTTTGCTAGTATTAATAAAGATGAAGTGAAGCCCTCCCCAGAAGTCCAAACACAACCAAACAACAAGTAAATATTCCTTCCCTTGGCTATCAATTGACACTTGATATGGAGTTCATGCTATTAATGATTTCGTGGGATAGAAATAAACACAACCCAGAACATGAGCTTCCCAATGCCAAGGTTCATGGCAAAAATGCAGTGCAGGATTCAGCGCTAAGAAAAACCAGGAAAAACAACTGGAGGTTTTTCCTAAATTCACGGCCAACTAATGGGGTGATGTGGGTAATCAAATCTGCTGCTCATCAGAAATAACCCTGGTGACATGGGGGTAATATGCAGGTGAATGTCAGGGAGAGTCAATGCGGCCCTGAGCACTGCAGCCGAAATTCTGAGTGCAGATGGTATCGGTAAACGGGCGTTCAGTGGCTCCTCAAGAGCAGCTGCTGAAACTGGCCACCAAAATCCCAAGGCTCGAGGATATTTCAGAAAATGAGGGTCAGATATCCCCAGAAGACCTTGGCCAGAGGGTCTCAGTGCATTCTCCTCAGACCTACCTGCACATGTCTCCGTTTCTCTCCTTGATGTCAACAGGAGTTCCCTGCATGTGGGGAAGAGCTGGATATTACTGTCAAGATCTGCCGCGCAGATCTGAGAGAAGAATTTTTGTCCTTAAGTGTTGAAAATGTAATGATCTATTTGATAGTGAGAAAAAAAGACAGAAACAGTATGAAGATTTTTAAGAGAAAACACACACACACACAATCCAAGCAGCCTTTGAAGTCAACGGCTTTGAAATAAAAAGCAGCCACTTTACCAGCCTCGTGAAACATATTTTGTTAACATTCTAGGTGTTGTATTTAAAACTGAGTTGGCCAAATTTGGCCGTCAGAGGCTCGAATATAACTGGAAGGAGAGATTATATCTGTGAGTCTCAGGATATTATCAGTTGTTTTAGATGGAACTAATGTATGATAGCACACCAGGAGATCTCACAAGGCCTTTTCCAAGGGAAAGTAGTCTGGGACTCACTGGAAAGTAACTTTATTCTTTCTGTTCTGCTACCAGAAGAGCTGCTGAGGCTCTTGTTTTACAGGACATATTTGATCCTTTTGAATGAATTAATGGTAGGATTTCCAAAGTGATTTAAGATCGATGAGGGACCAAGCACAACTGTCCTTTGATGGGATTTGGGAGCCTAATTGATTTAGTCTCCTTTAAAAGACTCAGCTACCATACAGTTTGTTGCTGGTTATTTTGAGTACTGCAGGTAAGGGGCACTAATGATGTTGGCCTGAAAGGACAAAATTGCATCCGAGGAAAAAGGCATGTCCTAGTACATTTGCTAATCCCAGAATGGTATAGAGACCACCTCATTTTAACTAATGTATTGAAATGCGGAAATTAGTCTCCCTATGCGCTAGATAAATTGCATTAATGTGATTAAAAACCCCAACTAAACTGAGGCTCCTTTTATAGTTAATAGGGGGTCAGACTTCATTGGTCCTTCAGTGAAAGCAGACCTGCTCATTCAAGGAGGTGGAAATTTGCCATCCTCTGAAACGGCAGATATCTGTGTGGACAAACTGAACCTCTCAGACTCACCCTTACGGGTGGAATTTTTAGTTGGTTTTTTTTCCCCCCAAAATGGAAGGTTTTGGAAGAATGCTGTGGAAATGAAGGACCCTTGCTGACAATATGTCTGCTTTGATGCTTTTGCTAATTATATCCCTTGTGAGAGAAGTCTGACTCACAGCAAGCAAGGGAAAGATAAATATTCTACAAAACCCTTATGACCTTATCATCTGGACTATTTGTCAGGAAAAGAGATACCTCCATACAAACACGTACATACCTTCCACTCACATAAATGGAGACTCTCTGGATAAAGGGAGAGAATTAATTCCTTTCTTTGCAAATATTGTTCTTCAATGGAACTATAACAAAACTGCTGCTGGCAGTTTTGGAGCAACACCTTTGCTTGATCCTACCATGCCTTTGAGGAATTCTTTGCAGAATGGACTTCATACTTTACAGCATTTTAAAACAAGTACATACTAATTCTCTTTTTTTTCTTTCTCCTCCAAAACTCACACGTCTTTTAAACTCATACAAGAAAAATTAAGTCTATCAGTTCTTGCAACATTTCGTTTACATTGAAAATGATGAATGTCACTCCGTGGAGAGGACTTGCTAGAATGCTAATTCTTTCTTTGGTTTTAAACCAAAGCAAGATTTATGAGTGCACAGATTCACTTCCAAGATGAAACAGAGAAACATCTGCAAGATGAGAATTTACTTGCATTATTAGTGCTATTCTTTCTGCACTGATGAGTAGTACAGATAATCCCATTCATTATAGACATCCATAACTTTGCTTGCAAACATTTTAACTCCTTAAAGATTCCAGCATAGATCACAGCCACATCACAGCCACAACTTTCAGTCAAAAGGAGAACAGAAACTAGAAAATATACTTCCTGGCAGCACGTGGCACAGATCTTAGGGCATTGCTGTCAGGGATCTCTTCTGATCTCACTTACACTACTTAGGGGTGTAATAAAGGCTTCCCCCTGGAAGTAGGCAAGATTTAAACTGGCCTAAGGGAAATAAAGTCACTTGAAGTGAGTGGATTATCACACTGGACCTGTTCATATCAGAAAAAAAATCTGTCTTCTTAATAGTGTATGTATTTCAACACTGTCACATTTGTTGATTTTTTTTTCAATTGATTTTTCTTATAAGATGCTGTTGGGTTTTTTTCGGGGATGTCTTGATATTAATAAAAAGAGGTTTGTGTTCAAGAGGAATATTTCACTAGCCACTCTGGTTTTGTTCTAATTCAATTAATCCCAAAGTTAAATGTACATTTTAGAATATGTCTGCTTTTATTGTAACTTTCTGACACAATCATAATGGAATGTTTTAAAATTGTCGTTTCATTGTGTAAAAAAAAAAAAAATTAAAAAGTTAAATTCCTAAGTATGGCTCAATTACCTTTGTCCCAGGTGAAAACCCCGCAGGACCAGGGAAGCTGGCTATACACAAGAAAATCCAACATAAGGATCTCAGCTAAAACCTTGGTTTGAAACTACAATTTCCTTCCAGTTTTTGAAAGGAAGGGGATAAACTACAGTGAAAGCTATCAAACATGTAGAAACCATGTAGAGATCAGAAACACATTATACATGTGAAGGAACACCTTATACATATCAATGAACACATTCTTCTCGGGGAAAAAATATAGTCCACAACATAATGCAATGAATTTAAGAATCTGGAGTGAACTTTCTTATCCCTCAAGGTAAGTATGAAGACACTGTCATGGCCTGGGTGAGGCTGCTGCTGCTCCTTCTGTTGACATATGGGAAGGTCCCAGGTAGTGTGGCAGAAGAAAAATGTAATGAGCCTCCTGCTCGGTGAAAATAAAGCAAATTGACTTCCAAAGGCTGCAACAACAAACCCAAGGAACATGGTTTCAAACCTGTGCCCCACACTGTTACTTAATTCTCGTCTCTGCTTCCTTACAGGTGCTTTGATAAGGTCAGAGTAGCAGTGAGATATATGAGTTGTCACCTCACTATCTCCAAGAATTTTTATTAACATGGTGTGTAAGTACATGGGGATTTTGTAAGGAGAGTATAATTTTTTTCTAGAAATGTGTATTAAAACTGCAATTTTAAGAAGCATAAGAATGAATATTTTTCTTGGAAGATTTACATAGCCTCAAAACGGCCCAGACTGGTGACCTAAAAGAGCAAATGTCACCAAGTGCTGTCTGTGATGTGGCAGTGCCATTATAAAACTTCAGCAGAAATAAATATTTTGCCATTCCTTATAGCAAGAGGCTATTTTTGTGCTCTGTAGTTATTAGTGGTCAAGTCTGACTGAAATGTCTTGGGAGTCTTTTAAAGCTGCTGTGCATTCCAGAGCTGTGCTCAGTGCCGAGGACCTCTCTTCTCCACCTGCCTGTGCAGTGCCGAGAGAAGCAGAGTAGAGCTCTGAAGCCAAATTAAGGTGATGGTGCTTTTCTAGGAAGTGTCTTGGGATTTTCCAAGAGGCTAAGTGGACTCCTACTGAAATTTGGGTGTCTGCCTCTCTGTGGCTTGTCTGAAAATCCCAGGCTAATATGTTAAGAAATATTCTGACTTCAAAAGAGGAGGATATGCAACCATAACCACTCAGGGGTTCTGATGCTGATAATACAGTACTTAGAGGGGACTGCTCATGCTATCCAGTATGATAATACCAGAATTCACAAGAAAGAGCTGTGAGCCTCTAGCACTTACCAGCTGTAATACTGAACAGATTACACAGAAAAATCAGGCAAAAAAAAGTAATATGCTTTCACCTCACAGCAAGAAACGCTGAAGTTCAGGAAGAGGAAATGCGTATTAAGAGAGCAGGTTAAAAATCTACATTATCCCAGACTTTCATGAAATCAAAATGATAGGCACGATGCTAAGTTATTATAATGTATTTATTACCAGAATTGCTTTCATATTTAACTGATTTGGCCCATCTTGAGACCTGTTTTAAAATGCACCACCTTGTCCACCTTTCCATTTTCATATGAAAAACAGGAAAGCAAAAACTAATTTACTCAGGGAGACACATCGACTGTTTGCCCGTTTATCTCTTACAGACCACCCCTCAGTCCAATGTTGACAGTACATGATATTCCATTAATCTGCCTAATGAAAATTTAACCAGTGTTATAAACAAATAATTGGCTATTATCCTCTCAAAGATCCCGAATAAATTACTTCTGCTTATTTTTTTTCCCTCTTCTCTCTCTGTGACTCTTCCCCCACTCCTGCCCCCACACAAAAGCCGTCTCTTTCTGACTGATGTCGCTGGAGAAGAAAAAAAATCACTGTAGCTGTCACTCTGCTGCTGCAGGCAGTGAAACCTGGGCTAGGCTTAAGGGATGCTCACAGAGTGGCCCTGCACTTGCTTGGCTTTGGCTGTGGTTGTTTGAAGAGGAGCTGGACTGCGTGTTAGAGCTGCATCCCCATTCCCACCCCATCCCCTGCTCTCTCTCCCTGATTCCTCCGATCAATCCGCCTGCAATTACATCCCCATCTTCTCCAGCTCTCTGAAGCTGCACAAGAGGCACAGCCACCTTTCCCTTATCACACTGGCTGTCCTTTTTACCTCTTGTGTGTGGGGGCAAGGTAGGATTTTTTTCCTTTTAACAACTAAAGGGTGAAAAACGTCTCTTCATTCAGAGCAATGAAAGTTGCAGTGCACAGGGATGCCTGGTCCTGTGCCCACCTCCAGCTGCTGGGGGATGGGACTGAGCTCTGCTGCTCTCCTGCCTCCCCTCCCCAGCCCTTTACCCATGAAACGAGGAATAGGCTTAGATAAGCCAAATATCTGACTCTTTTTTTTTTTTCTTTCAGCCAGGAAGACATGAATTATATACAATTTTCAGAATAGTTTGTAAAAAAGTGCTCACCAGATATATCTTTGCAATTTGCACAGCATTTCTTCACAGGCAAGAAAATGGTCATTTCTAACTGATGCACCATGAGAGCTAAACCAGAGAGGAGTGAGTGGTGTTTTTTTCAGACACATCCTGAGCTCTTTTAGGATATTCTTCATTGCTAAAACACACCTCATCATTCACAGGCACTTTAATATAGTACTGAACAAATAATTAATTTTATTTTCCACCTGTTAGACCGACAGTGGGAAAAAAAGGTCTAAATAAAAACTTTCAAAATATTTGATGAACCTAAATAATTAATTTCAGGTGGGTTTTTTAATTTTTTAAATTTAAATAAAGTTTCCTTGAAGAGCTGAAGTACCAATCACGGATTGAGCAAGTAAGAAGTTGAGGAGCGGTTATCTCTTGTCCTGAAGCAGCTCCTGATGCTTTCAGAACATTGCTGAGAACTTCAGCAGAGGCTCTGCACAAGACCAGTATCTGGAACACCTCAGCCTCTCTCCAGAAGTTATTGACAACAGGGCAAGACAAGCAGCAGCTGTCTTCCACATCAAGAGGATGATCTTTATTTACCTGCTCTGGTTTACAGCCCAGAATATTGTATTTTGGGTTTCCTTTAGTGTACATCCACGACAGAAATGGTGAAGGTCCGTGCATAGTCCAATTTTCCTGCTGTTGGAAGCAGCAGCCTGCAGCAAAGCACTGGGGAGAGAAGGTGGATTTACATTTCCAGCCATTCCAACCTGGTTCTTAATCCATTGTCTCTGCTCCACAGGAAGCAGACAGGAGATAAAGAAATAGAACTTTCAAGCTTATTTGCCCATTGAAAAAATAGATATCCCTGAGTATCAGGGCTGGTGTGCATGTGGAAGAGTCTCTTCTTTAAGCCTTGTGGAAATTGCTTTGAGGAAGGTTTTTGTTTGTTGGTTTGTTATTTTTGAAATCAAGAGTCTGAAAAAAAGGAGTTTCCAGCCATCTCTAGGACCAACAGAATCTGCCTGGGAAAGCTCTTGCACCAGCAGCTCCCTGGAGCAGCAGGGACCCATGGCCACCAAAGGAAGAGCAAACCTGAACATGGTCACCTCAGGTTGTGGGAGTTTCTTCTCTTGGTTGGAGCAGGAGCAAATCAGACCCTGTGGAAGTGATTTTATCATCCCAGTGCGAGGGATGTGAGGCTTCAGGTCCCAGGTGTTTGGGAATGTGGGTTGTGGGATTTTCCTACATTCCAGGGAAAAATTTTCCAGGGGGGAGGTTTAACAAACCACTCAGCCGGCTCGTGAGCCCTCATCCCCTCAGAGGGAGAGGATGAGGAGCCATGGGAGATGTGGGCTGTGCAGTCCAGCCTTGCTCTACCCTCCTCAAACAGGGATAGAAAAAGCCTGGCAAAAGCCTGGCAAAAGCCTGACAAAAGCCTGGATCCATCCTGGGAAACCATACAGTCCAGCAGAGAGCTGTGCTCTCCCCTCTTGAGAAGGCAAGCAAGAGCACAGGCAGCACTGCATTTATCTGCAAGTGCTCAAACCAAGAGTAGAAGTAAGATTTTTGCAATAATGACAAATTAATTCTTGCATTCATACTTTTATTAAAATAAGCATTCTCTATCTTTTAACTAGACCTGACATATGCTTACATAGATACAACACACCCTGTAACCTAATCTGCCAGCAATCTTGAAGCAATTAACTCCTTCTAATCTTTAGCTAACAAAGCCCACCATGCAAAAAATCCCTGGAGAACAACACTCCAAAGGCTGCCGTAAGCTCCCTCTGACTAGTTTTGTATTACTTGGTGTGTAGGAGCTCATTGGAGTGCTCAGAGAGCAGGGATTCGTTTGAAACAACAAAGATGAATCATCACAGATCATAAGATCTTCATTAACTCCTTATTTCTCTACTAATTAACACAAAAGAAATGACTTGAATGGTTGACAGGCAGCGAATGACCCACAGCTCAGTGGTTAATAGGATGCAAATGATGCCTAATGAGGGTCTCTAGCTGCAGTCTGGGCATCTGGCCTACTATTTTTGTTGGGGATTTAGGGTGGGTTTGAGATGAAAATAGTTTAACCAATAACATAGGCTGCTGCTGAGTTCATACTAAAGTCTATGAATTTATGGGCCCAGCACACAGAAGAATTAGCTTAAACTACTCATCAACAGGTTTGTATCCACACAAAGCACTTTGCAGACAAGAAGCCTTGTATTCCATGAGACACAGAAACAACAATTAAATATTTCATGGGCTGTTTTTTTCTCCCTGGGTAATAAAAATAGTTAATTTATAAATTCCTAATGACCTCTCAGTTTACAAGGGAGACAGATTCCCAAACAACTGTAATGGTGGCCTTTAAAAGACTTCATTCAAATCTGTGTCCCATGTCTAATCGAAAACAAATTTGGGTTACTCCATAACTTTTTTGCAGAAACTATTTCCAGCTGAGTCCTTATGATTAATTAACAGGCTTTCAGGGAAGAGACACAGCACCATTAAAACTTCTACAAGTCCCTCCCTCACTCACAGAAAGTTTTGGAGCAGCTTCAGATTGAGCTTTTGATTCAGCCACTTCTGTGGGGTCCATTTTTCTCTGCTTCTTCCATGTACACACAAAAGCAAGGGCTGGTGTAAGAGTGGAGTATGGTGATTTCCTCTGTATGCAAATGTTCTGCTGTGGCTGCAGGGTGGCCTAAATTCCCCTATTTTTCACCATTCTCCAGCCAGAGGTTGTCAGCCTTCCTGATATGGTGGTACAGCTACTCACCTGATCGCTTTTATTACTGACTGCATGAGCCAAGCTGATTAAATAGGTTTAAGCAGGTTACACAGCAGAGCTTTGCTACCACAGGTCACTTTGAGAGGGGTAGAGAGCACTGGCACTGCTCTTTTCCAGTGAGCAGGGTCACCCAGCTGCCAAGGGTGCTTCTGCTGCTGCCTGGAGGATGCTCCTGCTTGGGGGAAGACATGCAGAGATTTACAGGAGGACTCATCCATGGACTGGGATAGGCTGGTAGCAGTCTCCTGAGGTTGTTGGCCAACCACCTGTGCTGCCAGCTCCCATCACTTAGTGTCTAACACACTTCCCAGGCAGTTTCCGTGCCACCCACACTGCAGAATGAGGTGTTGCACTTACAGCTCTCAAAATTCTTGTATCACTTTAGTTTTCCTTCTTTTTTCCTTTTTGTTTGTGTCAAACCCAAGGGAACAGGTTTTTCATTTAGCGGCTCAATTTAATTAATATGTTTAAATACTGCCTTTCGTGTTTCAAACCAGTCACTGAACAGGACCATGAAATGAAATAGATCTGAAGGACTTGAAGTGAAAAGTGAACTCTATTTTCGTTTTGTAGGTGGATTAATATGGAAACAACCAAGTGGAGTTCTTTCTTTAAATACATACAATTCAAATGTGATCATTTTCTCCCAAAAGGTTCTACAAACTCTCAATGGCAGAGGGGTACAGACACTGTTTCACACACACAAATTCTGTTTCACACATGCAAATTCTGTATTGATCTTCCAGCCACATCTACTGTACCTTGTCTGAAAATCTTACTGCATTTATATTCTTACATAATCACTGCTATGAAAGATAGAACCAAATGCAGAGTTACAGTCCGATGAGAAAAGCAAACATTTAATATCTTCTTGAGTTCTGTTCTTTAAAATAATAGTTCCCTTTTTTTTTTTTTAATAGAGAAAAAAAACTTTGGACCAGAAAATACATTTTCTTTACACAAACTGAAAAATAGAAAACCCAGCTCCAAGCCCTGCCTGAGCAGTGGGCTGGCTCTGCAAACCCCGTACGTTTCCCATTATTGTCAGCGTGCATCCAGGAAGCGTCAGTCTAAGAGCATTCAGCCGTATATCATTCCCACTCCATCTTTTTATTGGATGCCTTCCATCCCGAGACGAGAAGCAGAGCACACAAGGCGTGCTCGGGTGACGTGCAGGAGGCAAAGTAAAAGCTGGTGTAACACCACCTTTGCTGGACATGGGCTGCTCATCCCGAGGCACTTAAGGGATTAATGAAATGAAATTGTTTTTGGACTTGCTGCACTCTCTCTTATCTTTTAAATCCATAATGTCCCACAGAAGGCAAAATGTAGTAATTTTAGTCAGCAGCCTCTCATTAATTTTCTACCTTTGGGGGAAGGCACATTTACAAAAAGAGGGGCTGTGTGGAGGCTAAGCTCAGCACATTGCTTTTCACTTAAAGAGCTCAGCATGGCACAGCAGAGACAGAAGCGTAACATGCTTCAAACGAGAGCATTCTTTCAGAGAGGAGGCACATCTCAGCTGTGTCTGCAGCTATACACATCTTTATACATATATTTTTATACATGTGTGTTTATACACACATATATACAAACCTATGGAGTCATCAGTTTTGAAGATAATCTTTCAGGTTAAGTATTTTCCCACATTAAACTGATAATTATCCCCTCCTTTTCTTCCTCTGTCCCCAGACACCAAACAAGCTGGATTTTTGCTTCATGTATTATTTATGGAATGGAATTAATATGCAGATTCACAAAAACTTAAAAACTCATAATTATTCATAAAGGGCTTTAAGGTTATTTAGTACATATTTATGAAACTTTATGTTTGCTAGGAACTGTGTTTGAAAGTGCTATGGAAGGGTGTTGACTGAGGTTAATTACTAGCATGGAGAGTAATCTGAAAATGATCAAACTCTTTGAATGAAAATATTTGTCAGTATTTCTGATCTATATTTAAGTGAAGTAATGGACATCAATAGCCTTGCAAATATATTCGGAAATGGCTCTGCAAGAAAGAAGATATGCATATCTAATGCAAACAACCAATGAGGAAAATGTCTAGTTAGCCACCTTTGATCGCTTGGCAAATGTAATAAATGATAGAGATTTATCCTGTTTGTTGTCCATCTGTCTTATGTTCTTATACAACCACACTCTAGTCCAGAAATTATTAGCAGCAATTTAAGGAAGCCAGAACCCTCCAACCTTTTCTGGACTAAGATTCAGAAATGAGGTGCAAGCTATTCACGATAGCCAAGATTTCTCCAGAAGTTACTTAGGGTAACTTCGGCTGTATGTAAATAATACATTATATTGGTTTTATATTTACATAAATATTTCTATCTTATGCATAATTAACCTCCTTTCTAATCCATCGTGCTCAAAGGTTGGAAACCTACAAATTGTGTTACGGGTTACGTGATGTCAAACAAGCAGCAGCAGCAGCAATTCTGGAAGGTAGGAAGCACCCAAAATATTATTACAGTTATAAAGCTGCTAAGAGTAATAAAGAAGATTGATTTTATGACCTTGATGAGTTCATCAAAACCCCTGGAGGTGCAGAGGTGTGGTGCATGTGAGTGGGACTACAAGGGCTTACAGGGCTGGAGCTGTTTGCTGTGAGAGAACAAGGGTCATGGAAAGGCTGTGATGTGTCTGGAGTGACTCTGGAGTATGGCACACAGGTGTATTCAACAGTGGGATGTGTTGGTGGTGTCACTCATTGGAGCTTCCTTAACCCATGCTTTTCTTCAGACATGTATCCATTGAGGAGCCTATTACCCAGAATCTACTGCATGTAAATAAATACAGTACATATGGCTACTTACTTGACCATTCCATGTGAAAGCCGAGAAAAAACACTAGAAAGCTCTAGATACACAGCAAATGAGACCTCAGTCGTTGGCAGCAATTGCATGGGATGCTTTGGGAGATGCTCTAGACAAATGCCGGGCACTGCTCACGTTCAGCTTTTGGGTTTTGATGACACAGGGTTCACTTGCAGTTCACTGAACACTGTTCTGCCTTTTTGGTATCCTTGGTTTCCTCCATCAGGTCTCAAAGGATGCACAGGGACCCCCACGTCCCTCAGCAGCTCTGTAGCTTCTCAGTGACTTCATCTCTGGTTTCTGTACCTCTGTTCTGCTGTGGGCTAACACAGTGTTCCATAAATAAAATCATTAAGTGTTGGAACCCAAAGTGCAGGGAACATTGCTCTGCGTCCGTGATAATTAAGCCAGGGTGCATCAGGCTCTCCCTCTTCTGCTGTGACCCTACTCTGAATCTAGAGAGGAAAAGGGGACTGCACAGCCCTCTGCCACACAGGAGGGCAGGTCATCAGGCAGAAAGTCTCTTTCTTACACTGTTCATGGAGGAGCAGTCCTTGCCAAAGATGTTTTGAAATAAATGGAACAATAATATAGCCATAATGGTTGCCCTAAGTGCATTGAATATAGCCTGGGTAGATTTGTAATCTCTTTTAATAAATACATTAAATTATTTGAAATAATGTTCTATTTACCAACAGCTTATTCCATAAATATATATGGAATATAAAATAGGAGAGATTCCCTGACATAATTAAAATTGTACAGCCAAGTAAGAGGCAGGGAATAGTGTTATCTTTTCAGCTGCAAAATATTTTACAGAAATATTTCTCACAGACAAACCTTCTATTTACCTTCAGGGATGGCATAATTGCATATAGAAGAGAGCGCAGCTCTGAGGCAGCAGTGTCTGGCGCCTCCATCTCCGACCCCCTGCTACAAGGGGAGCTCAGTGAAATAAACCACACCTCCCTTGTTGCCAGTGCCAAGCCTTCTCCCTCCTCCAGACACCTGCACAGAGAGAACTCCAAATGCTGTACTGAGATCTCATTCATCTCGCAACAAACACACACCTTTGCCCTCCCAAAGGGGTAGCCTGGATGTTCAACCTTCTCTGTGGCAAGGGGTAAAATGCCACAAAAAAAGTGATATTCAGTAGAGCTCAAGGAGCTCAGCAGGTGTTCTGGGGGGATTTTTGCTCACAGACATCATCTCCAGAAATTCCAATTCTCTCTAAGCAGAGCTATCTCATACCTGAGCAAAGGACCTGAAGGTTACAGCAGTGGGTTTTTATCCAGTGCAGACTTATTATTAGACAGGATTATATATGTGCCATTCAAATGGCTTAAATACATTACTTCAAAGGATTAAGTTTGCATTACAAAAACTATCAATAAAATGGTAAATTATTGATTAGAACTATTCTTAACTTCTAATGTGCTGTGTTTGGAGCATTGGTGATTTATATACGGGATAACACAACACAGAATGCAATCAATGGTGTTTTCGGATTTCATACTGGATATTACGTCATCCCACCTAGAAAAACCTATTAATAACACTGACTTTTCACTGTCCCAGAAAATTCATTTTGAGGAACTGTCTCTTTGTACCATAAGCCATTATGTCTGAGAGTAATTTATCTCTCAAGTTAATGATCGCTACCAAAAAATTAAATAACTGAAAGCAACAGAAGTTTCCAGACTCAGGTGATTTAAGAAGTCCTTCTGACCCATTTATTCAGTTACATTTTAAATATATTTATTGAAGCAGAGAGTAATAGATGAGTTATGTGTGTCCAGCTCACAGGTAATTCCCAGGTGTGCCATGGAACCAGGCAGGCAAAATTCACTTCAAGCAACGACGCGCTGATGACAAAGAAACACTCCACTGATCCGTATCCCTGTTTCTGGGCTTTCTGCTTAAAAAACCCCAAAACCCAAAAAAGACAGGGTCAAAAATTCTGTATAACTAATGGAGGTGATGTTCCTGAGAGCTTGTCTTCTTCCCAGGAAGGAGTGCTCAATGACATGCAAGACATCATATTCAGCTTCACAACTGCTGCCTGCAGGAGGTCCTTTAACATGCACAGAAAGTGTCCACGTGGGGATTACCACAAAGCAGCCAAGCTACTGTAAGCTCCCACCATCTCTGTGTGCTGCCTTCCCCAGGAAAGCCTTTGCAGAGCTAAAACAAGAGGTTGGAAAGGGGGTACAATGACACAGGTGAGGGAACAACAGTATGTATAGAGTAAGTGATACGGGGGAAAGGAGAAGCCAATGCAAATCTTTCCTGAAGAGGTCACTTACTGGGCTTTTTTGTAGTCTCCTCAGGGTGACAGAAAGACTGCAGTTTGTTCCACAGCCAGGTGTTCTTGGAGGAGCCTGAGTTGTTTTCAGCTGCTTTTCATGACCGGGCAGCAGCTTCAAAGTGATGTGATTCCTTCAGACCTGCTGACTTCTAAAAGAAGAAAACAAACAACACAGCGACTTTGTGCCCTGTCCCCTTCCCTGGGGGACTTTTAATAGTCTCACTTGGAATCACCTATCCCCTCTTCCCACCAGAGCACAAATCACCTAACACCAAACCCGTAACTCCCACATTTCCTTCTCTGCACCAGGCATCATGGAAAACAGGTTCTAAATGCATCAGGCAGCAGCTTAAATTCAAACAAAGCTTAAATATCCTGCAATGACATCATGCCAGCTCTGTGTACAAACCGTGTGCATACAAAAATGTAAAATATGGTGTAGCTGTGTATGTGGGCACAGGCAGGACAGGTGCTCCCACAAACCCTCCACACCTGCACACCTGCACAGCACTTATTTACATTGCTGTGTGCCTAAAATACAGTGTAATGTATTCTCTCAATACCTTCAGTGGGTTTTGGATCTGATCCACCTCACAAACACATTGAGTTGTATTTCACACACACAAATTGTATTTATGTAGATACCTTGCAAGTGTATGTCCTATCTTTGGTGGAGGAGCGGCTGAGTTAATTTATCAACAGTGCTTCTTTTTGCTGATAGCAAAAAGAGTTTCTCAGCTTTACCCTGGATTCTTTTTGATTTTTTTTTCTGTTGCTTTTTTGGTGGGTTTGTTTGTTTGTTTGTTTGTTTTTGTGACGCACACAGTGCATGTTTTGGGGAACTGTAAATACATAGTTCCAATCACATAATTTTCCAGACTAAACACCATACCATAATTTGCTAGGAGATGCTGAAAAAAGCTAAACCATGGACACTTACAAAATACAGGACAACCATGCTAACTGGAGAATAGCACAAATTAAAATGATCCAATGTCTGCTGAAAAGAATTATTACATTTGCATGTATTAAATTAGAGTTTAAAAAAAATACCTGAAATTGTGCTGGATGGAAAAAGAAATGAAATCACATTTAAACACTGAATTTAAAGAAACTGTTAAATAACCACAATAGCTATCCATTAGTCAATCCAAATTCTTGAACATCAATTCTAACTATCACTTGCTATGACAAATGTTTAGGATGCAGTAATCTCTTGCCCTTTCCTGAATCTAAATTTAATGGGGGTGACACTGCTCCTAAATAGTTCTCACTCAGGCATCACTTGCATCACTTTGTGATGATTATTTGAAGTTGCTTCCATTGTGAGGACGTGAGAGATGCTCTTGACCTCCGTCAGCTCCTGTATTCTGCCTTGATGATCAGAGACAGTCCTGTTAGATCATGGAGCTGTTCTAAAAAACAGGCAGAGCCAATGGAAAGGCTCCCAGTGGCTTCAGTGGGCTTTGGATCCCTCCCATCCCACAGCCAGGCTGGGTTGCACTCTGCACCCCCCGCACTGTGAGGCTGAGAGCTGCAGGAGCAGATCTGCTCTCTGTGCAGCTCCAGATGCATGGCCCTCCACTGCTGTGCATGCAGCAGATTAAAGATCCAACTGTGAAGAGCTGCTTTGTTCGCTCAGATTCAAACCTGAACTTTATCAAACACAGCATTGCAGTGCAAGGGTCGGGCTGGAGATCAGTGCACATATAGGAAGCAGATGGGATGCTTGAGTTTGTGTCTCAGATGCAGCAGAGCACAATGGGGTCTGGCAAGGAAGACAAACAAAATTCTTCCAAGCAGAGTAATTCGTAGGTGCTCTGCTAGTCTTGCACCTATTATGCTCATAATTAACACAAGAAGTGGAGAATTTGACCGAAGATCTCTTAGTGGCTTCATAGAAAAACCAAAGTTTCACGGTTTATTCATAGTTCAGCCTGTGGCATGTGGAGCAAAATATGAGCACAAGCAATGCAACCCAGGCAGTGTGTCACTATGCCTGGCCTTTGTTTTCAGACAAGACAGTCATTTGTACTGCTATTTTTAGGAAGGTGCTTTAACATCCTGCGCCCCTGTTCCTCTCTGAGCACTTGGGAGCAGGACCTTCCCCAGCACACACTGCCCAGCATGAAGCTGCACAGAACAGGAAAGATCAGGTCTGCAGATTATAATGATTGTGGTCCAGAATCTCTGCACCAAAGCTAAAAACTAAAGAAAATCAAGGACAGAAAGAATCAAGCTCACAAAATACAGAATACCTGCGCAGGGGCTGAAGGAAGTATTGCTGCAATTCCTCAACAAATTAGGCTATTCTGGCACAGAAATAGGCTCCAAAATGAAGCAGAGGTGCCAAATATTAGAGAAACTGTGATCAGTCTTTGAACTCTTACAGATAACAGACACTGGAGTATTAAAACAACAGAGGCACTCATATCAGCTGGGGAACTCCAGCATAATTTAGTCTGAAGTTATTCACAAACATTATCAATATTTCTGAGTTTACACTCGCACCTTTGACTGTTGACTTAAAGCATCCAGTCTGGTTCATACTACTGGAAATGTTTACACTTTGGAATCTATTATGCATAGAAAAATTAGGGATTATCTTTGACCTGGGTCCCACATATTTTTATGCAAAACTAAATAATAGGGTTATTTATTCATTTAATCAATTCCATATATTTGCCATAAGCAGGCTTGATTTCTTCTGAGGTCACAATCAACATCACACTTTTAGGAGGACATATGGTTTGACTGCTAACACAGATATCCTAGTCAGCATTCAAACAATCCTGAGCTTTCCTATCTTTCCTCAGGTTAGGAGCACTACATATTAATATGGTCTAATCCTTATGTGGAAACATCAAAAAGAAAGTCACTATTGGGGCAGCACAGGCTTGTTTTACTCTTAAATGTGGAGGGATGTATGGATTTGTTAGGAAGAAAAAAGGAAAACCACAAAATATTCTACACTTAAACGCGGCAAAAAGTGTTTCAGGCAGACAGATTCTCTCAGGCAGGCAGTGTTTCTCTTGCAGACAGATTTAGGCTCTCTCTGACCATGATGTGACTGGGCAAAAGCTGAGTAAAAAGTAATAATCCCTTTGTGGCTGCTTGGCTGCAGAAGCAGAAGGATGCAGAACACCTTGTCTGCCTTTAGAGCAGCAGAGGTGCCTCTCACACCCTGCGTTCTGCCATGCAGCAAGGCAGCTGCCTGGAGGGAAGCACTGCCTCTCTCTGTGTCAGAGATCTCTGCACAGCTAAAATTCGGCTCTACCACACACTTACCTCTGCCCAAACTTCACCCCAGTGCCACAGGAATAGATCTGTTTATTTCACGTGATCTCTGCTTCGGAGGACATCATCCGTAGATTTAAAAATTAATGATTGCTAATGACCTGCGGTCCAAGAATCAGAAGCTTAGAGAACTTCATGAATATCTTGGGATAATGAATTAATTCTCTTTTTCATAGTCTGTTTGGCATTGCTAGCAAGAGGGAAATGGAAAGGCAAAGAATGTAAAATATATTTATCCACTTAAATCTATTACTAAATGGCTCTAAGGAAACTGAAAGCATATCCCTTCCTTTTAGAAGAAGAACAATAGATTTGGTTTGAAAAGAAGAGATATCCCTTCTAACAGGGGATAGTTGATCAATAAATCCTAGAAGTTAATGCATTTAAAGATTTGAATATCATACTAGGGAAGAATTTGTTTATTCCATTCAGACTAACCAACATATTTCACAGAACTTGCAAGTCATGCTGGTGTCAACATCTTCATAAAGAGCTGTAATTTTATTGTTATTGGCAAATGCCTGGATGCTGGTGAGGGAAAAGGCATTATTTCCAAGTGTGAGGAGGAAAAGTAACAGTTAATGTAACAGATACCTACCACAAACAAGAGAGACCATCAACATTTAATGACTGGAGTAACCATATCCTCCTTCAGCTGATGGAGGTTGTATAGAGGCAGATGGAGTAAAATGCTAACAAACACTATGTACCAAATGTAATAGCAGATGTGAAAGCTCATCAGGATTATGCCTTTGTGAGACTAATTGCCAGGGTGCCTGGAAGTTTTAGCAAGCGTCTTTCCTTCCCCCGTCCCTTCTCCCTTTCAGCCAGTGCTTATATTTTATTTATTTATTTAGGTTTTAACACCTCCTCTTGTGATTTGCAGGCAAGAGGAATCAGTTTCAGTATCAGTACAATGCCTCATACAACACTCCTACAGCTGAACATCTGCTTGACAGAAGGCTGCTGGGAGCTACATGCCAGTTTTGGGACTCTTTCTTGTAGCTTGTGTGGCAGAAGTAAAGTATTTCAAGTATTTAAGGGCTCATGGGACACACCAGAGAACAGGGATCTGTGAAGATTCATAAGCTGTGCAGAATCTCCATTAAAACTGATGCAGCCTGGTGAGAGCAGCTGAAGGTTTGTACCAAGCAGGGGTGTTGGCCTGGCCTCAGGAGTGTTCAGATGGTGCTGCTGACTGTGCCTCCTGCCCACCATGAGCAAAAGAACCAGACAAGTGTCTTCTAAAATGTAAGAAAGGCCTTTGAATTTTGTGTCTGGCAATTAAAACTTCAGTATAGAGGTGATGAGGGTATTAAAACACTGGCACAGTTTGTCTTGAGAGGTGGTGGATGCCCCATCCCCGGAAGTGTTGAAGGTCAGGTTGGATGGAGGTCTCAGTAACAAGGTCTAGTGGAAGATCTCCCTGCCCACGGGGGTTGGACTAGATGGCCTTTAAAGGACCCTTCTAACTTTAACTATTCCATGATTCTATGATTGTCTGAAAAAAATGAAACATGTGGAGGAAAATGTTCCTCCAGAAAAAGAGGCTGTAGTTCGTGGTGTTTTGTGGAAGATCAGTGAATAAGAAAAAAGGAGAAGCTAGGAACAAAAATGGCCTGGGAAGACAAAATCTTTGTCCACAAGAACAGTGCTGCTGCAAGAGGCTCCCAAGAACTGGGCAGGTGGTGGATTGGAGTGTGGTGAGATACTTCCCTGTGAACCAGCTTTAAAATCGAAGTCCCTACAGCTGTACCTTGCAGTAAAGGTGTCCTCAGCAGGTCAGGCAGCGGCTGCATTTCCTCCACACCTTGCTGGTTGGCAGTGAAGGTTTCGTAGTGAAACACAGGTTTGTGGCACACTGTGTGCAGGGCTCCTGGTACTTAAACTTCATCTGAAACAGGGGAAAAAAAGTAAAGCTGATCTATATTTTCTAATAATATATTGCAGGTGGATACTCCTTCCCAGGTGCAGGAGAAACTCCTCTGAGGTCTGCAGGAGAGTCACAGGCTGTTGAGTAGCAGCATACTGGCACAAATTACAGGAGCTGATGGAATAGCACAGAGAGGAAAGGAAGGCTGAACTCTGCTCCTTGTCACAGGCTCCTCTGTGGTTACTCCAAAAACAAATCTAAGAGCAGGTGTAAGAATCTCTACCGGTCAGAAGGTGCTATCTGTAATAATGAGCTTTTCAACCAGTTTCAGCAAAGGAATGTGCAAAGCAGAAATGGACTCAATGGGAAAATAGAACAGAAATATCTGAGGAAAAGGCTCCTAAGATGGAAACTGATGCAGATCATAGAATCACAGAATGGTTTGGGTTAGACAGGACCCTAAAGATCATCTAGTCAGGGCAGGGACATCTTCCACTAGACCAGGTTTCTCAAAGCCCAACCTGGCCTTGAACACTTCCAGGGATGGGGCATCCACAAATTCTCAGGACAAAATGTGCCAGTGTCTTTCCACCCTCACAGCAAAGAATTTCTTCCTAATATCTAATCTAACCCTGGCCTCTGTCAGTTTGAAGCCATTCCCCCTTGTACTATCACTCCGTGCCCTTGACAAAAGTCCCTGTCCACCTCTCTTGGAGCCCCTTTAGGTACTGGAAGGTGCTACAGGATCTCTCTGGAGCTTTCTCTTCTCCAGGCTGAACAACTCCAACTCTCTCAGGCTGTCTCCGTAGCAGAGGCATTCCAGCCCTCTGATCAGCTGTGTGATCTCCTCTGGACTGGCTCCAACAGACCCACATCCTTCAGATACTGCAGCCCCAGAGCAGGATGCAGAACCCCGGGAGGGACCTCACACGGGTGGAGTAGATGGGTAGTTACGAATAAAACCCATCGCTATATAATAGGGATATCTCAATTTGCAGCTTCTAAAACTTGAAGTTGCATTTCCTCTACTCCTTATCTCTGTTAGAAGACTCAGGCTCTCACCCTGGCGAGGCTGGATTCTGCTTATCAGCAGGTCAAGGCTTTATGTCGCAGGGTGAGTAGTGAAAGATCTAAATGTAACTTTGCATTTAACTAAGGGGAAAATAAACCAGGACTGGTATCTGTGAAAATAAAACCTTACTAGCTGAGAGGGACTGAGATCCTGTCACCAGCTGAGGAGGAAGTGCAGCCTCTGGAGGCAGAATGGGGGCCAGGGGCCAGGGGCCAAGGCTGGGGGTCCAGAGGTGACGGGGTAACAGGCTCAGACCCTCCTGGTGTCTCCTGGTGAAGTACTGAGTTCTTGTTGCATCGATGTTCAGTGGCTCCCAGCAGCTCTGAGTAATGCCAAGGAGCAGGTACAATTCCCAGAGAGTAGAGGCAGAATTCCCACTAATCAGAGCAGGGAACGGAGCCCTGTCCTATTCCTGACTCTGTTCCAACTGCAGATCTGCCTTCAGTCAAAAGGCCTCGATTTTCAAAGTCAGCTGTAATGCGTGTGATTGTGGCCTTACAGGTAACTCCAAGGTAGGACTTCTTAGTTTACCTGATAACTGTATACTTTTCTCATTTTTGATGGGTTTATCTCCTACATGCTCCTGTCAGTGATGTAGAAGCAGATAATGGCATTTGAAACATTAATTTTCTCTCAAGCAGGTTTCTCAACATTTAGTTCAGAGAGTTCATCATGTTTAAAAGCAGGTAATTTTGTCAAGTTGAACCCTTGGAAGTTTATTCAAAATAATATAGTATCAATCCATTTTCCAAGGTTAGCAAACTTAGAAACAGATCCTTTTTTCCCCTGCAGCTGTTTGTGTAGCCCATGAAATGATTTGTGCATGTGTGTGTCACCAAACAAATGTTCTGGTGCCTTTTCAGTAACAAATAGTCTACAATAAAGAATCTACATCTACAGTCAGGCAAGCAAGTGATGCTGATGCATGTTACAGCATGAGCAAACTCCCAGCTGAGAGCCAAACTCCGTCCTCTGCAAACCCCAGTAAAAACAAGCTGCATCTTTGGAATTACCTTTCCAACCTGAACTAAAAAAAACTAATGAATGTAGTTCCATGATCAGGATTTAACATACAATAGATTTTTAAAAAAAAACCCAGGAGTCTTCAGGCTGATGCGATATTACGCCTTCGCTGGTCTTCATATTATTGTTTCTGTCTCATTTTAGGTTATTCTCCAGTGTTTATTATTAATTCAAATTCTCACCATTAAAGGGGAGATATTATCCATATGGTTGACGTGCTGCTCAGTATGTTCATGAGTTCTCCAACGTTTTGATTAACACTGACAGAAAACCCTTTGAAAACATATGGCCCTATATACATCCTGTCATTTCTAATAATAGGGTACATTCTTCAGCACACTTTCTTAAGAAGATGAATTCAGTCATATTTTAGAAACATGCTAATACTTGGTTAATTAGTCCTTTGAGGTCAGGGGGAAAGAAAAGACTGAATGAAAATAAACTTTTCCTTGAGCAGACACCATGAGCGCTGAAGATAATTTGTGCGGCAGAAAAACGTGATATCTATGAGTAATGGTCTCTATATACAGCCAGATTTCTTAAATCAATTAGCTCCTGGCATATTCCTGAAGATATTCATGCTCTGTTTGATATGCCAGACTCTTAAAGCTTTAGCATGAAGACTGATTTTGATGCTCATTTCACTGATTAGGTTAGTATCTTATTTCTGGTGTTGAATTCCTGTATTTATACCAGTTGTTTCCCTTTTCTAACACCTTTGGGATATCATAGGATCTCAGCACTCTTCTCCCTTACACAGGCAGGTCTGATACCAAATCTAGCAGAGATATTGTTGACTAAAATTCCCTTTGGCTTGTGCAATAACATGGTAAATTTATAGGGCGGAATTTACCCCCAGAGCTATTTTCACCACACTCATTCTGCTGGGATTTTCATCCATTCCTCTCACCATGATGATGAAAATTCTGATCTCCATGGTCTCTTTCAATCATATTTTTCCTCACAGAGGTACTTGCACTACCTATCCTCACACTTCAATAATTTCAGATTTGTTCAGAGAGAAGCTTCTCAGACTTATAGTCTTGAAAACTATACTTTAGGATGTGACTACACAAGAATAAACTACTTGAAGATTTTGTAGCACAATAACACAAGTATGTTTTTGAAATGTGATATATCAATTTTGTGCTTTATAAACCTGAATATTTTCATAAGCTCACACATTCAAAATATATACTCAAGTTCTTTCCACCCAAAGATGTATCATTATTGTTAATGCAGATGATTAATGACAATAAAATTGCAAAACTTCTATTATAATGACTTCAGCCAGAATCTTACTTTCATTACTTACTTTTCCCCTTTCTGCCTTGAGTAAAACCCAGGGAAAAACAATTTGATTCTCAAGAAAAAATTCAAAGAGGACTAGATTTCCCCCCCTCCCTTTTTTTCTCTGTCCCCTCCCCTTCTGTTTGCTCCTGCTCTTTTTCCTTTGGGAAAAGTCCCAGTCTGGGCTACATCAGTGAAGCATTTCTGGGCAAAAAGCCATCAGTCCTTATGAAACTCCATCTCTGACTGTTACTACAGATAGATTTCTCCGAGCCCATCAAATCCCTCCTTCTCTAGACTCCCCTCAAAGAAAATCTCTAGCAAAATTCGAGGTCTTTGTTTGTAGGGATGGAGGGAGAAGAAGCTTTGTGTGATTTGAAGAACTTTGGAAGCCTCAGGATGAGGTTAAAAGCACTCCATTCTTTAAGGACAGGCAAGTTTTTCAACTCGCGGCCCATTCCACAGAGAGCAGCTCTTCCACATCTTTTCTCATGGAGTCAAGACAACAGAAATAAAAAACGTATAAACCTTCCCTACTCTTTGTCTACTCTTACAAGCGTGTGAACAGTGTTTACATAAATATTGATACCCAACCAAGCACCTTCTAGGAAATGGAATAACCTCTTGCACAAGTAATATTATTTTTAGGACCTAATGGGAGAAAGAATGAGATGCCTCTAATGGAGGTTAGCAGGGTCATTCAAAGCTCATCTACAATAAAAAGAAAGGTAAGATCATAAGAGAATAGTGCAAGAACTAGAATAGGTTGGAAATGCCCAACACTGATGGAAAATTGAAATAATTTAAAAATCCCCAGCAGTCAAAAATCTTATGTATGATTTTGTTGCCAAAGTTCTGTACACTTTCTGCGAAAAATTTTTGTCTGTTGTACTGAGTTTCAAGAGCAGTACAAGTTTAGTTCAAGCTCTGTTGTTCAGATAAAATATGCTCTTTTACACTTCGTTTGCACTGATATTTTGTACCTGCCTTTTCAGAGCTGCCACTCCTCCCGACCTGGCTTTTTCAGACCTTGAGAGACATGAATTGCCTTCAGACCAGGGACATACAGCTGTCTTGGAGATAACTGCTCACTCCTATTAAAGCTGTGCCTGTGTTATGCTGTTTATCTCATGATACTCCTTAAGTTACAATACTGTTATTTCACTTTTTTCTTCGGTTCTACATTATTTAAACTGCTGCACATGATACTGAAAACTTGAAGACTGTTATCAGTTTAGGAAAAGGGTATTAAATGGAAAAGATTAAGATTTTGGCTGGAGTCCAGTAAGCACTTAAATGCATGAGTAACTTTACTCCCATGAGTAGTGTCTTTGACGCCAATGGGACCAGCCATGCATGGAGGAGCACATGTTTGTGTAGACTTTGGGGAGAGCAGGTTCTGCTGCAAGAGTTCAGGTTCAAAACTTGGGCCTGTTTAGAGCTACACATGTGCTCAGGTTTGTAAGACATTAATGTACTATGTATGTTCACTAAACTTTTCCCAAGTGTTCGAGGCCTACAGATATGTCACTATTTTTTCCCCTCTAAAATACAGGTTCTTTTACCAGAAAGAAGAAGAGTCAGGTTTCAGTCTTTCCCAGAAAATAAAATAAATCATTGTTTCAAAAACCACAGAACACCTATTTTATTATGAAGCATTGTGCTTGGCAACGCCTAACCAGGTTCTCTCCAGACTGTCAGAAAATAAAAAGCCAATAGTGTACCACAAAAGCTTTCATTCACCTTCAGAAAAGTCACTGGTGTTTTTTAACCTCTGCATCTTTCCTGTCCCAGTGTTACTGTTAGTTACTGTCCTCCACCATTTCCATCTCATGTAAAAGATGTGCACAAGCTTAGTCTATATTTGAACCATTTGCTTCAAGATTTATGCTGGTCACCAGTACCACTGAAATACAGACAGAAGTCAGGTCCTACGAAAGACACCAAAGTTGGCCTTTATTTTTTCTCAAATAATGAATAACAGCTTGCAATTTTTTTTTAATCATTTAATGAAAAGGTGCATAGCCTCCTCATTAAGGAGCAACAAAAAGTTAATTTTAGCAATTTTAACCAGACAAATCATTGCAGTATTACAGAATCTAAATATTTAACTTCAGTTTGTTGCTAAAACTTGCTGTTAAGAGCTGTGCCCCTATCCTCTATAAAAACAGGGGTTTGGCAGCCCCTTATGTGTCATTACCAGTGACCAAGAGGATGCTGCAGAGATAAAACCACACAGTAGCATAAGAGGTGTAGCCATACCAAAGAAATTGCCTTACAAAGGAAAATGGCATCATGAGAGACCCGAATTAAAATTTCTAGAAACTGGCCTAATTCAGTCTAACTCACTGAGGGCACAACATCTGTATCTTCTGCAAATAAAGCACCATCCACAGCCCGTGTCATCATGGGCTATGCAAAATTAAACACAATTATGAATGGCTAAAGGCAGTAGATTGACCCTGTCTTACTGCGTCCCTCTCAGGATGCAGTTTTTGGGTTTTTGATTTTTTTTTAATTAAGTCATAGACACTCAGGCAGCCCAGGCCACTAAAGAGATTCTCCTCTGACAATCTATGTTTCTGAAGTGAAGTAGTCTTACATCCAGCTGGCTGAGACGTGACCAAAATAAAATCAATGTGCCTGCAAAACTTATTTCTAAGGGTGATGAAGCTCCCTGCTAGGGATTGCAGTGCCTAATATGCCAGATATTTGTTTCCTAGCTATTATTGCCTGCTGAATATTTTAAATCAATTGTAATTCAATATTCAGGCCAAGTCTAAAATAAACCTTTTATTTTTTTTCCCTTTTAATCATTTTCTTAAAAGATATTTTTGTCTTCAATCTTCCATTTCAATCTTGGCCTTTTAAAAGGCCATCTTAAACTTTAAAAGCAGCCTTAATTACTAGACATTTTGTCTCCTACTTGGCAACATAATACAAGATGAGGAAACTGGATGCAGAGTCTAATAAATTCGTAGCACCATCCTGAAGAGGCAATAGGATGCTACATCCAGTTAAAATCAGGAAACAATTTATATGAAGGCCCAGTAACACATTATTGTACCTCATTTTTCAAGTGTAAAAGCAGAAACTCAAATTTTCTGAAGTTGGCTAAAGGCAGAAACATGTTGAGTAATTTTTAAACAGTAGTCAAAAAACGTAGTGCTTTATTTTGAAAATAGGATTTTGAAGGATTTCGATTTTTTTGTAAATACTTGCGTGCTGAGAGCTGTACATTTCTATCTTCATCTTTAGAGCAACTAGATTTAGTTGGAAAAAAAGGTGACCCTTTCATTTGCTTATGTGATGAAAAAACAGGAATTAAATACAATGTAATTCTCTCATTAGAGAATACCACTAATTCTATTCCCACAATTCAAGTCCTATGCAAAGCTTTAAAAAGCGACACTGGAATTTCAGGAGTTAAGGCCCATGTCTTATTTATAGACAGATTACTTGCTCTCAAGAGCAAAGGGGAAAAAAAAAGTGAATCATTTCAAGAAAAAGATGATTTTTTTTAACGTCTGTAATGAGTGACAAACGTAGAAAGAAATGTCAGTGAGAGAGGACTGATGGCAGCAAATGTCCAAGCAGTCATATCTTGCTGTCCTCCTGAAGTGTGCTGACACTCAAAAATGGGGTGGGGACTGAGATCTGCAGTGTCACACGTCCCTGCTCCCTGTGCCTTGTTCCAGGAGGAAGGTACAGACAAGGTATGTGCAGCTGTAATAGGATTCCCTCCTTGACAACACCTATTTAGCCACCAAATCTTCCCTTTTCATAAAGGAGTCCCCGACTTAAAAGAATTATTAACCTTTTTGCTCTGCTTCACCAACTTAATTTTTTTTTTTTTTGTCAGCCTGTGGGGTGGACATAGAGAAGGACACACATTTGTTGGTGAGACCTGGGAAAAAGCACCAGTGATTGCTTCTGGAAAGGTGTGCAAGGAATTGTAATGCATGTCTTACGCCTTCCTCTGAGTTTATTTGGCTTTAGGGATTTGAGAGTGGATTTAAACAAAGCTTTTAAAATGAACATTCCCATTTTTAAAACACCAAGGTGTGAGGTCTGCTGGTGGCCACGAGCTGCTGAGGAAATTGTGACTATCTCTGCAATACATCACAGTGTGAAATGTACTTTTTTTTTCAGGTCAAGAGGTGGTTAGGGAAAAGAGGAGGCAGCAATAAGTTTGTTTATACATCCAATGTCATCAATACTGCCTGTGCATTGGGCTCTAGAAACACACATCTATGTCACTTTTTATATTTGCAGTCATGGTGTGTCACCACATCATCACACTTGTAATTTTTTTTTTTTTTTTTTGGCTACACAATATCTACCTTGGTGGTAGAGCTTCCCTTAACACCTCTGCAAACTTTTTTGTAACCCTCACAGCACAGGAGACACACACACACACACACTGCGTGTGATCTGCATGTGCCTGCCACAGCAGCGGTGCAAAAATGGCACTGAAACGCCAAACTCCCCCAGGGTCTCCAAGGACATGGCAGGGACAGATGTGAGGACTCCAGGAAAGGCAGGAGGAGGAGCTGCACAGCCCACAGGTGCCCGTGGTGTTTTCTGAAGGAATTCATTCTAGAGCTGAGTAATATTTTCAATGCTTTCCAAAGCACTGTCCATTGATTTTTCTGTATTATTTATGACGCTGCACATGTGCCCAGGGAAGAAGAGGGGAGAAGGATGGAGAAGCATCCACACACTCTGCCTTAAGCACCTAATTCCCTTTCTGCTTGGCAGTCATGCTGCTTTATCTAATCACTGGAGAGAGATTTGCTGCTCCAGAGGGCAGCTCCAAGCAGCTGTGTTAGGTCCTGGAGCTGAATTGCCCCCTGAATGACAGCTGTCAAGAGATTTGTCACCAACACCAGCGAGCCCAAAGAGTTTCCAAACACCTTTCACTGAACAGAAAGCCTTCTGGTAGGATAGCTTTAATGATGGGGAAAAAAAAGATTTGATTTGGCTTCTATATTAAGTCCATGATAGTGTTAATCCTATAAAAATATAAAACCTCCAGAATTTCTCTCTAATAATTGTAAACACTGCTTCCTTTGTCAACTTTTTGATTTATTGGAACTTATTATAGAGCTAGACTTTATTGTATTTGCTTATGATACCACAGTAATCTTTTCCCAGGCTTTCACTTTATTTTGTTACATTTATCTAGCAAGCCAGATTCACACTCCCACAGTAACCATATGGAGAAAAGCCACAAAAGCTGTTAAGTACATTTAATTACTGTTTTGATGAGCTCATATTTTAATTATGTTTATTGATTCTGTGTGTGTTGAAATAGTTTCAGCATTTCAAGAAAAAAAATGGAATCAATATACTGTAATTACTGGGCATTTTATAATTTTTCTGTGTAATTAAAACTTTCATATAATATTCTTAACATTTTTTTACTAATCCTTCAGCTGTGGTTGGCTGCTTTTCCTCTATGTTTAGGTGAGCTTTAATTTTTGTTCTTCCACAATGTGAAGCTAAGTTCAGGGCTAAACATCATTTCCATCATTTCCTCTTGGACCTTCTTAGGAAATTAAAAATAACATGAATATGGTATTTACCATATCCAACATCACCAGTTGTGACACATGGATGCATCTTCCACTTGGAGCTGTCATGATAGGATTTCCATCATTGTGTAACAGTTTGATGGGCAAGACAGCTAAGAAAGGGATTCTTCACTGTCCTGTTTCATTACAACAGCTGGAATTTTATCTAAAACGGTAAAACATATTTTTGGACTTTAAAAAATCCATACACTTCCAGTCAGGTAAAAAAAAAAAATCATTTAAAGCTGTTGTCAGACTTTTAAATGAAGTTTTCCCTTGGATAGTTCTAAACTTCTGTATTATTTAAAGTGATAAAGCAGATGTAAATACATGGGGACCTGATCCTCTAGGGGCATAATGGAAATTTTTTTGTTTCCTGGTGAAAGTAAATGACTTTGGACACAGTTTGGCCAAAAGCAGGTATGATCACACACCTGAGTGGAAGTTAGCAGTGCCAGGACTGGCATTTTTAGCAGAGGGACCTGGCATTCATCAGATACCAATATTTCAATGATGTGTTCGAGTTTTGAAATTCCAGGATTTCTCCTGTGGTAAAAATTCCATCCTCAGCGGAACTTTGATGTTTGTAGCCATGAGATGGTGAGCCTCAGACCTTTCTCTTTTAACCTGCTTCTAGGTTTTGATTTCAACTGTATTAAAAGCAAGAAGCAGGGTCATACCACTCAGTCATCGAGCTCAATTTTTATTTATTTGCACCTTTGCATGCCACATGGACAAAGTAAAGACAAAAAAAAGAAAAAATGTCAGCTGCTTGTATTTTAAGATTTTGATTGCAGAAGTATAATTTCCACCCTTTCAGGATACTTTTGAATCTGTGACAAAATGCTAGCAGGTTACTCTGTGCTCCTCACAGTCAAACTGGATTTGTCACATGAAGAGCTATTCTTGAAGTATGGCACCCTTGGCTCTCAACCTCCATCTTAAATTACCAAAGAGAAAGGAATATCTTTTCTGTGGAACTCATCTTGACTTGACCCTGGGCACATAACATTAGCAGGGCTGGAAACTGGGTGCTGGCTGAGGAAAGAGAGAGGACTTCACCTATTTTAGTACTGTATATTACCTGAAGGTCATGAGATTGCTGTGAGAAGGGGCAGAACGTACGACTCCAGTAACAAAAAGAGGTATCAAGAGCTGAAAGAGAATATTTATGGGAAAAAAACCCACGTGATAGCAACAAATAGAGCAACCTGAAAGAAAAGGAGGAAGGATAGATAGGAAGAATACTGAAACAACACACAACTGTCTGTTTGGAATGAGAAGCCATGGTTATAGAAGTTTCATGTGTCATCTTGACCCCAGAGAAAAGTCAGTGGAGGAGGAGGGGACAGGGAGATAGGATGAGGACACAGAAAGGAGGTCTCATTTGGGAGCACTTAGCAGGAGGGTGAACCCTGTCCCTGGCCAAATGCCCCTGGTACAGACCGGGGGAGGCATTTCCAGGAGTCAGAGCATTGGACTCTGCAGAAGTTGCTCCAGAGCTTCCTCTGTCTGTTACAAAAGAGATTTCACTGCGTTTCCAAACCAGGCTGGAGCATCCTGCTGCAGTACTGGACAGCAGGAGGGATGGGGATGGAAATCACCAACTGGAGCTGGTGCTGGTGGAACCTGAATTTCAGTGTTCACCCACAGCCGATGTGAACAATTTCCTTTGGTGTCAGTGATGTTTTCATCAACCCTCAATGCATTTTTTAGAGAGATTAATTTCTGTGTGTATTTATAGACATTTTCTTTTATGCTGTCTGCAGCATAATTCAAGTATATTTGTTTCCTTTGTTTCTGACTCTAGTTCTCTTCTGCCATCATTTAATAACGCAGTTTTCTCTCAACATAAAACAGGTGCTGCATATTTAAATATGAAACACTGATCAAATAAATGCACCTGGGAAAATGAAATGGGAGAGGAGTTATGCAGTCCTAGTTGCTTCCTAGTGCCAGGCAGAGCCCTCCATTTCAGGATAAAGGGTCAAAATCTCTGCAAATACACCTCTATTTAACCTATCTCATTCTCCTGAATTTGGAGGAAATATTTGTATTTTCTGCAATGGAAAAGACAATCTTTCCTCAGGAAGGACTCTTTGGTGTCTGTTTACTTCTCCAGGAGTGGAGAGGATGTGCAGCAGGATTTGTGAGGGTAGCATGCCTGATTAATTAAAGCACACAGTATTCACTGAAATAAAAGATTTCAGATGATTGAGGTGGTAGTGGTGAAGTGGTTAATTAGAGTAAGAACTGTCAGCTCCATCAATTAGAATCAGTGTCAGCCATGAGCTTGAACTTCTTGGCTTTACTAGGTGCAATAACATTATTGTTGTTTCAAGATAATTTCTTGGGGTTTTTTAACACGAAGCATAACAAAAATACTCTAATTCAGACAGACTGCTTTGCAGTCCTGGGCACATGCATGCAAACAGTTTTCAAAGGACTTGTTATTCCTCCACTAGGCTGTCAGAGTTCCTCCAAAAAGTTTTCTCTCTAAGGGATAAATACTCATTTATAAACTTCTTTGCAACTCTGTTTAATTTGCCTGAGAAGCCAAAATAGGTCCTGCAGTTCTGGTGCAGCTCCAGACAACCACATACATAATTTTCAAGAGAGCAGCTACATATCAGAAAATCTTTTGAATGTTGCTGAATGTGTAAATGTACCACATATGTTTCTTAGTGTAGTAACTTAGCTGTTTCATTTCTCTCTTTTGCTCAATATTCAGCCCCTTGAGAGTTCCGACCCTGGCTCCAGTTTGGCAGTTTCACACACATAAAAGTCTTGTTCGTGCAAGTTTTGTGAGCCACCAGACAAAAATAAGATTTCTTCTTTGCTTTTTTTTTTTTTTTTTTTTTTTTTTTTTTTTTTTTTTTTTTTTTTTTTTTTGCATTGTAAGTCTAGATCAGAAAACTACAATTGTGTATGAGAAACATAATCAGGCCCAGCAGCACCCAGAAGGTAAATTTAGGACCTCTCTTTCCTTAATATATCTTCCCCTCTAAGATCTAAGGTCAATTAGAACTAATCAGTTTAATAACTTCATAACATCTAACACTTTTTTAATGGAAACAATGAAGCCAAAGACTTCAGGAAAATTTAGAACAGCAGTACCTTTTTAGACCTGCTGAATATTTCCACACTGTTCCATTTTAAGAATTAAACATTTCAGTTTAAACATGTTTTCCAAGTGCTACTCAGGAACCTTAATTTCTTGTTCACTATATTTTATTTATTGGTTATTGATAGAGTAATCCCAATTTACTAATTGACACATTTAAAATAAGTACTGCTTCAGATCTTTTTTTCAGGCCTGTGAACAGATTCCCAAAATTTTGCTTTGTAAAATATTAAGAGTCTCAGGCAGTTGCCTCTCCTTACTTCTTTGAACAAGAAATTGAGTGGCCAAATCAAATGACTATCTGACTCTTTATATGTTGCTTGCTGAGTGATCCTAATTTTGGGATCATTACTCGGCAGAATTTTTTTTCTTCACTTGTGTTATCCACAGAAAGTCATTCTGGGGGTTACAAAAAACCAGGGAAAAAAAAGGAAAAGGAAAACAAACAAGATAATAATAATAATAATACCAATCTCAATTATGAGGTGTTATATAAATTATAGCAAGCGTCTTTCTCTGGATGAATCTGTAAATTTCAAAGGACAAGAAGAAAAGGTGCAGCAAAGTCACCAAAGCTGTCCTGACATCAGATGCTGCCCAAAACAGGTTCTCATACAGATATTGATGTCATTTAATCTCACAAGGAGTTGCACAGCTGTAGGAAATGAAAGTTTTCTAGAACAAAGATTGCAAATGGTGTCAAATTAATTACATCAGACTCTCAACGACTGTGAGACATCCCCATATCCTGCTCACCGTGTGTTTCAGTGAACATGAAGGCTCAGCTCTGAACCTATGCCTGTCCATGCAGAGTCCCACACACTCACATCAAGCCCTTCTCCCTTTCCAGCATTTAAAACCTTCTAAAGAGAGGTTGAGAAGGAGGGATGCACACTGTCCTCAGTGCATCTGCCTCGGAGTACCTGTTTTACCAACTCCTTCCTTCAACTTGCTGAGAATTTAATTTCAGGAAAAATAAAAGAAACCCTCGAAGAAACCAACATGAGAAATACAGGGCCCAATTCCTGCCACATCAAATTTCACTGCAAATGCAGGGGCACAAGAAAGGCGTAAGAACAGCAAAAGTACTGGATTTCATTCTGCTCTGTGGGAGATTTATCTGTCGGTACTTGCAATGCATTGAAAAACTCGTGTACCAAAGGCTACCTTCAAAAGGACAGTGTAAAAGTGAAGGAAAAGTCAAACTAACAAGAATTTCTAGGGAAGAGGTGGCTTTTGCCATCCATCTGTTCACAGGCTGTCAGCTGGCACAAATAATTCCCCTTACCTGGGGGCATTTTCCTGTGTACCTCTCCTTCCCCTGTTCCTCCACTCCGAGCAGGTCATCGGGGAAAGGGAAATCAGAGTGTTCCCCATCATAAGAAGAAATCAGAGAGGGTAAAAAGTTTCACTTAGCTTTAGATTAGTCTAAATTAAATAGAGTGGCCTGGGGAGGGGTCTCTGCCTGCAGGGCAACCTGATAGTGAAGCTAGAATCACAGTCTATCTATGTTCTAAATTGATGGCAATGAAAATAATACTCCCCAGACACAAAAGTACACTTGTTTTCAGATTAATGCATCCTGAATGTGAGCTTTTCATCTCCTTTCTGAATGACTTAACGTGTGCTCATTCGCCTTGGCCAGAAACTGAACTGCAGGTTCATTATTTGGAAACTTATTTGTGCTGAAGTCCATAAGGCCAGTGGCTTTGGAAGATGAAAACTGCTTTCCACAGGCTCTCATTTTGGGAAAAGCTGGTTGCCCTGGGCTGCCAAATGCATTCCCAATGAGCTCCTCCATTTGCATGTTCTGTTTGGGCTGAAATTGAGACTGTGAATACCAACCTGTTCCCGGGCCTGATCCAAGGATCTCCAGTGGCTCCTTGCAAGGGTAAATGATGAGTATGAAAAACAATTCCTACCACTCACTGAGGAGCCTGAGAATGCTGTCAGCTTGCACCAGCACTGCATGTTCCCTCTTCTCAGAGAAGAGAGCTGCTATCTGCCGTAACTGCCAGATCCCACACTCAGATCAATTAATTCCTGGAGTGCACTGTCAATTAATATGTGTAACGGATGATAATTTCACAAATGCTCTAGCTTCATTTTGTGTTTTCCAAACTGCTATTAGTACAGAATCACATTGTTCTTTGATTAATAAAGCAGGACACTTTTTTTGTACTTTCAGATGTTGCCTTTACAATAGTACAGCTCTGTATTTTTCTCACTTATCTATGGATAGAAGATGTAAGATAGAAGAAAGTTGTAAAATACATCTGTCAAGATGTGCTTGGAATTACTGTTCTTTCTGTAAATGGAGAATTATTACACTAATTCAGACGCAGATGCTTTGCTAGAGTTAGTTTCAGTTCAACTTGCAATGAAACGGGATACTGGAAAAAAAAAAAATTCAAAGTGGAATTGAAAAGCCAAAACAGCATCATCAGTTAATTCCAAAAGATATATTTTCTTACTGTCATAACATTTTCAGACATTCTGGCAACACCTGACTTTGCAAAGCATATCAATTCTGATAAATTATGTGTTCTGAGAGAGCATATCTGGTGCATGGTCTCTTAAAGCTTCTCCAGTCTGATGTAATTTTACATTTCTCTTTAACAATAGACGAATCAAATTAATGGGACTTAATTGCAATATGTCTTTCCCTGCTATTATAACTCTGCACAAGTAACTGTATTAGTCTCAGCTGATAGAAACTCCCCAAGCACATCCGGTATCGACACTGTCAAACCAGACCCGCCGTCCCTGGCCCTGCTCATTCACATACTTTGGTCAAACCACCTTCTTTTTCCAAGCATTAGTTCATTATCTCCCTGCTATCTGTGCCTGTGGCTGTAACTCCATCCTGGAGAACACTAATTCCACATACTGAGAGCCAAAGTACGGCCCCACGAGTGCTTTTTCAGAGCCCTCAGCAAATGGCAGCTGATTCACTGATCCCTGCCCACCCGAAATGTTCCTTATGCTCCATATTGTCACTGCAAGTGCCACTCCTGGATGTGCAAGATTGCTGTGCCAGCTGGGTTTTGAAAATCCTGACTCTTTAAACTCCCCAAATCACTTCAACACTTGGAAAAAAGCTGTTGAGCGATCTTTTTTTTTTCCCCTGCGATGCCTACAGTGATGATATGCAGGGGACAAATTGAGGATAATTTGAAGAACTGAGAAAAAACTCCTTTTCATTTCAGGAATTCCCCCTCATACAGTGGCATTGGTGTTCAGTCAAGGAAATGCAGTATCTGAGCTTGCACCAGTGAAAGTCCTGACTAGCAGTAAGAACATTATGCTGCAGGACAGGAATACAACAGCACAATTCAAATTCCTTTGCTGGTAAATCACAGCATATCATATTTTAAGATCCCAAACTCTTCACAAATATATGAGCTTAGAACATTTTAAGAGGTTTCTGTAAGCTATTAATTTATTGTGGTCTATTTGGTGATTGCCCTGTAGTACAGGGCACATTTCACAGTTGTCTTGACTACACACAAATCATGAAAAATAAACAGGCCTATTTTCATGCATTCATAAATAGAACAGATCTAAATTTAGCTTAACAAGAGCTGGTTATTCAAGTACTAAAATGTTTAGAATGAAACACTCATAACGTAATAATCATGTAAAACTCTAGACTTCAAGGTTGCCTTGCCACGACTCCGGTTGACTGCTCATATTTGACTTTGCGAAGTGAGGTAAGTTCACTCTGTTCCTCACCTGTGTCACTGAAACCCTCTGACCAGAGCACATAACCACATCTAAACCAAGGCTTTTATGTTAAAGGCAAAATATGTAATACGAAATTAGCTCAAACTGGTGAAAAGAAAACATAAACAAACCAAAACCACATCATTTCCAAAGGCATTTCAGCTCTGGCTCAGGGAAAAGGCAGCTATGTACGTCCTCTCTTTGTGGGATTTTTGTCTGCATTCCAGCATGGGCGCTGGTGAGCCACTGTGAACCGAACGATCTTATCCAGTTAATTCTTTTAGACTTCATTTTAGCAAAGCTTAAATTTAAAATTAGTCTCACAAATAAAAATGTTGAGATATTTGAATTCACTGGAGCTTTTGAACACTGGTTAAATTTTAAAATCGATGCTGGTTAAACATGAATTATCATTTTACTTCTGAATTACTTTTTAAAAATATTACAGTATAGAAGAACTGTAGAGTTACACAGCCATCCGCTAAAATGAGATTCCCCAATCTAATAGTTATTTGACTGAGCTAATATTGAAACACTTAATAGCATTTAAACAAAAAATGTTCAAATTTCTTTAAAAAGTAGTGCTCTGATCATGAGATTTAAATTATCATATTCATTAGAGAAATCCTGTGCTGGGAACAAAACTCTTAACATTGTAGCGAACTAAATTGACACACAGAAATATATTTGCCTTAAAAAGAAGATAGACACTAATGTGGGATATATTGGCACATGGAAATATTCTTTGTCAGGGCTACTGTATTTTTTTTTCCCAGAGCAAGTTATCATTTAACTTTTCCCCCTTTTTTTTTTTTAATTGAAAAGACAATATTTTGAAAGAATGAAATCACAGCAGTTTCAAACCACGACAGCAGCAGGCAGCAAAGAAATGCATCTTCATTTTCATTCTAAAAACAAATGAAAACACGAGTGCTTATTTTTAAGCCCGCAGACCAGAGCATCTGATTGATCCTACCTGGGAGACAGGGGCTGAATAAAGGGCCATTATGCTTGGATGAGATCTGCAACTGCCTTGAACTTGCCAGGAGTTCAGGTGTGGGTGTCCCTGTGCCCCGAGCCCCGGCAGGAATGTCGCTCTCCGCGCGCTCCTGCTCCCGCATCTGCCTCGTGCAGCCCTTGTCGGCTCCGGCTCCATTTCACCAGAATAACCTCGCTATTCATCAACAATAAGGTTCAAATTGTACTTTCTCTTAACACAACATTAACTCTCAAAGAGCTGGAAATTCAGTATTCTGTTCCCCGAGCTTGGATTCCAAATCAGTCACTGAGAACATTATATGAGCAGTAATCCCATTAAATATATCATCTTGCAAATATCTAAATCCAGTTAATTAACTTGTATTGCAAAAGAACTCCAAGATATAGTCTTCAGTGAGCAAACTTACATTTTAGGTTTCTAATTATGTCAAAAAAAAGTTTCATATCTCCTTTTCACTTAAATAAATAGAGTAAAATCACCTAAAAATCTATAAGCATCAGCAGAACAGGTGTTTTAAGAAAATTTTAAAAATCTGAGTGTTCTTTATTAAACTCTATTTTTGTGGAGAGATTACGTACAGTAGAGGCCCCATAAATGTTGACAAAGACACACACTAAGAAATTTGAAAACATTTTGCACTTATTAACTAAACAGGAGCAAATTACTGGACAGGAGATAACAGGTGATTTTGCTGTTCATCTGAATGCAGTATTGCAACTCCTCCAGCTGAAAATCTGTTTACAAAAGGCTAAAACTGGAGTAAGTTTCCCAGATTTTTTTCTTTGAATGTGTTGTGAAAAGGTCTCTTTTCTATACATGCCAGGCAGTGTTGCAATATCACTTAAACCAGTACTGCTTTATGACCATAAATGAAGTCACACGTGATGCTAGACAGAACTCCCACCAGTTTCAGGCATAAAGGACTAGGGCCTTTGTTTTTAAGTTGTGGATAATCCCAAAGATTTAAAAAAATGGGGCGGAGGGGATAAACCCTGCTGTCTTTTAAAAAGACTGACCATAACAGACAACATATTTGCCTATTAAAATAGAAAAGAGGATATTTTAGAAACAAATCAGCCACAGTATGTGGTTTGGTGTTTTATTAATTGAATTCTGCTCATATTAACAAGTATTACTACTTTTTTTCCCCTTCAAATTATGCCTATTATGATTTCTCTTATGAAAATAATGATTCACGTTTTAGATTGAGTTGTGTGAACATGAAACAAAAGCAGTATGAAGTAAAACTGAAAAGAATGCCAAATTATTTCCCTCCAGTTTATCAGCACTTCAGGTCACAGTCCACTCACCAATTATCCAAATGGTACCCAGTCTCAAAAGTGCTAATAACTACTTATTCATCAAAGAGAAGCTTCTGGGATTCACAAAACGCCTGTAGCCACATCCTCACTTTAAACTGCCATGAGCTGTATCACGGAACTGCAGTGTCGCTGGCTGAGCATCACAAAAAGTCAGGGATACATGAATAGTGTTATCTTCCCCCCATTTTGTGGAAATTTATCTCCCTTCCTAGCTGTCCATTCTCCTTTTGCCTTTATGTGTTTTGCTGCTGTGGTTTCTGATCTGCTGGCCTTGCTCAATTCCTTCCACTGAAAACTCTCATTTCACCCCAGCATTTAGGACATCTGCCTCAGGGATAATTCAGAGCTCTGAGATTCCTTCCTCTAGGCATCTCTCCCTTTGCTTTGATGATAGGCTTCTAATTTCGGATCTCCTGGAGCAGCCCCTGACTGGGGACACCTGATGGCAGAGCTCCAACCTACCCAACACTCTGAGTAACTCTGTACATGTGGAACCCAAAGGGTTCAAGTGCCCTGCTCGAGTTACCTTGAATGACATGATTTTGTTCCATACTGCCAGAACAGGCTATGGTCCCACCATCAGCTCCTGAAGAACTAAACATGAGCTAAAATCCATCCAGAAGAGTGAGAAATCCACTGTTTGCCCTAGACAGAGCAAGTTTTAGACAAGGATGCTGAGTCAGCTTGGACCTGGGGTTCAAAGTCTAGGACCATTTAAGCGCTAGGTAGGAGGTTTCTTAGGAAAACATCTAAGAGAACCTAATTTTTAACACCTTGAGCTGTAGCTGCTTGTGATCTTGTATCCACTTTGGATACAGGAGTGGAATATCCAGTCCTCCAAAGTGAAGAGGAAGCCTTGAGGTTATGTTATGGCATCATCTGCAGCTTGCAAGTTACAAAAAAATGCGAGTATTTTTCACCTCATAGATTAAACAGCTGCTTCATGAGTTGAAAGTGTCCTTGAACAGCTCTGTTTTCCTCAGCCCAGTGTGTTATCTGCTCTTCGCTCCTTTCAATGGTTTGGACAACTCAGTGCCAGAAACTTCACCTCACATTTTCCAGTCAGGCAACAATTAGATTAACCATAAAGCACATTTTCATTCCCTTTTGGTTACCTTGAGAAACACACGTCACCATTTCTTGATCTTTGGCCTCTGGCAAGAATGCACAGTGGCCAGGTAATTTACTCTTCAGTATTGTTTACTACTTGAACTTAAAACAAAACAAAAAAAAACCCCTTGTGAATTTTCCAGAAACATCAACGATATTATGACTTGACTATAAAATAAAATACGTTCTTTTAGCTTGCCTAAATATTCAGCTGTATTCCCCGTGAAAGGGTTAATGCCTGTATTTTTCCCTTTTTGGATCAAGTTGTTGAAAGAGGGAAAGCTTCATGCACCATAGGAACCTGCACTAGTACCCTAATGACAGTATAATTAGAAGTATCATTGTGGTAATGATTCTTTTCATCTGGCAACAGGCCTTCACAAAAAAGATCTCTTATTCACTTAGTTTCACCTGCCCATTTTCTTACCTCTGCAATGCTCCTTTTCTAGGTCAGCACCAGAAGTTAATACTGGGTGTTTGACAAGGCTTCAGACTTTGTGCTCATCAAACTAATTAAAGAGAAACACATCCAAAGCCTAGTGAATTATTTTACTTTTTAAAAATGCTGCCCATTCATCTTGTTTAAAGATTTACCTGGCTCAGTGGGTTTGATTAATGAAAAGGACAATGGGGCTCTTGTCAGTGTAACCTGCAGTCACTTGGTTCAGGGTCAGCAGGTTGAGCGAGAGGCCTCCATGTCTATATTTAGTCTCTCTCTACTTTAAAAATCCAAAGAATTGAAACATTACTGATTTTATCGTCATGCCACCGTTTGGAGGAAAAGTCGAGAGCTGTCTTGATTTTAAACTTCTTTCAACTCTTTTTTGGTTTGTGCCAGTTAAACAGCACACAGCAGATCCCCCACAGTTCTTCTGGCTGTGGATAGGTAGGATGGCTTTACGAGAACACCAAAACCAAGCCTAAAAGTGGGGTATGGGGTTCAAGTGAACTTAAAATAGAAATTCTTATAAATTGCTACTGAGGAAAATTTACACTAATATACATGTTTGCATAAACTCTGAAAGGACAAAGAAAAAAACAAAAAGGAGGAGATATGGTGCATATTTAAATGCCAGTGAGGTTATAAAATAATCATAAATGCCTTGATCCTGCAAACATTTTGGCATACAATTAGCTACACTACCACAAATGCTCCTATTATTACATAATAATAGGAGCTTTGATTCTGCCATAAATTGGAAACAAGGTAAAGAGCCACGTTCTTATACTTCCAGAAACAGAAATAAACTACATTCCTGCCAAAAGTCAGAGGGGTCCTCTTTGTTTCAAGAAGAGGATGCAGCCTCCACCTGACTTGCTGACCTTGGGCTGCGTGTCCGTGTCCCTGTCCCTGCTCTCTGCTGGTTGTGTTGGGAAGGGCTGAGCGCTGGTCACTCTGCTCCTCACCTGTTCCCCTCTGTTGCCTCCCTGTGCCACAGGCAGCGAGCAGGGAAGGACCCAGCAGGGATTATAATCTGCCCTCTAGTGATTCATACAGTTAACATTTGGCAACATTTAACGTTATTTATGCATTACATAATTACACATTCATTACATAATCGTTTCCTTATGCAACAGTGACTGTGCTCCTGCTCTACACCTTTCCAAGAGGTTCTTGAGTGTAATCAATGGACTCAGCATCCAGCAGATTGCTGATAATGATGGGTTATGATCATTAATAACTCCTTCAACTGATAGGTTTATAGGCATATACAAGACACGAATCATGCCTATCGTCCTGGGACAGCTACGGTTGCATAAAGCCATCTGCAAGCACAGACTGAGATTGTGCAAAACAACATCCAGTTGCTTCACTTCAGTGCCTGGGGCCAGTGTTTTCAGTTGTGCTATTGAGCAATAATGCCCAGATCCTCTCCTGAGAGGCCGAGTAAGATTTTCTGGCTGATTTAATGAAGTAGGGCTGAAACACACCTTGGCATCTCTGGCCACAAAGATGTTTGTGGTTTGGAGGGAAGGGCGTGGTCCCCAATGTTTAGTCTTGTAAGTACTCTTTGACAAGAAAAAGGCTTTGTTATGCATTACTGTACATCGATTTTAAGACAGTCTTTGAGGTTCTTTACCAAGAATTAATTGCATCATGCCAGAAAAACCCAACAGTGCATCATGGCAGTGATTTACTGCCCCGTGACAAGCTCTGCTTCAGGAATCATGAAGAGCTTCCACTGTGATCCTGCCAATTCAGCTGGGCAAAACCAGGAGGTAAAGGGTCATGAGGGCTTTAGTTCTGTCTGTGATGTACACAGGTCCCTGAGCAGCAATGGCAGAACAAGTCCTACAGTGACGGGCTGTGCCTCCAGGGGCACAACCAAAAGGAACATTTTCCACTCCCACCTGAACCCAGAGGAGTTCTGTACGCTTCAGCCCCAAGTTCCATCTCCCCCAGTGAGCTCTGCAGTCTCTCTCAGTACAGCTCTGCAAACCCACCCTCATTCAACAGTCACTTTATTCTTGCAAATAAAGCACTTCTGGGCTTGATCATTTTATCTTCCCTATCATCTGGGAAATGCATTTGGATAAAGGGACATTTATTGAACTGTCTTTTATCACACAAGTATTTCTACCAAAGAAAGATTTCCAGGATTCAACTCTGTGTATTTAAAATGCAAGGTTCAAAGAAGTTTCATTGCCAGACTTTCACTTCTCAATAATTATGTCTTAATTGTTCTGCAAGTTTGCATTACAATTTGTCACACATTCAAAAAATTAGCATTAAAAGTCCACCTTCCTTTTGCTTAAAAAATCGAGAAGTTTTATTTTAAATGCTGCTTTTTAAATGCAGCCATGCTCTAGCATTCTCCTTGGATTTTTAAAAAGGTAAATATTACACTGGGCTGTTTGCAAGGAAAAAAAAAGATTAAAGAGAGATGAGATTGTTGGGGGAAAGAAAAGTGACATCTTTTCCACATAGCAAGTCAGATAGCAAATATGGTCAGCTAAGTAAAAGGAGATCAGACACTGAACTCAATTTTTATTGTATTATACTTGAAATAGCACTTCACTTCATTCCCACAAGAGAATTTTATGCAATCTTTCACACTGTGCTTCTGCAAGAGCCATTTGCAACCATGCTGCCTATGGCTTTTCAAGACCTAAATTTCCAGCATAGGGAGGTAAATTTTTCCAGTATTTCATCAGTCAGAGCGCACCCACCCACTGAATCCTGAACATTTCCTGCAGTGGCTTTGAGATAAAGATTTCCTGACACTTGCAAGCTCTGTAAGAATAATATTGTTTACAAACAAGAAATTCTGATGCCTGGCATTCAAGGTGGTGCTAAGTGTTAGATCTTCCTTCTCGACATAGTTCCATGTTTCCAGGTGTTTGGTTTTTCATTATTTAAGAGCAGGTAGAAAAGTAACACAATAAGTATTCATAAAATGTCAGACATTCTCCAAAGGGCTGTTTGAGTTAACACAGGCCATAAAGCTCTCACTTTTATTAGGTTTGAAAATGATAGCTATTTGAAGGAAATTATGTCACCACTTAAAATATTTTACCAGAAGAAACTGCTTAGCACCATATCTTTAAACCACCGAGAAAGAAATTCCAGAGAGTTTCCACTACGCCACTGTCTCCTGACAGCTCTTGTCAGGGTCACAAAGCAGTACAGGTAAAACAAGGAGTAATCTTCCTGTCCTGGCTCAAGAATACCAAGGCCATGAACACTATTTTTGCTCAGAACCTGCTCCAGATGATGTATTCCAAAGCTGCTTGGTGATTAGCCATATCACTGCTAGACCTCTTCGTGAAGTCCTTTGCAACCCTTCATCTGCATCACGAATTCTTTGGAGTACACGAGGTGACCCAGGGGCAGCTGAAGGCCAGCTCACTTCCAAAACATAGAGCCAAGGTGCAGGGAGAAAGTGACAGGTGACTCAAGATTAAACAAACAATGAGGATCAGGGAAGCAGAAATCACGTTGAATGTGTTCCTGCTCTTAGTAAGGTGTGGATGTAAAACCAGAATCAATTTCCCAGGGTTTGGATGCAGATTGGGCTCCAGCTCCTGCTAGTATTTTGGGCCTGTGACAAACACTGGCAGAGTGTATTTGTTTGAAGTCTGCAGATCAAAGTCAGTGCATAAACCACGCTGTCGCTTATACCTTCACAAAATTCCCAAGGTACTGAAGAACCCACATGGCTGGCGCAAGAAGAAAAATAATTCTCTGAAACAGCTGAAAACTATGTCTGTACTTAAAGATCTCACACTGACATAAATAGATGCAATTTACCTGTATAGCCTTACAACACCAGCAAGGACTGTGCACCTCTTGGTGAAGGATTCTTGCTATTCGAACATGTGCATTTTAAAATAGGATGAACAAATAAATGGCACCAAAGCGCACTGCTGTCCATGTTTCTGACCTCTCAGGTTAGGGTCAGGAATCAGGTACACCGCATAGGATATTAGCTAATTAAGAGGGACTTTCATTCTGTGTGGTGTATTATAAGATATATTTTCTGAGTGGAGGAAATCTAACAGAACCTCTTTATCTGTTATCGTAAAATACTCTGGATTAGCAAATAAATTCTGCAGCAGAGAATATTTGCAGCCTGTCTGTTCAAGCGTACCGTCAAAATTGTTGGTGACACACTGGTTGTGATAGAGCTGACGGTTTGGCTTTCTGACTTTTGCAGGTTCCTTCAACACAGTCATTCTGAAGGCCCCAGATGTTCAGTCTAACAACTCACAGGCCTTATTTGTGTTACAAGCCCCTCACTCTTCAGGACGGCTGTGCTTATTCCTGTAACGACAAAGTAGGTATTTCTTTCAATAACATTCACTTGCCATTAGAAAAATATCCTAATTATGAATTCAGAAGTGACAGATTGTGAGATTCAGTTTGCAAAGATGATGTCACTGGTGGGGAATTGGTGGTAACCTCCAATTACCTCCTTGAATAAAGACATCAGTGTTGTATCTCGAGAAATAATGGCTAATGATATGTCTTCCAAAAGGAAATAGCGTTATTAATTACCTTACTGTGAACACACCACTTATTGACAGCTTTGAAGGCCATTCATCCAATTAAGTATAATGACTAAAAGCTTCATTTGGCCTTCATGGTTATACAGATGGGCTAAGAACAGAGAGCAAGATTCTGATTTCGTTTATAACCTTCATAAATATTCAGAGAAAGTCACAAACACCCATGGAGCTCCCCTGGTTTCTATTGCTGTGATTAGAGTCAGACTGCGGCAGGTAATGATGGTATAGAAAGGGCTGTAAATTGATACCTCTAATACCTTGAAGACTTATTGTTGTGCAATAATGCAATCTGTCATCTCTTCTGATTGTTACTAAGCACTTTGCTTCCAAGTACTTTCCTATCAACATTCAGAGGGTTTTGCTTTCCCCAGCTATCGCCCAGGCCCGCTTACATTTCAGTGACAGATGATTTAGTTGCAAACACCTCCCTATATAAGTTACTTCTTACTAACTGCAATTTCCACATTTTTTCCCCTCCCTCAGATTAATCTAACAATCATTCTAAGAATCATTCATTCACATTATACTTTCCCTCAGTTTTACAGATCTGCTCCTGATTGTATTCACACACTGTTAAGAATAACGCAACTGAAGCCAACAGGATTTCTTTGGAGAGCAGAATCTGGACTCAGGTATAAAGGATCATTTCCATGGACCCACCTAGGCATCTCTGAAGTCCTCATTAACATGGCATTTTGCTGATTAATTATTTTAATAGGTGGCAGGACAAATCCTTGCGCACAGCACAGCTCAGGTAATGCGTCTCCAGGACAGCAGTGTGGCTGTTAACACCGCTGCTGCCACCACTGCCTTTTATCTTGGAGCAGCAACAGGTTGCTAATGACACATGGTTATCGTTTTCACATTTTGGAACATCAAAAATGCTGACAGACTGAGGTGGCAACAGTTTGCAAGCACTCAGGTAGAACATCAAAGACCTTACTGAAGGTTTAATACACGCCAGCAGGAGCAACAGTTTTACGTCTACCTGTACCACGGGTCTAATCACTCAGAAATCTGATACTGATGCTCACATGACATCCAAGAACTGCTTTTTTTGTTAAATGGAAAGCAACATTACAGCCAAATGGCAAAGTGTTTGCAAGTGCTTTGTTTCTATGCAACACTGAGGAGCAAAGAAACTCACAACCTTGTAACAGCTGACATTGTAGAATAACTTAATGCTGCCAACAGGTCTTGAGAGAATGCAGAATTATATGTAAATATATCAAGTAAATGTTTTTAAGCGATAGGTCTTCACCTTGTGCAAACAAGTTGCAACAGCAGTATTTATCAAAAGGGTGCCTGATGCAAAGAAGTCAGATTAATTGTTTATGCAGAAGCGTTCAGTCTGCATTGCAATGAGTGCAAGCACAGAAAAGAAACGTTTCTAGAAACCACCTCCTTCACGGGAAGAACTGTGAATGAAGTAAACATGGTGGCAGCAATTTTAAGCATGATTTTAATACCTTCTGCTACTTTGCATTGACTGTGTTCATATGTATTGGGTATATTTAGAGCTGATGCGAGGAAGGGAGAATAATTGCTACTAAGCAGGTCAGAAATGTGACTACTTTGTAGATAAGCCTCACACAAGAAGGTACCAAACTGTGGAAAAACACACTCTTGCCTGAGGAGGCCTGGAAACCCATCAACTCAGGACAAAATTATTGTTCTGAGCTTGAAGTCAGTAGATATTAATCTATTTCTGCTACTTTCCCTTATTTCGATTACTAAGGTCTCATACTGAGGCCGACAATGCTACCTGCAAGATGGGCAAGGATCCCAAGGATTGGCACATTTTGTTATTCCTGGCTATTCTTCAGAAGCTGCATCTGGCCCCAAGATTTCCAGAGCAGGACAACCATTTCTGCTAGTAACTAAAGGGGATGTGGGGATAATCAAAATACAAATAAAACACAAATGAAGCAGATGAACCCAAGTGAGAGTCTGGATGTTGGAGCCATGCAGGGCTGCAGGGCTGGTTTCAAGCAGGGCTTTGCAACCTGGCCAGCCTGGATGGAGATCCAGATTCAGATGTGGCACCAGAATTCAGGGTTTATTTGTCTGAGCCATCTTTGTTTATGAAAGCAGGAGAGAATGCCTACCCTGAAACCTTCTCTGAGATTTGAAACTAATTAAGCAACAGGCCTGTCGAGTGACTCCACTGCTACCACGCCATGTGCCAAACATCAAAGCTCCAACCTATTTGATTCTGTGATTCTGGGATTTGTTGAAGCACAGTGACTGCAGAACAGTGGTGGGATGTCTTCCAGACATGTGTGCAGCTCCATCATGGATCTTAGACACTGAAACCAGGCAGGGACAAATGAGACATCACCTCACCTCAGGGTTACAGCTGGCTGACACTGAAAGCTGAAAAACGAGTCTAAGCAGCATGACTGGCTCCCCAGGGCAAACAGAAATGTCCTGACCTCTCCATGTGTTATCCTGCTGCCCCCAACTCTTTCCACTCAGGGGTAGCAGAGGAAACTGAGGAAAGCATCAATGACATAGTTTCTTCAACTCTTTGCTACCTTCAGTATTTACTTCTCTGAGTCTCTATTTAACCCAGAGTAAAACAAAACCAATGACACCATTCCTCATATCAAATATCACTGGATGGCAAAGCTCACAGCTGAGCTGTTATAAGTTGGGAGATGCAAATTTTAACCCCCCTGGTGAAAACTTGAAGAGGACAAGGTCACTGTGCTTCATACCCATGCCCTAAGCAAAACTGCCTCTTGATCCTGAAATTGGTTACCTGTCAGTAGCTACACATAAGGAGGAAAAAAGGTTCATAAGCCTCATAAAATCATTAGGGGAACTGCTTTAAATGGATCATGTCACATAAAAAGAAAATCAAAACTTATTCACAAAATGTAAACAAAAATTTTTTTCCAACAAGGTCTCTAATTATGACAGCTACCATGATGAGAAAATAAAAGAACATTGCCAATTAGAATCTAATTTCTCTACAGTATCTTAATACAGGGCCTCATTTTATAAACCTTTCTAATAGCATAACAGTAGTGCCAAATTAATGGGGTTTTTTTGTTATTAAAGGTAATCATAAATACAAGCTTTTTCAAGAGTGGAATTTAAAGTTAACAACTACATGATAAAATTTAGGGCTGTCTCCACAGTACAAACAGAAGAGTTTTTACCATCCATGGTCCACATTATTAAGGCAAGCTTTATGTAGGCTTTCAATTTCTTAAACCAAGTCGCCATCAAATTGCCTTTGTAGCAAAAAGAGATGGATTTGAAGAAAATATTTTAAGTGCCAATGTGCATGAAGAAGAAATAATTAAAAACAGCAATGCTGCCAACCAAAAATTACACAACTCAGTCTCTATGCACAAAGACCTCCATCTAAAAATAAAGTTAGAAGCAAATCATAGGAGAAAGAATCACATTTCAAGTTATACCAGTGCATGGCATATTTATCATCCATGGCAGGTGTTAAAGCGTGGCTGAAACAATAGTGTTGAAAACATATCCCAATAAATTATCTCTACTGCATCACTGAGGCAGAAATGAAAATGAAAAAAGAGAGGCAAAATTAAAAAATTTGTCAGAAGCACATTAAAAATAAAATAAAATCAGAGTTCTGTTTAATGTTCTTGCCCTGAGAAAATCTCCCAGTGGAGTCAATGAGAGATTATCTTGGGCAGGGAGTACTGAGCTGGCCTTAACACATTAAAAGATAAATCATACATGGCTGACGCAAGCTGGGGGGGAAAAAAATGTTACGGGAAATGTTTATCTTTTCCAAATCTTTCTTGAGGGCAGTGTTAAAAAAAGGTTGATGTGATTGAAGCATAATGTCATTACTTGCCAGGGGAAATGCAGGATGTTAAGAGGCTGATTAACCTGCCTTCACAGTGCAAGTATGTGTCCCTAAATTTGTATCATATTAACTTTTTGTCTTCTGAAGTTCTCCAACTGCAAACGCACAGGTAAACGCAAAAGGTGCAGCCACTGCAAGTAGAGGTTGAGATGGGAGCTGTGGGACACACTGAAAGCCAGAAATCAGAGGAACTCTTTGCAAATACAAGGGGGGTCAGCTGCAAGAATTTCATTTAGATCCATGCTTAGCTAAAGGTAACTGCGGGCAAATCATGGCCCCTTCAGTCAGAGGCACTTCAGAGCAGAACTGCTTCTGTCAGCATTGCTTGGGCTTGCACTGAGCCTCTCGATGCGAAGAACAGAAGCTGATCTAAAATGAGCACATTTATAATCTGCACTCTGTGAACTGTGTGCATAATTTTTTTATGCTCCAGGACGGACCTACTGCTAAATAGGTCTTTTTCTGCGGCCTCCCCCAGCTTTGTAACTAACACTTTACTTTTGATTTACAAAACAAAGTTCTCACCCTTGGTTGTCAGGGCTTTCTATTTTGGGCTGGGGCAGCGCTCCTGGAATGCAGCAGAGCACGATTGGGTGCTGCACCTTTGCTCCATGCAGGGAAGAGTTTCCCAGGAGCAGCACCCAAAGGTTTGAGGAGAGCCCAACTGCTCCAGCACGAAGCACTAGAGGCAAATAGATGCTTGCCAGCTCATGCCTCTTAAAACTGTAAGAACAGGCTGTTCCAGACATATATCATGAGGTTCCCAATGCTGCTGACACCTCAATGCCTGTTGGAACACCAATGAACAGCATCATTACTCTTAAATTCGTTAATAAGGTCTCTTACTCTGGGGTGACTCTGCAAAGGTGTGAGCTTATCCACCTGCATTAGAGTGAGCCCATAACTTCTCCTAGTGCCAATAGAAAACAGCATTATGGCAAAATTATATCAAATTTTTGATTAAGAAATGTTAAGAATAAAAGTTTATAAAGTCAAATGTTCCAAAGCTGAGAAAGGTAAGAATTAGTGTTGCCTTATTGTTCACATCTGATTTTTTCCACAGGATGTACTACGAAATTAAGAGCTGGAATTACACCTCTTGTTCTCACCCCACCCTTAGCCGGCAGGAGGAGATGAGCTTTAAAGACTCATTTCTTAGAGACATTTACAGGCTCTCAGCTGTCTCAGTGTTTCATATTTCTTAACTATCTTACAACATCCACACGAGTTGATTTGGTGCAGCAGTGGATGTGGAAACTCAAGCCCCACAGTCGGTTTGGAGTGATGGATGAACAAAGAAGAGATTTTGCAGGGAAAGGAAAAATGTGTGACACATATTTGAAGACTATCACACTGGGAGAGTGACACTCTTCAGGCAGGTGACTCAGACTGCAGAGCACATTTGAATTTTATTTTTCCAGTCCCCATGGCTATAACCACTCCAAGACAGCTGTCAGTGTCCCTACAGGCTTCTGTGCCCTGTTGGACTTGCAGATCCTTACCACACCTATCTGTAAACAGCTGCCTGGGCACACCAGTGGGTCCTAATTAAGCCTTTTAATGTTCTCCATTGCAGAGTCCCTGAGACCTGCCATGGAGAGGAAAAATTACAAACAAACCTGATCCTCTTCACTGGGACCATCCAGAACGGAACAACAGGGCCAGAGGATGATTTGCTAATTATATCCCCAGCCTGAAAGATGGTGGCTTTGGCTCAGTTTTCCTTCTTCATTACAGTTTTCTGCATGATTTGTAGAAAATCCCCAAAGCCATCACCTGCCAAAGGATGCAAGTGCAAAAAGCAAGAGAAAAATAAAATGTAGGCACTGGGGAACAGAAGTGCGACTCCTCAGGTCACATATGCACCCACGTTTTCAACAGCAAGAAACCCCCAATATTTTTAGCCCAGCACCACCATCACCCTCTGAGTATTCAGTGCCCAGCTCTAATATTATGCCAGCACATGATTGGCCTTGCCTTTAACACTGAACAATCACCGCCAGCTCTTGCAGCTTGAAGGCATCAAATATGATCATCACTGCATCAGAGAACTGAGACCCTGCCTCCTGCCTTTACCAGCCCTGTACTTTGTGTGCTTTCTGCAGTGCTGGAAAAGCTTTAGCTACAAAGTGGAGTGTCCCTGTGTCCAGGACTACAACAGCCAGCGGCAAAAGCCTCTTCCTGGGAAGCAGATGGTTTGGATCCCAACACAGTCATGGAGAACAGGACAGAGAACCTGAATTTCTTACAGCTTGGCCAAGGCTTCTAATCACTAACGTGGTTTTTATCCTCCTCACATTCCCCTTTCCCTTCATTAAAATTAAATTTTAAAAAGGCCAGTATAACTTCCATTTTTAAAAGGAACTACAGAATCATCTTAATCAGAGAAGAGAGTCTAGCTGCGTTATTATTTCGTGTGTTTGTGTAATTATACACAGAATAGTAATACATGCCACACATTATTTTGGCCAAATAAATCAAAATACCAGCTTCAACATCTCATACTGTCCTTAGATTGATTGGCATCAATGAACAGTGTATTGCAAAAGCACTTTTCCACATATGCCAGCGAATGTAAGAAAACTCAATAACCACAAACAAAGTGTGTGGCACCAATCAAACATTTTTAAAGTGAATCTGGAGAAACAGAAGCGGTGTAATTTTCATGCTACAGGGTGCATTTTCTGTTACTTGATTATCAAACCCTTTATTCCATTTGCTGTAACAAAGGTTCCAAAATTGGAGTGCACCCACGGGAACACCGTTTACAAGATTCATTCGGAGATGTATCAACAGTTCAGGCCCACGAGGTACAGGAGAACATTGTAGAACATTCACAGTTCATAAACCCTAGTATAACAACTGCCAAGCCCTATAATATCTTGCTTTCAGAAGAACAATTCACTCCTTTATACATCAAACAGCAATTTTCCTAACTGCAGTAATTTTATATGTGATGATAAATTCAGGTGGAAATTAGCCCGATAGTTTCTCAGGAAATGTAATGCAAAGAAATTCCCTAAACTTACTGCACCTTTTTCAATATTCATGTATTATTTAAATACTTAACTATAATTGCAGTTCTTTGGAAAAACTGGGTACCTGTGCTCTTAACACTGGCACAGGTCTTTCTCTCCCAGGATTAGTCTCAGTGTGGTTTGCAGGATTTACCATGACTACTTATAATCACTGGTTGAAAAATTGACAGGCAAGGTATTTTTTCCAAGAAAAGTACTTTGTAGGGCTTAAGAAATAGATATCTTGGTAATCGAATTCAGAAAGGGAACGCTCATACATGTAAAGAAAGGTCATTGTTGGCTGAAGTGTGACCGATCCAGTCCGTATTAATTTATACTGACTTGATGAAAATCCATGACTTCCCCAAATTTTGGACTGACTCCTGACAATTGCAGATCCCAGCCAAATACAACAAGGTTTTACTATGGTGACTTTCAGGTTGACCCATTTGGGATAATAAGCTTCACAAAAACTGAGAGTGTAAAACTTAGGAGTTCTTCCTGACTTAAACATCTCCAAGGAACAAGACTGGCTGCAATTTGAACTCTGGTTTGAATAAGCCTTTATGATATCTTGCAGCATCAAAATAAATCCTCAATTTTTTAAATTATTGTACCCTAAGTGCCCTAAGTCTTCCCTAGGAAAAAAAAAATTAGTCCCTCAAACCCAAATTAGATAAAGTCCATTTCAGAAGGAGCCGACTTTGCACTGGACTCTAATGATTAAGGCAGGCCCCAAAAGCTGGATTAGGTATCTTAAATTTCATATTCTTTGTTTTATCTCCCACTTTAAATTGGGGTGAGTAACAGAAGTAATTTTAAAATGCTAGATTTTAAAAAAGTCTTTCAAAAATAGTTACATTTTCTAAATTCACAATATTTTTAAAATTCAAAATTCAGAAATATTCACAGAAATTTTCTCTAAACTTTGAAGGAAGTTAAGATACTGAATTATTTGAAGTCCTGGCTAAATATCTGTATCAGTTAGTCAAAGTCTAATCCACATTTTGACAACACTATCCTTTTCTATTGTATAAAAATGCCTTCCTTTTACCTCAGTTTATTCCACTAGTTCTGGTTAGTAATTAGCTCATCCACAGCTGAGAAAAAAATCAAACAGGAATTGCAAAATGGAAGAGATATTATTTTCTTCTTTCTGTCTGTGTATAACAATACAGTGTAAGAGGGAGAGATTTATCATCTCTAAAATTATGACAGATAAGAATGAATGTAAGTAAATTGATTCAATTTTCTAATTAAATACAATATTCCCTTTATTTAATAATTGAATTTAGATGAATTTATATTGTTTTCTTATATATCTAGCCTACCCAAGATAATTTATTTCAGTAGCATTAAGATTAATTCCTAGATTTTATATCCACTGGAATTATAATTTATACATAAATGAGGATATAAACATAATCCAGCCCATAATAAATGCAAATAGAAACAAATCTGTACAAGAGCCTAAATAATAAATACAAGATAGTGTGCCCTACATATAAGCAAGTTATTGCAGCCTTAAAAGTGTTGTGATTGTTTATTGGTATTATTTTAATCAGTTTTTTATTATTTTGGTTTAAATTAACTCAACATGGCTCAGTCTTTCTAGGCTGCATTGCAAGCCTCTAATAGCACATCTCCATTCTCTGGGAGCCTCACTGCTCCCAGCGTGCTAAACTCACCATTTTCCTTCTGTTCCTATTGCAGAATTTCCCATTTTTCCCTCCTTAACCTCATTATCTATCATACTTCAACTGTGCCTTTCACACCTTGTTAACAAGCATTTGTACATCAAGTTTGGGGGTTGGTTCATAAGAGTTCAATTATAATATTTTCATATAAATTCACTACGACTGTGATTTTTGCCAGTCCAAGGAGTGCATTGCTTAACTTACACTACATCCAGAGCCTTATGGGATACCAGAACAGGATTGTCCAACTTGCCTCCTGAATTCACTCATTCACTTGTGTTCAAACAGACTTTAGTTCTGTCAGCCCAGCTCCCTCTATATCCTCTGACTCTTGGGTAAACACCAATTTAATGTTAACCTCACAATAGTTTAAATTATTTCCCAAATTCCAGATTATTATAATTTCTATCTCTCTAATATAAGTAGGTAAATCAATAAATTGAATATTCCATGTTTTATTCTACAACTATATCTATTTACAGGTCCTAGGTGACTTTAAATTTTTTCTCCCTTACTGTCAATGGGAACTTTATTTGACTGTATATTTAGATAAAAGTTTTAACCCTTTTACAAGTTTCCCTTTCTAACGTGAACCTTGGAGAACCCAGAATCACACATGATTGTATCACTTTTTATAAACTTGTTGTCTTTATTGCTACAGCAGTAATTTTTCTGCTTATACTGATTGACTACTTTTTATCAGAATAAAACATGAAACTCAATATTACCTGGTTTTAGAGCCCATATTACCTTTTATTAAAGTTTGCTCTTAGATTTCTGGAAGTAGTTGTCACTTCTAACCTCAGCATAGAGACAAGACCTACTTTTACACATCTCTGGGAAGTTCTGCAAAGTTTGAGTTGAGCTCATTATTGAGTTAATTATTATCAGCTACCTGGAAGATGACCTAATCCCATTCCCATTCCTGACAAACACAGTCCTGTTAACATAAAGAAGTCATTGTAAAAGTATAATGGATTGCAAGGGGTTTTCTTTTGTTGTTGGTTTGTTTGTTCTTACACCTTAAAAGATGTTACCCAGTGCAGTTCTCCATTCTGAGACACAAAAACATGAGACGTTACATTCCTGTGAAGAAACGATTTAATTAGCACAGATTTCCTGGAAAGGTGATGTTGCCTGAGGGTGTGGGAGGCTGGACGAGATGATCCAACCTGAGGTCGGTCCCTTCCAGCCTGAATTATTCTACGATAGACATCCCAACCCAGTGAGTCACCAGATATTTTTAAAACTGACTGGGAATTTCTTTTCCCCCGAGTGCTTTGGTCATGAAGAAATAACACAGCTCTCTTGGTTAGACTTGCTAATGGCCTTGTTGCACAGACTGTCTCTTCTACAGTGGACATGAAGAAGAGAGATGCTTAAATTCAACTTTTTCTCCTCTCTAGGGCTGTGTCATTATCTTCTCAGAGGCAGCTTTTCCTCATGCCTCACCAGACTGACTCTACATGGAGGCACAGGGAGTAGAGGAAAGTGCTTCTGGTGTGGCAGATCCTGAAGGGGAAGGAGAAGCTGCTGATGCAGGAACAGCTTCAACCAGGAGTCCACCTGCAAGCTGTGGAAGGCAGAGGAGATGTCTCGGGGGCTAAACAACATCCCAAGATGAGAGAAGATCCCAGAGGGTGACAGAAGGAGTCAGGGTTTGAATGTACTTTCTCTGTCAATGACTCAAAGGAATTTCAGCAATATTTACAAATACACTTTCCTTGCATAAGGAAAGGTGTTCGGTGCAGTAGAACTCTTGCAGAATGAACAGAACAGCAAATTCTCATGCACTCAGCTCATTACACTGATGCACAAGACTTTCCTTCCAGGTGCCTCAGCCCTGCATGGTAGGAAGCATTACTGTCAAAAACACTTGAACAATTCCTGTAGCAAATTTGTCAGTTTTGAAACTCAGTTACTGGGATGTTTGAAAGAGAAATGCTCTGCAAAAGAAACATATCGGGTTTTTATCTCATCCTTAAGATATTTACAATAACTTACTATTTGTTCAAATGGCAAAAATCCCTTTTAATTACATATATTTTCTGAAAAACTTCAGAGCTACACTAGTTTTATGAGTCACTTGTTAGAAAAGATTGAGGTTTTTAAGAGGATCCAGCTGTAACTTGCCCTGAGCACTGTATAAATTCTTCAGTAAGTACTTGTGTCTGAGTGATTGAAAAAAATACCCAGTAGTTTTGCTTATCAATGCAAAAACTTGTTTAAACATATTCAGAACTGTGTTTCTGCTTTTATTGAACATAATCTCTCTGTTTCTCTTATTAAGGATGCTTTCATACAAATGATCAAAATTATGAAACCTTACACCTCAGACTCACAGAGAACTGGAGAAAATGTAATGGTGGTAAGTTTTGATGTTTTCTGAAGTAGGAAAACTACAATATCTCTCTACAGTGTTTTGGCTTGGGGATAGGTGCTTTGAAAGCATAGCACATGATGTTCTTTCACCCAGAAAAAAAGTAGTAAAGTAGACTTTATTTGGCAAAATAATAACTATCCTAACCTCCACACAAATCATCCAAGTAAACCGAGTCTGATGTCTTCATTCCCAGCCTTTCTGGGAGTCACCACTTGGCACCACTGTGTGCTTGTGCTTTCCAATTATTGGAAGGAAAAGATGAATTAAAAATGAGGGAAAGTTAAGATCTTCTTTTAAGATCTTCTGAAGAAACACCTAGCTGTGATGGTGCTCGGTTTAAATATTAAGAACACAAACAGAAAAATCTGCTTTGCTTCACTGGGTCACTTGATGTGCCTCAACTGATTTATTTCTGGATTCAGAGGTGTTGTCTCAATGTGCTGCCTGTGCAAACCAATAAAATGCAACAAGGTGCCAAATGTCTCCCAAGCCTCGTGCTGGGTTTGCTGTCCTCACTGAAATGCACTTACTAAACATTCCTGGGATAAGTTTTCCTTTGGAGTGACAGACCTCAAAAGGAAAGCTGTTATCCCAGATTGCATTGTTCTCTCCCAAGATAAAAGGGAGAAACAAAAGAGAACCTCTCCTGCAATTCCTCTGATATTTTTACCCAGGCAACCTCCCAGGTCCCAGTGGAGACTCGAGGCTGTAACTCAATGCATGATTTTGCATAATTGGACCCATCTTAAATTGCTGTCTCCCAGTGTTGCTAACCCCGGAGTCTGACCTTGGCTTTAATTTTTAAAAGTTTACTTTGCTGAGGCTTCTCCTTCTCAGCTTCAGTGATACTCAAAACAACGACAGAGTAGCTAATAACTACAAAGTGGGCAAACAACAGAGCAATCATCAAACTTTTTTGTACTCAGATACCATTTTAGACACCAGTGATATCAGGAACAGAGAAGGATTTAAATGTGCTTTGACATGGGAGATGATACCGGGGAAGATAAATGTTTTAAATCAAACTCTGTTTAAGATAAGCACAGCATACAAAGTAGCTACTTGACTCTTGATTTAAAAGTGCAGTTATTCTGATACATACTTAAATATACAGAACTGTATCTGGAAAATAATTCCAATGAGCTATTATATGAGTAATGAAAATACAACATGCTTGGGCTGAATGCCATTTTATTTATTATTATTCTTCACCTAATTTTTACAACTTGCCCAAGTTCATGCTCTGTACTTACTTGAAGCCAAACACAGGTACAGGTGCACGAACATGTAGAAGTGTTATTAAATAGCTGAAGGAAAAGCTTATATTCACAACTGAAGCTGTGGCAAATCAACATCTTTGCCTGCTTAGCTCTGTGTCAGAAGAGGAAAAAGACTCAGAAAGCAACAGAATGACGCTGCTGCCAACTCACAGAAACCCTGCCCATAAAGACATTGTATTTTGTGCAATTTTAATATCAGACAAGCCAGAATATTTTGTTCCCGAGGACCAGGATTTATATTTAGCCCTAAATTTTCCTCTTTGTCAGCAAAGCTAATTGCTACTTTGAAAACAGGTGGGATAAGGGTCCACTCCCCTGGATCTAATATAGTCATTAGAACAGGGGCAAAGTGGGAATAACTGTTAATGCTGGGATTTAGTAGCCTTTTAAGCTCTTTTTGACCTGGTATAATGCCAAAATTGTGCACTAATGCCAAAGTTTGAAAAAAATAATTAGGAATTTCACAACTTTATACTTTGTAAGGGTCTGGAGACAAAAAAAGGGAAAAAGAAGTTTTGCACAGAACTGAGCCTCCTGAGTTTTGCTGCTCATGAGCAGTGGTCTGATAAAAAGAGATTCATGTTTTTTAGCAGATATGCTGCCAGCTTTTCTGAGAGGGAGCGAAAGGCAGTGTAAACTCCAGGGCCACATCAAAATAAACACATTTTATACCTGTGGGAAGCAGGGAGGTTCAGTGTTCCAATAGACTAAATAATTAATGTACAGTGGTTGAGGGAGTTGACAGGTTGGGTATTAGGAAGAAATTCCTCCCTGTGAGGGTGGGGAGGCCCTGGCACAGGCTGCCCAGAGAAGCTGTGGCTGCCCCCTCCCTGGAGGTGTTCAAGACCAGGTTGGTCTTATGGAAGGTTGGAAGCAGATCATCTCTGAGGTCCCTTCCAACCCAAATGATTCTGCATTTCTATAATAAGAGCTGATATAATGTACAGATAACAATAACCCAAGTGTCATGCTGAGATCCTCTCCTGTGCAAACTGCAAGGGCTACAAAATGCTTAAAGGTTTTCAGACACTGACTGTGCTGTCCAAGTACCAGTCCTAGGTTAACAATGAGAAAAAGATGAAATCCTGCATGTTTTAGAATGTGATGATCTTATCCCTCAGTAATTGTCAAAGTGCTCTAATGAGAAAGCATCGCCTTCTAAAATACTCCAGAGAAAGCATCACTTTGTACCTGGGACTGCAGTGAGAGCATCATGCCAGTAACTCTTCCCAAGCTAGAAGGTCAGCTGCTTCGTATGGGGATTTATTGAGGGAAGGACAGTCCCAAGACATCAGAAATAGCGCTCCTGGCAGAAGACCACCATTGCACTGAAAGATTTTAATTGTAATAACACCTCTGCTAACCTGACATCTTCCCTTTATAACTGCATCGCTCTTTGATTGTATGTCAGTCTTTGAACAACTCCGTTAGCCTTTAGTCAGACAATTTTTCTTTCCAAGACAAGTCAAAGGTAGAATCAAAAAAAGAAGTAAAAGATTTAATATTTTTAGTATCTGCTATTGTCCTTTGGGTAACAAATAAATAAATAAAATCAAAGGCTTGTACTTTGAAGCAATTTACTTTGGAGGACAATTTCTGTGATTTTTATCCCAGACACTAGGAAAATCCGAGAAACCTGTTACTGTTTGTGTTCACAGCATCCATCGCTCTCCCGAAGAGCAATGCTTACTGCAGCTAGCCAGTTATTGCCTCCTGGAAAGAAGCAGTTATTGCTTCTCATCCCCTGCCCCTGGAAAACTCAAGCTCACTCTCCACCTTTTATATTCTGAGAGAGCTGCTGTTCCCTTCTACAGCCACCTCATGTATTAACATTCGATCAGTCTTCAACACAGTGACTACCCAAACCCCTCCTCTCCCTCTAAAATTAACATTTTTCTTTCCAGCTCCCAATTGCTACAGACCATCATTGCTGAATGGTTTTCTCCAGCTATTTCTAAACATCTTAAAGTCTTGTGACTTTGCGAGATGCCATGATTGTGAGAGAGGCTTAGGTTTCTCACAGAACTCTCTCTTTTTTCCAATGCCAGCTTCTTTTAAGACACACACAACCACAAAGCACAGCTTTCCACTCAGTTACAGCAGCTGTTTTTTGCAAGTCTACATGCTTCTCTGAAAGATTCAGGGACATCCTCTTTATTCAGGTCTCCTCTTTATTCAGATGAACTGCCTAAAACTAATGAATCAGAGCTGAATGTTCTCATAGTCAGATGAGGAAGACACTGAGTGTATTTAACAGAACATGTCCTCAGACTTGGCAACATTTCAAACAAGTCAGTTGTGTCCCACATGACACGATCAGCAAATGTTACCTTTCAGTTTGAATGCTCTTTGGCTGACACACTTCTGTGTAGTAAACCCAGACAGGAACTGCAAAGGTTTGTGGGCTTGCAGACAAAGAACATCCCAAGCAACCCATCCTGACTGATACCTGAAATTCATCTGCTAATTTGCTTCCTTTCCCCTAGGACTAAAGTCCCCTAGACTTTCTGGTCTTAGGGGAACACACACCTTATTCAAGAAATCTGTTCTCACCTTGCCATTTATTTCACTGTGGTTTGCTCTATTTAGAATGTGGCTTTGAGTCATCTTTCCAAAGTTCAGGATAGTTTTCCAATGAGCTCCTCAGAAACTTGCTTTGATCCTGGTTTTGGCAGTCAGCTCTCGTCACATATTTCATTTGTTACTTTAGACGCAAGGCCCCGTCCAAACCAGCCCAAGAGCAAAGAAGAGGAACAGCCTCCAAATATGGTCAGAGCTAAGCCAGTTTCTGGAGTAGTTTAACACATGGGCGTGCGTAAGAATGAAGAGAACTGGAACAAGTTTTAAATAATGCTCTAAATAGACTGTGGTGAAATGTTCAGCACTTAAAACTAAACAGAAAATCCTGAAACAGATAAAATAATAACCATGAGCCTGTTAGCAAATATTACTGTGGTGATCAACTCCAGCAATAAAATTCTGCTTAAACCTTCTGAAATCATATCCAATGAAACAAAGGTTAAGCCCAAGACCCTTATTGAGTATTTGGTTTATAAAGAGGTAATAAAGTTTATACCATGAAACACAACGGATGAGTTTTTTCCAAAGCAATTGTACCGGACAGTTATAATAAAAATACTTACCAGAAAAAATACTCTTCCGTATCCACCAACTGAATCTTAATTCAGATCACACAATTCTTTTGCTTTTAATTAGGAATATTTTATTTCTCCCCACTATTGATGGATGCTCCTTTCATCAGTCTCTCAACTTCAAATTCACACTATTTCACAGTACTCTGTGTGTGGATTATGAAGCCAATTACAAGAGGGTCTCAAACAGCAGTCACATTAATCAAGTGAAATGTTACATGCATTGTAGCCAAATATAATCTGGCCACTAATAAAAAAAATTAAAAATTTTTCAATGTGAAAATATCAGAAAATAGGAAGTTTTCTATCTGCTCCTGGAAACACAAACACACCACCTACTTCACAAACACCGAAAAGCCAAGAGGACACCTCACAAAGCACCCACATTTTGTAACTTGGTCATCACAAGTAGTACCCAGCACCTGCTGCAAACCGATTCCTACTCTGTCATCCTTGAATTATAAAGAAATAAAGCAAATTTGATGTTATCCTGATGGATAAAGGAGTGCCTGAAGCTACATACCCAAATCGAGCTGCACTGCAGTACAACACAAAGGCTTGTACAAATTTTTAGGAAAACCTTACTTCTCCCAGAGCTCACTTTTAACTTTTACAAAACACAAAAGAGTCTATCAGATACTTCAGCTTTGTGTACTTTGGAAAAGAATAATTTGAAGTCTCACAATATATCCTTACAATTTAAAATATATAACTGTGGTAGCTTTTGAATCATAACTATAAAATTTTGGAGCACATATCTATAAAGGAATTAAAACTATAAATTGCATGAACACTTCAAATTGTTTCTTGTTAGAGAAGTTTAATTATTTAGTTTAAAATAGCATGTAAAAACGCCTTAAAAATAGCATATTTAAAATGCTTATCCAAATGCAATTGCTATGCACAAGGCAAGACTTTTCTTTGAAAAAAAACCCTGATATTTTGTATTTTGTGCTTCAGTGTTCCTTAAAAATAAGCACCAAGTAATCTACAATTAACAAAATATAAGCATATTTAAGCTATGAATTGTAAGTTAATGAAATAAGCTGCTTTAATGGGAAAACATTTTATTAGGAAATGGAAAATACTCATAGCTGGAGAGTCAGCAGTTGCTTTTAAAGGATGCAATTAAGCTGCCATTATTTTGGCAAAGCTCTGGTCTCAAAGAGGCAGATTTTCCTAATGCATTGTAGAAGTCCTTGGCAAATTACACAATATTCATTGAATTTAAATGGAGACCCTTGATGTCTCCTGTAAAGATGTCCCAGGGAGTCAATTTTCAAGGAATTCATAATGTGAGCAGCAAGTTATCGGAGAAGGAGACATTCAGCACCTCGGAAGGCCCCAGATGAATGATTTAGAGGAGGTGATACGACACATTCTGGTCCCTCCACAAGACCCTGAGCCAGACACCCACTTCAAGTAACAGCAAAGGCAACCTGGCCAGCCATGTGCTGCACACCCCAAATTTCCTCAGACACTTCCTAACTTTCCTAGGAATGTGGTTTGTCCTGAATCCTGAAAATCCCTGAATTTAATACCAGAGTCAGCAGGGCTGAAAAAGCAGAAGTGACAGCTCTGCTTCTGCCCAACATCTGTCCCACAGTTAAAACTTTGGGAACTCATCCCTCTGTTAAACTCCCACTTTTTGGGGGTTTTCACCCTGCCACTAATCTTGTTAGTAAGGGATGCTGTGTTACCTCTTCCCATTACAAACAGAAGCTGACACACACGGGGCAAATAGATCCCTTAAAACCAGACTCCTAGCCCTACTTTTTATTGTTGCTGGGGTTTTTTTGATCCTAACAGTGGAATCTCCCCAGTGCTGCTTCTACTCATTCCCTGCATGTCACACAGCAGACACTGTTTAGGCTGAAACGAACAAAAAACATCCCACAAAGTTTCTCCCCTTTTTAGTATTCAGCTTCATTTAAACGTTGCATGGCCCTAAAACCTTTTTAAGCTGCTTACTTTTAAAGTATAAACATGTCAGTGTTTAGCCACGGAGGGTACTTTTCTGTCCTAAATCATCATCCATTTATCAGAGACTGATCTACATTACTAAATGCTGTAAAAACACATTATAAATACATTGCAATAATCCCCATGTAATAGCCACTGGCTTCCAGCACTGAGTATACTGGTATTTATTTAAATATTACACAATCAATGCCACACAGTTTCCAGGTTGGGCTGCACTCAGTGTGGTAGACTTCTCTCATAATTACTCAATAAGCAGTACAGAGAAAACAGCTTCCTTTAGCAGATAGTCTTATTCCTATCTCTCCTAAAATGGACTATCACAAAACAATCCAACAAAACAATCCAAATTTTAATTCATTAATCCAGAAAAAGAGATGGGATTTGGTATTTATCATCATTTAACTTTACCAACATGCCCACTGTTACACAAAAGGGTAACGTATCCCAAGTGAGCTGCAGCCAGAACTTGCACAACACTCCCATAAAACCAAATTAAAATAGGGAAATGAAATCCTGATCTTTACTCTCTATGGTTCCATAAAAAAGTAACTTTAATAAGTGCAACTGGAGAGAGAATTGTCCTTAATGATATTTCTAGTTTACATCTAATTCCAATAGTTCTTTAACTGCTAAGCTCTATTTAAAATATCCTTGAAAACCTTTACTGGGGGATTGAGATGGTTACTAATGAAAACTCCAAAGACAACTTCATGCTGGTGAAACTGGAAGCTGTTTAATCAAGCTGGGCTCTCATATCGTCAGTAGGATTGCGGCTGGTATCAGCTAACAAACATTATTCCTCTGAGAGAGGGAAATGGTGTGGCTCCCTTTTCAAATGGGCACAGAAACTGAGATTAGTTACCAGATGTGAATTACAGATGGTATTTAATAGGCAGTATGGTGCTTTCTGAAACCTGCCTTCCTCCTGTCCTCATTCCTCACCTCTCACACACTGGACAGTTGCAAAATCCATGAGCCATGGGGTGACACAGCTGATGGAATCTGCATAAAAACACAGGTGGAACTCCATGGACAGCTCATAACTGGCTGTGATTTCCCATAACCACCACATTGCATGGACACCACTAAGAGAAGAACCCTTTCTAAGCTTTCTAAGCCCACAGATGAATTGACAAAGGACCTGTTCACAGAGCAAGTTAACTGCAAGGGAAGGAATCACATCCCTGTGGAATTCAAGACTCCAAGAAACTGGGTGAAATATTCACAAAGCTCTTCTCCCAAGCCTGGACTGTTCTCCATGCCTCCTTCACCATCCAGAAAACCTGCTGTTGTCAGGGGACAGACTTTGCTGTTTTGCTGCTTCATGGAAGAGGAGAAAAACTTGTGGGAGCATTGAAAAGAATACTTCCGGGCTGTGGGGGAGGATGCTCCAGTTTTCTGTAATTCTGGCTGGGTTTCTGCTCTGACAAGTATTAAGAGAAATATGTGACATGTTTTCCATATCAAAATTTGCAGTGATTGTTCTCATGTTAAATGCTGTTCTGGCCTGCAGTGCCAAAGATCTCCTGGTAATATTTAGACAGCCATGGCATCAGAGGAATAGTGCATTTAAAGAGATTGCAGATACCATACTAAAAAAGACATACAGATTAGTACATTTAAGAATATGCCATTTTTTTTCACTAATTCTAAGTTCCGGACACCACTGAAGAGGTTTTCCTTAACGGCTACCCTGCAAACATCTGGGATATTCATTTAGAGCTGTCCCTAAGGAAATGCCCCTCTATGTGGTCTGAGAGCCTTAACACCATGGAGTTTAGGAGTCACATGCTTTGCATAACACAGATTAATGTCACAAATCAAGAAATACTGCAGTAGTGCATTGTGGTGCTTTATTAGTGTTAGACATGCAATATTTATTTAATGAACAGAAACAAAAATATTAAGATAACATTTTAATCAAAGGATCTGAAGTTGCAATAACGGAACAAAAATAAAGTTTTTCATGCATTCTAAGTTTATAGTTCTCACAAGTGCATATAGTTATGATTCTGTACCGTTATTAAATGTAGACAAACTCCCATTGATTGCACGAGACAAAATAAAACCCTTAAGTTATAAGTAATGTTCGTATCTTTTACAGACTTCCTATATAACCTGGATCTTCAGCTTCTTATAATACATTGTAATACAAGACATCTGGAAGCTTCTAAGATGAATAGGAATGGCTCGGCCACTTGTAACATACAGTGGTTTCTTCAACGTAGAAATTATAAAAGATAAAGCAAATGCCCACCATGCTTTAGGAAACTGTGACCTTTTCAACACAAATAAACCTCAAACCCCTTCATAAACAGATTAAAGTGCTACCTATTGCATATTAAATACTTCCAGTGACTGTATCGAAATTTTTACGTTAGAAATCCCTGAAAATAGGGTTTCATACCGAAAGTGCTGACAGACCCTTAAATCTAGCATCATGAACACAGCAGTGCTATAATCCTTCAGCAAGTACTTCAAAGAAGGGGAAGTTAGTCAACATGCTCTAAATTCACCATTGTGAAAGCCCAGCTAATGCCTCTATCGTATCTACAACAGCAATGGTACATAAAGCGCAGAAAAGCATGAGCTCACTTTACATACTTGATGTAGGACAATAATCTTTCTTTAAAGCTGGAAGTGTAAATAAACCCCCAGTGCAGCAGTAAACACATTAAGACAGCAGTTCTGTTTGTTTTAAGATGCATCTAAGAAAGTGCATCCTGTACAGAAAGAAATGCAGGCTAGTATCTAATGAGCGTGATTTTCATCAGGTCCCTGAATCATGAAACCTTTCTAAATACAAGGCAACATTTCCACAGCTGGAAAATTACAAATAGTTCTTGACACAGAGCCAACAGCAATAAGTGTAGTTATGTATAATCTAGGGAGAATGCTACATTCATTAGGAGGTGGAAAACCAAGCTAAACGTAAAATACAGCAGCAAGAGGTAACGTATATAAATATTAAACATCCTTCTTGAATGGCAGAAAGTTTATATTTCTGACTTACAATTTACATTAAAGTATGGCCTTCATATTTGTCCTTTTAAGTAAGCAGAATACATGGCTATGAGCAGAGCTGTTTCAAAGGATAATTTCAAAGTATAGTGCATGCATGGATGAACTCATGCTAATTTATGAGAGAAAATATCAAAATAATATGGAGATGTTCAAAATATTCATCTGTATATTTTAAAGGGCAGGAAAGACTGACCACAAGCGGCAAGTTTTTATGGGTTTAAAATGATCTGCAAGAAAGTCTAGAATTTTATCCTGTGGGAAAAACAGAACTTCCTTTGTTTTCAACATACAAATTACTCTGTATGAGAAGTTTTCATCTGAAAGCTGCATGGTTCAAAAAATACATGCGTGGTGAAGATGCTTTTTAAAAATAATCTCAGGATATAGGAAAATGCTAAAATTTTCTTTCTGAGCAGAAAATGATGTGTATGTAAGCTTTCAAGAATTGCTCCAAAAGCAGCCTGTATCTTTACCTATAAACACCATAAAAATATCTTCATAGTTGGTAATGTCCCATTCTGCCTCTCTTAGTAACTTTACCTTTTCATAAATTGCATTTGTTGTTCTTCCCTCTTTCCTGACAAACTGTTAGAAACAAAAGGTGCTTTTATTCACTTAAAGATCAGATAAAGACTAGATAGCGCATTCAAAGCTTCACTAAATTTCTTCACTAATGCACAAAAATTGATCTTTTCGCTACCTTTAATCTGCTTATCGTTCTCGGTATGCAAATATGTCAAATGATCTGCTTTTAGTCAATTATGCAGTTTGATATTCTACATTTACATTCTAAAAGAAGTGATTTCAGAGGTGCTAAATATAGTAGAGTTTCATTTTAATAATTAAAAGTTGGCTTGCATGTGAGAAGTCATTGGAGCACATTCCCTGGTTAGTGCAGTGGTTAATCCTCACTGGTGTGTATGATTTAAGCACTGTGGATATTGGAGCTGGTCTCATACCAGTTAGCTGAAAATGAGTGTGAAATTCAAAACAATTGCAGAATGTTTCCCCATCAACAACATGAGAAAACCGCTGGCTTCGGCCAAACATTTGAAAATGTTTAAGAGCTTCTATGGAAATACTGAGTAACTGAAATACATCTTGGTGGAATCAGAAAATTAAAATCTAATTGAGTGCAAACCCCAACTTCCAACAGCAAACGTACCATAACCTAGTACATAACCTTTGGCACTTTGAATATATTACAACAGATTTACAGTCATCGAGATTTTAAGTGGGTCAAAAGAACATTCATGTGGTTTCTGAGGTACCAAACTGGATACATCCTTAGGCTAACAAAAGAGAGACTGCCTGGTGTGGGATGGATTTCTGCACTACGAAATACAAATGCAGAGCTCTACAACTGGGCAGGGTTGGGATCTCCCAGGATCCATCCAGGCACAGGGATCCCTACATTCAGGGATCCCACCAGTGGGTTGGGAACTCTGGCAGCACACATTATAGGGACAGTGCTAAATGGGGACGGGAGGAAGTTGCTAAATAAAAGAAGAAAATAAAGGAGAAAAAGCCAAAAAAAGGTAAATGAAGTCTGAGAATATTTGTACAAAGAAGATTTTTTTGTAACAAGAATAATTATGTGCTGTCCTACAATACCAATGACCAATACCAAAGCAGTCAGAACTTTTTCAACCCTTCCACATATTCAAGATATTACCAATTTCTGCAGTTTTAAAAATGAAAATATATTTAAATCTTTTACAACAACAAGAAAAAAATTGGAATTCAATTTCAAGTTTTTTGGTCACCTCAGCCGCAGCCATTTCATGGTGCTGTAAAAAAACCCAACAGATCAGGTGCAGGAAGAGGAGAAGACAGTTATCTTAAATCCTAATCTAAAATATTCTCTGTACATTTTTTAAATAACATTTTACTGTTTCACAGCAGAAGAAAATCCAAGTAAGACTCTTACTAAGGAAATTAAAATTAAAATCTATTCATGTTAAAATTTTGAGGGTTCTCCTACAGTATTTTCCCATTATACCTTCATCACTACATTTTTCCAATTCATTGAATAACAGATACCTTTTTGATACATCATTTTACAAACAATCCTTAAATTATCAGGAAGATATTTACTACATTCTTCGTTCATTTGCCTCAATGAAAACTGACTTTTAGAACTATTTACATGGAATACAGACATTTTTAATGAAAAGCCTAAGTATATGTGTTTAAGCAACATGGCCTATTTCTAAAGGCATATACTTCATTGTCATAAGATTTAAAAAGTTAAGACACATATATCATGTAAAACTCAACCTTAAATTGATTTACCGTGTCTATTTAAGTCAGCCTCTCCAATTCTTCTACATTTCCATCGCAGTAGACTTTGACTGAACAAAAGTACTCATATCTTTATTCCATACTTGAGCTCTCCAGTTGTACCTCTGACTCTGTGAACTCTGTTCAAAGTACTTTTAACACATAAAAAGGCATGCAGTAATTCATACAAAAAGATCCTCAAAACAACCTTATGTCATGAGCTCACTACCAAAGTTCACTCATTATACACAAAATTCAGCATTTAAGTGTAAAATAACTGGTTCCAGCATGTGCCACAACAGAAATGGCACGGGTTTTTTTTACATTGTTATATAAAAAGCACATTGTATAGAATACAGCATTTACTCTGCAAGGATTGTGCATCACTGTTTTCCTCTAATATGTGCAGAACTACATTCCATTGCAACAAACCACACTTAGGTTTAGTAGAGTACTACACTGGATTGAAAACAGTGGTCTTGATGGCATGCTGTAAGAAAAGAATCAATATATTTGCCTAATACCAATAATCATTCAAGAAAACATTCATAACAGCACAGGCTTCCCAGTTGAAACTGCCACATGGTGAACACTAAGCTATTATATAAACTGCATGGACATATTTAATATGTATTATTAACTCTATTTTAAGTATTCTGTACCTAAAGGTGTTTTCAAAAAAAAAAA
>VZRS01000290.1:90200-118166 GCA_013398055.1 Ifrita kowaldi | reverse complement strand
AAAAAAAAAAAAAAAGTTACTTAGGTAATCTAACAGAATACTACTTTTGGCAGCCCTGCTAGTGTTTGGATTAAAAAAACAAAAAGGAAAAAACCCACGCCATTGTCTCTCCTCCCCATTTTCCTGGAATTTCTTAGGAGAAAAGGAATGAAGAGAAGTCAAAATATTAAACTGTGATCTCCTTCCACTAATGTATTCAGCAGAAAGTACCCTCAAGTACCACTATCTCAGCTTTTGGAGAATTTGCCAGCTTTCCGAGAAGGTTCATATGGCACTCTGAGAATACTGGGGGTTTCCTCCATCACTCGTACCAGAAGATTGTCAATGTAATCCTCGAGCTCACGAATGTGGGTGTCCTTCTTCTTGAGTTGCTCTTTGTGTTTCACCAGCTCCTGCAGAACCTCCTCATAAGTGAGGTTTCGGTATCCTGCAGTGGCGTCGAAAGGATTTCCTTCCTGCAGGTAAGTGTAGAAAAACACCGGGTTTTGTTAAATAGTTCAATGTTCCCAGAAAATTGATTGGTTATTGCTTTTTATGTTTCTCATGTGCCTCTCTTGACATGAAAAACGATTTCTTTCACCAACACCTCTGTTTTCTGCAGCACTTTTCCCTCCAACACCCCCACTGGAGCAGACAACTGGAGATGGGCTGCGCTGCCCAGCTGGATGAACATTTCCCACACTGTCATCTCAGGAAAAAACCTCAGTGAGATGGACACACAGTCAGTGTGCCATAGTCAGTGACCATACAAGCAGTAACCACAACAACAACTGGCAGGTCCATTTTGGGAAACCAACCACCTTAATTATAGCACAACAAGGGAAGAGCCCTAAGAATTCAACTCCTACTGTAACTTCTCTGAGTCTTTGCCTCTGGAGAGCATCACAGTAAAGCATTTACTCAGCTCTAAATGACATCAGCCCTCATCTGTCTTTCATATTCATATTTTTAGTCACCAGTGGTTTTCCAGGCCTTCGCTTCTGAATCACATAATAAAACTTTCAGTTTTAAATTTCAGGTGAAGGTAAAAGGTTGCATCTTACTTGCACCAGAGCACCTAAGGTAGAAATAAACGTGTACTTACAAAAGACCTTGCTTGCTTTATAGCAGGAGAGGCCCAGAATTAAGCAGTAGAGAAAACAAAATTGTTTCTGTAATGATTTCTGATGACTCAGTAAGTGCAGGTATTAGCAGAGATGGACAAATTAGTCATCTTAAAAACAGCAACGTGATCCAAAACACTATAAACTTGAATGTCTTCTTTTGTGTTGGTTTATAGAAGCATCAGCACTGTTAGACACATTAAGCAGGATGCCTCATCTCATCCAGAAATGAAAACATTTAGAAGATACAGAACCTAAAAAATCCAGCACTTCTAAGAGGACACGTGAGACAGCTTTGGTTTACAGTAGAAGCATGTCATTAAAACTATAAAGCTTGCACAGCTAAGAAGCACACCAGATAACAATCATACACATTCCTCTTCCATGCCCCATTCCTTTCCTTTACATACAGCTCCATATTTGCACACTGGCACACGTCGACCCATTAAAATATGCAGCTGGACAAAGTTTTCAAATGAACCTCATTAAAAGTGATGGTGCCCTGAAAATAGGCTGAAGTGTGACAGATCAGCCTCTCTCCATCAATTATATTCTAACAGTAGCTCTCAAAAATACGTGTCTTTAAGGGTTTCTCACTACATTTGTGACATTTAATGTCACATTTATGGACATATATTCAGTATTTTAAACTTCCAAGTCAAGGGACTGTAAGTAATCAATAAATCCCACTTTATTAAAATGGCTAACCTGATGAAATTTATAAACTGGTTAGTAATCGATTTTCAGCAAGTATAGGAGAGAAAATAACTTCACTTGGTGGTCATATTTTTAGCATGTTTTCTTCTACAAGAAGGAAGTAAAACTCTATGGTAGTAAATTTTTGTACACACTGGAAAATATATCATTAACACTTATATGTCTGAAATACAGCGTTTGCCTAATTTTCTGATTTGGCAAAGGAATAGGAATTAAGATGCAATGATGACTTTAATTATGCTATCAAGTTTACTGGAAAATTGTGTGTAATATATATGTTTTAGAGATGTTTTATCATACACATGCTCCACACACATCTCAGGGGTGGGGGGGGAATAACTTATCACATTAATTATGCAAGTAAATTGTAGCTGAAGTATGCTAGTATTTAGAAATTAATATTGTTAAAATTAAGAAGATTTTATATGTTCAGTTTGGGCTGATAGATGATATATGAATGCATAAAGAACATCTATGTCCTTAGATATCACAATTTAAATGCGCAACAATAATCTTATAATGAATTATTAAGGAAAAAAAAAAATTCCAAGCAACAAGCCATGCAAAGAATGACTGTCTCAGCTACAAAACCCTGTTGGGGTACACACTGCCAGCCAGAGGAAACAACGTTAGATAAAATGAAGGCCTGGCAATCCCTGATCATTTCTTCATTGTTCTAATGAGGAATTCTGCTCTGGGAATATCATCTAAGCTACTTTCACATCTTTTGTCCTACTTGCTTCATCTTCCTTTCAGTTCTTAATTAGGCCTTAAAGAGCTCACACTGCCCTTTCAACTGGCTACTGCTCCCATTTAAACACTGCTTTCAGAGACAGGTGTTGGCATCAGAGGAGAAGACATACAAACATAATTACTAAATAATATGCACAAGGAAGAAATATAATAACTTGGTGAGCGCTATTATTACAGAATCTAATAATAAATTACTTCAAACACCTTAGAAAGCAATCCTGAATATTTAAAAAAAAATTCAAATGGTTTCATTCAAAACTATGGCTGAGATACGGTTTCTTCCCCACCTAATTTGCATTAAATGAGCACCACCTCATAATCCTACAACTGACATTTAGGATAGCTGGTATTCCAAAAGAAAAATCATCAAGGATTTCTTTTATCACCTTTAAATCCTTTAAATAAAACAATTCACATCTTATTTCTTAAAAGAATTAAACCGATGCTTTTACCAGCAATAAATTACATGATTTGCAGTAGTACATTTGCAAGCACACAGAAACTGTAATTATGGTTACTTTACAGACAATGGCTGCTAAGTTAAATCAATTTTTTGATGTCTCTTTTTGTCAGAGATTAAGTAACTGCCTGGTAGAATTCAGTTTACTATCTGATCAAAGGCAGCCTTCAAATACTCTGACATCTCCCACCAGCTACTTACATTATAAAAACTTGGGCATTTACAATAACATCAAATGTTATTACAAATCATTTACATAAACCAGAAGAAAACAAACAGTACAAAGTCATATTTGCTTGTGAAACTTGTTTTCTATATATTTTAGAGATTGAAAACAAACCCACTTTTAAAGATGTCATCTATTCACAGAACAAATTCTAGTAAGACCACATTTTCCTTCCAACAAAGACACTGCCTAGGCAATCTGTGGAATAGTTTTTGTCTTTTCTTAGTACACAATTTATTCTCAGCACTTTTAGAAACAAGAGCATTTTGAATATTACCTTCTAGTATTTATATTTTTTAGTGTTTTCAGCTGTTCATTTATTATGTATATTATTAATCCTATCATATATGAGGTCATAATTCCAATTTTGATCTGCCTTCTAAAGACTGTCCTCAAGTCTCTGATTACAGCAATGACTCCTGTTTGGTCAATTAATACATCACTGCCTAACACAGAGCTCCTCACCTGACCATTACTTCTCTAGAGTCATCTAAGCCGCCCCCAAAATTCCAAGTTTTTGGGTTTTCTTACTTTTTGTGCAAAGAACTAAATATTTCCTTCTTCATCATCATAGCACAGGTAAACTCCATACTGAGTGCAAAACTCTTCTTTATTTCCAAATTTATATTAAGCCTGTGCTTTTCTATTTAGGTTTTCTGGATATGTCAAAAAAATCCCCAACATTTCCATATAAGAGGTTAAGAAAGAATAAAAGCTTATAAGCTTATACAAATACCAATTAGTTGGCATTTACTGATGGCTTTCCATAACATTTCATAACTCACCGTTTTTTTCCTGAGATCCTCAATGCCAGAAGGATTCACATTAAAACTGTAGGGGGAAAAAAACAGAGCAAACAAATATTAGCAGTGCACACTTATTCGACCAAAACATCTACTAGAAGACAGTACTGCATTAGGCACACAGCTACAAAGTATTTAAGATAGTTTATTTTCTTGATTTGTTAAACTTAGGAAAAGAAAATATTCGAAATTAAAGGAAATTTTAATATATTCTTTGTTCACTATTCTTTTTATTTTTCATATTCTTTTTGTCTTAACATTTGAATAACTAATTAAGAAATGCAAGAAAGGCTATTATGGATTGAGCTTCCTTATCTCTTCTCTAATCTCTAGACTTAGTCTGAGCCTCCAAGCATGAAGTGCTACTTTAAATGAAATACCCTAGAAACAAGTCCCTGGGATGAGACTAATAAAAACCAACAACCAAACCCTACAGACTAACATGTATTCCCAGCTTTCATGGCAGCTCCTAGAGGTCAAAGTTCCTATAGAAATTCCAGTGAGATCACCAGCTTAAGTCAGGGCTAAAAAGCCATCTTCTGTCAGATAAATTTATTTTGTACTTAATATTGAGTAAATAATCTACTATTCTATAAACCCAGTGATTATTGTGCATATCCAAAAAGCAAAGCTCTTTCACGATGTTGTTGATACTGATAAAAACAGCCACAGTCTAAATGCCAGGCTTGAGAAACTGCCCACTGGTCTCTCAGGTTGGTGTAATTATTAGCCAGTATCTTCAAAAATCAGTGTTGCTGTGTTCTTAGGTACTTGCTACAGCAAGTTTGGACAGAAAACAGTCCCTGAAAATGTGTTCAGAGTTCGGATATGGCCCACAAATATTATTTACTTGGTAGCACCATGGCAGACACATTTTTCCACATCACAGAATCTACTGTTTTGTTAGACTGCATGTACTGGCTTTGAGGGTGATGTTTGACTGAGAGCTACAAAAATATATCTACACTTCTTTTTCTTTTTAAGGTTTTTAAAGCAGGGAACATGTCTTTTGTGACTGTTCACTACTCTTTGTTATCTGAATTTGTAAGTCATGTATTTCATGGTGTGAAAGTGGAAGGGAAAAAATTTATGAACTTAAAATATGTAAAATATATAAAATATAAATGATTATATTTTTCTGTAAAGAATTTTTTAATTTTTTTTTTTTTTTAAATTCTGTACGTGATGTTTAATTTCCAAAGCAGGCAAACCCGTGCTCACACAGAAGTCCCCTAAACCATCTGTGGGCTGAGGGTACTAGACAGAGACTGGATTACAGGAACAGTCGCAACTAGAAATCCAGAGGTGCCTGAGGAATCAAGTTTGGCTAATTCCCACTCTACCTGTTTGTAACAGTGATCCCCAGCAGTCTGTCTTGTTTGCTGGAGACCACTTCTGAATGAGGGGCCTCTTTCATCGGGTATTGTCCGCCAAGCCAAAGGCAGGATCCCTCCCTCCCAGCCTCCTTTCAGCCTCACACTGATGTGTCAAACACATGATGAACTCGCTCCATTCATGGCTGCCTTCCGTGAGCCGAGTACAAAAAAAATGAGTTAACTGAACTGGATCGAATTAGCTCGGTGAAAACCAAGAATGTCTCTATTTAACAAAGTGTGGCGTTAATTTGGGATATCTTTCTTTTGGGACTGTTTCCTCATGTTAGACAAGATATAGAATAATACGGCCTGACTGCTCAACTGGGTGACTTTTTGAAAGGTTAAAAAAGCAGGATCTTTCACTGCCTTGAATAACTTTATAGTTTCTGTGAAATAAGTTCTGGGACTCTTTTTCATAGCGGCAGCTTAAAATGAAAGCAGCAGTTCTGACTACGAGAAGCTGCATTTCAAAATTAGAAGTATAAATCACTGGCAATATGGACTAGTTGTTTGGGGTTTTTTGAAGCAGTAAAAAACCTTCAATCGTTTCTGTAAAATTGTGGACATCATAACTACAATTACACAAGAGAACATCTGCGTATTTTGCAAGAAGAAATTTGAATACGCCTGCGAAAAAATGAAAAGCTATTAAAACATTCCCCAATAAAAATCCAAACCCCATGAAGACTCATATTTTAAGGAGATACGTAGAAAATATACTGCTTCTCGAGGAAGAAACAGGTGCTGAGATTGCATACAGCAACATTTTTCTAAGTCAAAGTGTCTGCTAAGTAAGGTGGTAGCTTGTCAGCCTTGCTGAGCCCTGCAGGGTTTCCTGCCAGTGCTCCCAGCCCGAGGTGAGTGTGAGCAGATGCAGACTCCCACCACTGCACCCCTTTTTCACTGTCTGAGGACCAGGTAATGACTCAAAAGAAAATCCTGTAAAATTATGAATGCATACAGTTGGTGGAGTTGTCTGTCTGGTGTATTGAAATTCATGAGAGCATTTATTTTTTAATTTAAATTTCACCACAACAATACACCCCTAAAGTTACTATCTCACTTGATTACTGGCAATAATTACAGAAAACAGGCCTCCAGGACTGCAGCCTACACTGACAAGCATCATTCGAGCAGCCATTTTCTTGACTTCCTAAAAGCATTCTGAAATCATTGATCTAAGCAATTGTAAAAAATAACATTGTTTTTTCCTGTGTTACAGTCACAGTTCATAGTGATAGTATTAGTTGTAATCCAATCTCTGGGTTTTTTCACCCAGGGTTTGATAAACTGGCAGGGAACTTCTGCTATGGAAGAAGTTCACATGGTCACAGCTTGGGAAAAAAAAAGTATCTTTTTGGATTTTTGTGGGGGTATTTTGTGGGCAGCTTACTGTGACCATTGACTGTTAAAAACTGGCCTTGTGGGATTCTATATTACTGTTTGTCAATTTTACCCAAACTAAATTTGCTCAGTTTACAAGCAAAAAGATGCTTCTTTTCTAACAAATGCACTCCTCATGTGCCTCAACGTGATGTCTCAGGTCCCATACTGATTTTTAACAGTTTGTCTCCTACAAGTAATAAACTTTCATTCTCTCAGATCACCTTCAAGACACGAGCTACTAAAAGGGAGGTAAATCACCCCAGCAGAGATTAAAAATCAGTGTCAGTAGGATCATGGAAGTGACACTGAGCCACTCACCCCTACCCTTCTCTGCTGGAACAGACTTCTCCAAACCAACACAGCAATTAGTCCTGTCCCCCATTTCACTCATCTGGGAATTCAATTAGTGTCCTTGACAGCTACTTTATATAAACTTACATTTTTACCAGATTAAATCATATCCATTATTTTATTACTCCGTATTACTTTACTGCTTTGGATGTAACTTTCTCTTTACATTTTTCTTGAATAGTAAAGTTTGTTTTAATTTCTGAGGTTTTATTAGCTTGGATTTCAATTTTAGCTCATCTGAGACAAGAACCCTTTCCTATTGTCCTGCTCCTGAGGGGAGAAAGTGATGAGAAAGAAAAATAGTATAAACTAATAATGGAGACAGATACACTGCAATGCTGCTTCTGTAGAGGGGTTTGGGTTACTACTTCATAATCAGAGCAAGAACATTATTTTGTACTTCATTGTTATCTTCTCTTTTTAAAAACATTTCATTAGAACTACATGAATTTTTTTTTTTTATAACACCTATCTTTTATAGTAGTTAAATACTTCCACGGCATGTTGATAATTCAGTTTCTAGGGAAGAATACAGTGGAGTTGAGCTCAGGATGTGTCACAAGCTCAAGTTTATGACTGCATCTCACAATTTTGTCTACTGAAGTTTAATAGTAGTTAAAAATTCAAACATTAGGTCTAGTGGCTGCTTAAATATTTAGCTTCTGAATGCCTAGACATTAAAACAATCTTTATCAGATCGTTCCTATAACTGATTTAAACGTTTTAGTGCCATTTACTCTGACAACAGAATGCATGGGAATCCTAAATTATGCTCCATCCAAAGAGTATTTTCTTAAGGAGCAAAAGCTTTTTACTTTTGCTATTCATATTAGTTACATGACAGTAGTGTATCCTATTAAAAATTAAAATTAGGATATTTACATTAATCATTACTATTCAAAGTATTAAAATTTATGTTAACATTCTGTAAAATATCCACTATACCAATGAGCTAAGTGTGAGCTTTCAGTTTCTTTCCTTTAATATGGAATGTCTGCACACAGGTAATTAGCAAAGCTCTGCCATATTCATTTTCCATTAGAGTTGAAATTCCTATTCCTACCCTACTTCTTGGTCTTTGGACTGATTCTTACTACAGTGTTTATGCATTTTTCTTTGGATTCCCACAACATATATCAAAACCTTGAAATATTAGCATGCCATTTAGGCTATTATCAATGCACTAGGGAAAAAAAAAACAACAACAAAAGAAATTAATAAAATCAGATACAGTTAATGACACTTAGCCTTCCATAGAATATTGTCAGCCTGCTGTGCCTGGCAATGCAGAGTTCACTTTATACTCTGAGAAGGAATGACTGTCTTGTCTGGCAGCTAAACAAGTACAGAATAAGCACATTAACATTTATTTTGCAATTAGATTCTGGGGAATATCACTTAAGACACTTCACTGCATAAATTGTTCTGCTGTCAAGCCATGTTCCATGGCTTTTTGGAGCTCGGGTAACCCCAGGAAGACACAAAAAGAGGATCAGGTTTTGTGGCTATCACTGCCTTTTCTTGATTAGCTAGAATTTTAAGTATATAAATATTTCTCCTTTTACTAGGAGTTGTTCTATAGCAAAAAATCTTTTTCTCAAGAGACCACTAAGGAACTGTTAGACTAAAAGTTGTGCCAGGATCTCCACTAGAAGACCCTATTATTAGAGATCTCTAAGTCAACAACAAACAAACAAACAAACAAATCAAACAACCCTAAAATTACACTTTACACTGAAACTTCCAGATCCATTTTTGGATTATTAAAAGAGTAGAACTAATTCTTAGTTCTTATAATGAAACATCAAAAAAAAAAAAAAAGAGCATTGCTTTTACATAGTTTCTGCATTTATTAATAAAGAAACAATAGAACAAATTATTCTTTTTTAAAATTAAATAGAACAGGCAGCGCATTTTCCCTTGGGAAAGATAATATGCCTCATGCATCCTCTCAAAAAAGATTTCACATGCTCTAATGTGCACTAAGAGACAGTGAAAGCTTGAAAAAATCTTGTCATGCAGCCAGCAGGATGAACTTTCCTAACAGTATTCCTAAAACAGTCAACTAATTAGGAGTGACTGATTGCTGGTGAGGAGCACGCAAAAGTCAAGATTAATACTGAGTATTTCTACAATATCCCTCTAAGAATTGATTGCTCCAGCCCACCTTAAGTCATGTCCTAAATGCTGTGACCACTGCTTTGTAGGAGCTTTGCAAAAGATTTCATTATTCTCTTATCAAGTGCAGTGATCTTTGAAATCAGATGATAAGTCCTGGCAGGACAGACTAAGAATCTCTGCATGATTTCTGCTTGTTCTGTAATTTCTCTTTACCTCTTATGTACCAGCAATGTATTTCTTTTGTTGAAATAATGTTCCACTGACAGCTTTACCACACTAAATTAACAAATATTAATGGTCTAGAGAAACATTATAGCACCGTCATAGTCCATCAATACTCTACCTAGACTGTAGATCACGGCTGACTAAAGTCTAGTCAAATTTCAAAAGAGAACTGAAAAAAAATTATTCATTTCAAGAAAAGGAATGCAGAAGTACATTGTTCTTAAAATAAGACACGCTAACACTGACAGAGGAAACAAAATTCTGAAAATACCATAGTTCACCTGATGTAATTTTTTGACTAACAGAGAATAAATATGCTAAAATGTCATAACAGACTTTATTGCTTCAGGAAGCACAGTAATATATAGAGAGCAACATTTCTGAAAAAGGCACGTGAAAATTAGAAATAGTGAATTGTATTGTACACTGGAGGTCCTATTTGGCAGAGAAATACACAGCCACTACAACCCTTTGCTCTCATCAGGCAGCTTTTGGGGTTCTTCCAACGGAGCTGCTGCCAGTAACTCTGCAAGACTGAAACCATTTAACAGTAACTTTGATTATGCTGAAGTTATTACACTAATAACTCACCCTCAGTGTGGTTTGGGATAACAGGTTTTACTTTAGAACTTCAGCTGACTCGAGACAGGCACCTCCTCTACTGTCACAGCTCAAGTGACAAGCAGTAACCCAGAGGAACACCAGGATGTTGCAAAAGCTTCTTTAACTGCCTGACCATCACACATTCAAAATGTTTATGTTTGCTGAAATGTAGCAGACATCAGCTGTTCTTTAGACCTAACAATTTAATATGATCTAAACACATTGCTGTTATCAAGAGCCTCGTTTTTTAACAAATCTAATAACGACCATATCAAAATGCAGAGACATCGCTTATTTCAAACATTGCCTCCACTGGGAAAAACAAAACAGCAGTCCCTGATTTGTTTGGAACATGTGACATTGGAGAGACAGGCAGCTCTAACAGCCACATGTGATGAAGGGGGGAGAGAGGCTGAAGAAAATAACCACATTCAGAAATTACAAAGCATAAAGATGCAAAAGAGTTTAAAGGTCGGGTTGGTGTTTTTTTCTTTTTGAGTTGCAAATTTGAAAAACAGCTGAAGCAGTAAGAAAACACACAAAAAAAATTAAGCAATATTTTCATAGTTTATGCTCCAATTCACCAGTGACTAATATTATAAATACGAGCATTATTCATAATTGTTATAGTGAAGCCTAATAAGATACAAGTTTCTTTCTCCTCCAGTATTCCATCTTCCACATTGCTTAGAATGTAACATACTTATTGCTACAACTTGAGATAAAGTGTAATCAGAATGTAGACACAAGCTTTATCTTCTTTTCTCTGAAGTATAACAATAGTTAGGTCAAGAAAATGCTACTTTAGATGGGTGTTTTAATGCCTCTCTAGATTCATGTATACATATACGTGTATACACAGACACACGCATTTTTTTATGTGTGTTTATTTTATGGATATATATAATGCTTAGTAGAAAGCTCCCAAACATTCATCAATCCAGTTTCCCAGATCTGGAATTCAATCTGACTAGTAACAACCCGTCAGCTTTAAATATTGGACTATTTGTCTCCCTGTGTCCAGTGCCTAAGATCTTGTTAATTACCTAAACTCCCTTTCTGTAGGTCTTGTTAATTACCCGTCTCCTGTCTCAGAGGACCTTGTTAATAACTTGTACAATCTCTCTAAAAAGGTCCTAATAACACATTAGAATTAAAGATGCTTTTCTTTTAGCACTTGTCAAGTGGTGTAAATTGAGAAATTTTCACATCAGTTTATTAGCCTGTAGTGTAGTGTCATGCATTTTCCTAAACAAAAACAATTTCAGAAAAACGATGCACGAGCTTTGGTTATGGCACAAAACAATCTTTGTTTTCCAGGAGCACCCTCAGTTTCTTTAACTGTGTTCAACACAAAAGCCATGTGGCTTCTGACTGCAAATTAACCTCCTGAGAGCCATGACAATAGCAGTAATTGTAAGAATGAGTGCAATTTGAGGCAATAGTAGGTAAAAGTTTCAAAACAGTGCATTAAGAAATACAAAACCAAAATTATTATTGGTAAATGCTGGCTAAGAGTGCTAGACATTGTTTGCTTAAAAATTCTTCATTGGTTGTATGATATAAAACCTCTGGAACTAACATATTTTGTAGTATTTGCAAAACCAGCCTTTTTTGTTTCACTATGAGACTCCTGCATTTTTATATTGCCAAGGAATCAGCTCATAAATATCTCTACTATGCCTACAACAGACAATGGAACCCCCCAGTCTTAACACTCATGTAACACAGTGATATCATATCTATAAAAACATTTAAAAATACTCATTTTTCCATTTAGCATTTGCAGGAGGTAACAAAGTATCATCCCCATTTTACAGACTTAGCCAAAGCCACGGAACAAGCCTTTGCCAGATCAGAGATTAATACAAATTAGGGGTCCATATTTTGTGATTTCCTGTCAATAAGGATTATATACAAACCAAACAGGTTTTGTTTTGCTTTTCCAAAATACTTCTAAAACCTTCTTGAAACAACAATAATTAATAGTAGAAATAAAAATAAATAACAATTTTCAAATAATCCTGGCATGCTCACTTTTAGAAAAAAAAAATCCTACAAGTGCTGCTGACCCACTTCTATAATTTTTGGATCAGCAGCTGAGCAACATGTGGAAGATGTACTTATCTTCATTCGTTTAATTAGTAAGAGTAATTAATAATTAGTAATTAGCCAGCTAAGCACTGAAGGATGGGCTGGTGAAGGGCTATTCAGCAGCTCACTCAGCCAGCAGCTGATGTTATGAACTGCTGTTCTCCATATTGTTACTGCTCAGTCAACGTTACCAACCACAATTAACCAGGATGGATTTAAGCCTGACCCAAAGTTCACCAAAGTCACTGAAAAGCCTCCCACTAAGGTTACAGATGTGGCTTCATCAGCGCTGAGAACTTGACATTCACACTATAAACATGAAGGAGTTGGGTTTGGTCGATTTTTTTTGAGGGTTGGGAAAGAGGGTTGCTATGGGTTGGACTTTTTTCCTTCCACTTTGCTCTCTGTCCAGCCTGGTCCCCCAGACTGGATGTCATTTTATGCCTACAGTGTGCCCCTGGAATACATCCTCCAGCTGAATTTCATCAAACAGGAATCCAGTTCAGGTTGTTCCATCACCCAAACCAAGGCTTAGCTAAGTGGGGTTAATTGGGAGATCCACCTGCAAAGCAAACAGCTGATCCACAGCAGAACACTGATTTTGGACACACCTTATTTAAAAAAAAACTCTGCCTGGTTTACTTGCAGAAATGGGATTCATACAAAAGAGCTTAATAGCACATTGAATAAATAAGAAACAACTCAAAGTCTAAATTCCCTGTCTACGCTTTCTGCATACTGAATTTGTTACCCAGCCTCATTTACTTTGTGCCCACATATTCATACAATTCTTTTTTCAGCATTACTAGTTCAAAAAATTAAAAACAGATTCCATTCGAGAAATACTCCACAGATAAAAGGTAAACTTAAACTGTAAACTTATTAAATATGCACATTTTGTATTCGTTTCTACTTCAAAAGAAAATAATTGTACAAGATACATTTGAAAGAAAGTAAACTAAGTCTAAAAGGTTCTCACAGAACATCATAATGGAACATATAAAAATCAAGAGCTTCTAACTTAACTTACTGCATGCTAGATACTATGCCATAATAGCTGTCTCACAAAAAAGGTCAGAATGTTTACTATTTTTGGCTTTTTGAAAATAAAATAATATCTATTTGTCTTATCAAAAGTTTATGTTTACATAAAAGTCAAGAACTAGTTAAAGGGACTCTCATACAAAGAAGGAAACAAATGACTAGAGTCCTTCTGAATGGGCACTGTGATGAGCTTTTTAATTACAAAACAAAGAAAAAAAGTCCATCATGATTACCATTAAGTTTTGTATTTATCAAGATCTGCTGCATTCAAGAACTTCAAAAGATTTCACTCCTTACATCTAGCATCTGCCTGAATGCAGTGTTTCATTTTAAAAAAAATTAAATACTATGTAATTTTAATTGTTATTTAAATTATTTCTCTTTAAAGGAGCTTATTAAAATGGAAGTTTAACTTCTGAAAAACCAAGCTACAACCTAACCTTACACTAACCCAGAGAAATACTTCATTAAATAAAAAATATTCTAAGATTGTCTATAAACATGTTATTTAAGACACTAGGAACTGACTTGACTCACAGAAGGCACTAAGAAGATAATTTGTTGAGGTCTGGATGAGCTTCCAGCAACAAATTCTTTTCTACAGCAGTCCCATTTCAGTTCATTTACCTAATTCCCATCCATGATTAGTTTTGTTAAGAAAGTGATCCTAAGTTTAAATCAGGAATGCATGCATTCTAACCCATGAAAAAAACTGAGCTGGGACACAATAAGATCCCTCTGTTCTAGAAGAACAAGATAACAAGAAACATTTTTCTTCTAAAAGAAACTACTCCTGTGCCATTAATTAAGGAATTAATACACAGGAAAAGGTGAATGTTTTAGAACCATGTTTTCCATTTAAAACAGTGATTGATCTTACAGCCTTTAGATTCCAGTTTGAAGCATTTTAATTTTAAATGCATTTTCTACCAAATTTCAGTCATTACATAGAAATGAATCATTACCTTGAAAAAGCAAGGTCTGCTAATTTCTGGCATTTATATATAAAAAAAAAAAGAATGCAAATGAACGAAAGTTAATTAACTTCTTAAACATTTATCTATTGTGAACAGTGTATGTGGGTGGGAGTGTACATAAATATATATGTATTTATACATACAAAGAGAGACAGCATATCTTTCTCACTAGCAAACAAAACCCAAAAAGGAAACTAACTGTGGGTTACACTTTTTTTCTTCTTAAGGAAAACAAGTAAAGCATTGATAGACAAACAAAGATTAAAATGGATTATTTAAATCAAAGTTTCTTATCAGCCCTTGCAACTTAATTCATTCTGCTCAACACATGAACTGCTGCCTCGTGCAATGATTCCAATACACAGAACTCAGCAAAGCTGCAGTGAGCCAAATGAATTCAAGCAAGATAAGTGGTCGTGTGGGTGCCCCCATTTAGAAACAGAATGTTCTTTAATTCTTGTACTCTAACGTATAGAACCTAAATACCCTTTTTTTTTTCCCCCAAATAGTGACATCCCCAGTATTTCCTTTCACTAGTCCCATTTTCACACTCTTTTAGTTATTCAATTTCCTCTTTCCTTTACACTTGAAACCTTTCCTCAAAATCTGACTTAGGGCAACGTAACTATAAGCAATGAATGTTCAGTTTAAGCAGAAGACTTCAGGGAGAGCCCATTCTGAAGCACAAACAGGTCTTCCACAAACACAAGCACCCAAGAACATTCACAGCACAAATTAGTAATAAAAAGTCACTTCAAAAATAAGTGTGAAACAATCAAATCATATAAAAAGTTCGTAACTTTTACTTAGAAACAGACAAGCACTGATATAAATGTGTATAAAGCACAAAGATTGTGCTCCTCAACACTTCACATTTTCATTTATATAACATGTCCAAGATATCAGATTGAAATACAGCAAAAACCTACCTTGAAGATGGCAACATGCTTGTAGGCTTGAAGTTTGCCATAAACGGATTAGTCGAATCATAATCAAAACTCTCCTGATGAGCTTCCCCAAACGCACTCGGTGATTTCAAGTCAGTAGAACTCTCTGATCCCCCATTGCTAAGTTTATCTGACCTCTTGCTATCTTTTTTTCCAGTCACTCTTTCAAAAAGACTAACTTTCTCTTTTTTCTCTTTTTTAATTTCTTTTCTGATCTCGACAGGTTTGGAAAACAGACTTATGTTTTGATCCCACGTTGCTGGGCTTTCTTCAAATGGATTCTTCTGTCTTGGCAGTGTAGCAAATTTTTGGGGTAACGAAGCACTCACATTAAATGGGTCATTTTGTGCTTCAAGTGCAGTTTCATCAACTGTGCTGTCAAGTTGCTTCATTTTAGAAGTATCAACACTTAATGTCCTTCTGTGTGGAGATTTTAGACTCCCTGCAAACAATCTGTCATTAGTATATTATCAATGAGACACTATATCAGTTTATGACATGCAGAAAACCCATTTTAGCTTAGATCTAGAAGCTTTGCAATTGAGTCTCGGTTCAGAACACTGGTGAGTAATGAAGCTATTAAAAAAAAAATTAACAGCTGTGGCCTCGATTTCATGTTTCAGAAATGTTTACGGATAGGCAACACAGGAAATTTTTGTTTCCTGCATGAAAACAAAGTACTGTACAGAAGACAGCTATGACTGGTGTGCCATTCCAGAAAGAGACAATAGTATGTTGCTACATAATAACTTTGAACAATGCAAAAAACTTTCAGTTCTTTGCATAAATCAGGTTTAAAATGTGGTGATAGTTTTTGACTTTTTAATTAGACTTATTTCTCACAAGATGCTATTTTGCCTGGAGTCCCCTCTGGAATGCAATATACTCTCAGATGAGGACATAATATGAGAAAATGCTAAATTATCATACATGATGAGCCATATAAGTTATTTCTTATGCTCAGAAACAGCAATTATGAGCTACCAGCTAATTATGAGCTACCTAAAGAAAGTGTAAAAAATAGACCAGCAGTATCTCTTAACATTTTGGCCTTGTAAGTGCTTCATGAACTGAAGCAACAGATTCTGAATGCTCTAACACCAGTGAGCTGTAGCTCTAATGGTCATGAGTTTGACTTACCACCTTCATCAACTGAACCAAAGGACTCCAGCTGATGCCTGAAAAGATGGGAGTAGCCAACAGTGCTGGATTTCATTTTCTCTGAGGAGACGTGTGGTCCTGTTAGATCCGACATGGAGTGAGCTGAGGACAGTCGCTGAGGTCCCAAGAGAAAAGGTTTTTTTGGTTTTGATTTCATTTGCACTTCACCACTACACACCTCCAGATTTGCATCAGGTATGTGAGTGCTTGGGATGATTGCAGAGGATGTATCTGAAAACGTCCCATCATTTTTCCGACCCTTCATTTTGTCTTTTAGTTTAGCAAATGGGGATTTGGTTTTGTCCTTCATTGACAAATCAAACATACTTGCTGTCATGTTATTCCTCATAAACTGAATACTGACGTTTATTTCTCCTCTGTCTTTAGTTCTCTTCCCTTGTCTGGATTCTAGGGGAAACCACCTTAAAGGAGAAAAAGAGCAAATTAAGCTGTGTTTTCTGGGGACTACTCAGACTCTGGTTAGTTGGTTAATTCATCTGGTTAGAACAATTTAAAGTATGAAAACCCAAATCCTATGTCAAATGTTCAACCATTTCTGTACTAAAAAACTTCTTTGTTTATATTTGTTCTCAAAGAGAAAACTTAGTAACTAAGCAAGACGAAGCTCTTTACAGTGTTCACCTGTTTCAAAATCAAAATCAACCCTGGGAGGTGACTAAACTTCATCAAAGCTAATGGGCTTCCATCTGCTTATAAAGGAGAATTTGTACTTAGTTATAAAAACAGATGCATTTTATTTTGGTTTTTTTATAGTTTTCAAGTGTCCTTTATTTAGTAGTGATGTGTATTAATGCATTCTATGCAGCAACTACTTGATCTAGCAACCTTTTCTCCTTAGATTTTGCTCAGGTTTATACACTGGCAAACATTTTCCCCTCTTTCCTTCCTTCTAAGCACTGGTTAAGATTTATGTCAACTGCAGCAACGCTGGCTAAGAAATATCTGAGAGCCCTGAACAGTCAGCTACCATTTCAATTCTGCAACTGCCTCCCCTCTGGATGCTGACAGTAACTCCACAAGCACAACTGTGAGCACGTAGGTGTATCCAACAGCATCCTCTCTTTTGCAGGTCACCAGCAGGATTAACTTCAGAAATATTTCCTTTGGAACCATGACGTAAATCCCCACTCCTTGAAAAGAGATCAAAGGTGTGATCATCTGTTTCAAAAAGCCAAGTGTGCTTCTTTGCCAGGTCCAGCAAAGGCTTTATCATTATCCAAGTGTCTTATTCATTCCCTATTGCACTGTATTGTCCCATGGAAGCATCTGAAGAATTACGGCTCAATCTTCCCTCCACAGCTTCACCTAAATGAATGACCAATGCACAATCCCTCCTCCACAACCATCACCAAGAGCCTTTCCCTTTTTCAAAAAGGGGCACAAGGGCATATTTCAGATCCACCAGCTCCAAAGAAGTGCTCTAACCCCACTGTCAGGAGCAATCCATGCACACAGACCCACACAACAGTGCCTTACCACGAGTAACTTTTGAATTGGAGAGACTAAGAAATTAAACTCCCTATTAACATAGATACAAAACTGATTATACAGTTATACATACATGCCTTTTTTTTGTTGTTGTTGTTGCTTTGTGATGTTCACAAGATTTTATATTTCATACTAAAGTAAAATAATTAAGAAATATCAGACCTCCTCTGTTCTGGCCCTGAACAACATGAATCCAGACCAGTAGACCCAGAAGCTCAAACCAGTAGAAGGATAATTAAACCTTTAGGAAAAAAGCTTTTCTTCTGTTGTGAGGTAACTTCATTTATATACTTTAAATGAAATGCAAAACCTGGAATATGTATCTGAAGAAGATGGATCGTTTTTCCTTTTAGTTAATAATGTTTCACTTCTTTGGTAACTGATTCCAGAAATACTTTAAGTCATCTATAGAGTCCTTAGAGAAAACACACAACAGAACCAAGAGTCAATTGCCTTTGTGCTACGTAATATGGCAAAAACTGGAAGACAAGATAGCCCACTTTCTTTAAAACTCTTTAAAAGGAAATATGTTTACACATTCCCTTAAAAAATATAAACAATACACAGCCATAATGAGCAAGCCCTTGCTCAGACAGATCCTGTCTGTGCAGATAAAAAACCCCAACAAAAACCATCCTGAATCTGAGAGTCATCCCACGGTTCCTCAGCCACCCACTGAACACACACACGAGTACAAATAAGGTTCGTGTTTTAAGAGACGCAGGAGGCAGAAAGGACTTCACTTTTTGACATTCAAATGTAATGGCTCAGCCTACAGTGTCAGAAAACATTCCCTTTTTCCCTCTCCTCACAGGGTTCAAACATTAATACTCTATCTCTCAGAAAACTGGTGAATTCTTCTGTTTCTGCTTAGGAATTACCAAAACTTTAAACTGATGAATGACACTTGTTAACTTGTTTTAGAACAACAAGAAGACATAAATTCTTAAGCTTTTGCTATGTGGAAGAATGTCTTTTATTTTAAAAATTCATTTAACTCAATTATTGGCATTCTTATCACCAATCAACAATGCTGTGTCATTACCAGCACTCACCTGCTAAGGGCAAACACCATGTACCAATTTGACATTTACCTTTTCTTAATGAGAAGCACACAACTAATACCTTGCCTTCACATTTTCTACATTTCTTTTCAAAGTAGACCTTGAAGAACTTGACATTAAAAATAAGTTCAGCTGGGAAAACAAAGAAAGTCTCCCCAGGAAGACAACAGAAGGTCCTGCTGGAATCAGGTTCAACACTGCTACTGATTCCAACAGAATTTAATCATAAACTCTTCTACTCCAGCAAAATTCCACTGGTCTTCAGTGGAATTTCTATTTGAATAATGATTGCTGGATCAAATCTTCGTATGAAAGACAGATATTTAATTTTCACAGGCATTTCAAGGAGGTTTCTTTGTTACCTTGGAGAGTTTATCTTGTTTTAGTTATAATGCTTCAGCTCATAACAAGACAATATGAGAAGTAGACTCAAATCATGATTTTCTTCAAAATTCAAAGGCAACTAATTACTTTTTTAAACAGATGAGAACAAATGCAGGCAATGCATTTATGTGGAGCTGCACGTGAATGAGCAACTAAGTCTGTAAATGTTTCTTATTAGAATCTGTTTCAACAACACATGGGCGTGAGCAGCAAATAGAAAAAACAGCTTATAGAGGAGAGAAAAAAGAATCGGAAAATGAAGTCCGCTGTTTTCAGATAACAACATTTGGGTCCTAAAACACTAAATTCCACTATACTACTGCCAATTTAAAAAATTGAAATGTATTATAAAAGCCAATAAAACTTGCTATTTTGGTTTTGTTTACAGTACTTTTAGCCACAATAAATGCTCCATTTGTCAGGCTGCCATGAGCTTATTCTATAGAAAGCCTGTACAAAGTAGGAAAATAGCCAATAACATACAGCAACAAAACAGGGTGGCTTTTATGAGAGCAGATGCCCTTTTACTTAATAACCAAATATTACATCCAGTCTTGCAGACAGTCTTTATTTAAACAGACCTTGTACAAAGTCTGGCAAATTTTCCCAACTTCAAAGGAAGCCCTATTGCCTTCGGAATCACATTCATTCTTCTTGCTCTCACCTTCAAATATTCTGTAGGGCAATGTCCTCCATACACCCTCTAACTTCGACTTTTTCCCTATGGCTTCCATCAGAACAACCCTTGCTTCTTTCTCTCATCTGTTTTCCAGTGTGCTAATGGGCTCTGCCTGTCTTGCACAGGTTTCTGTTAATTTTTACTTTTAAGTATTCTATAAACTGCTGCTCTGCATGCTGACAATTTTCTTGAACGTGCAATGAGAAGATCAACATGCAAGGCTAAAGAGGAAAAATCCTGCTGACCAGGCAGCCCTGAAAAGCTAAACCCCTACGTGAAGCAGCATGGCTACTTCCTAACCCCAACAAAATCAGTTGATTCTGGCCACACCTACAATTAGGGGTGGAAATAGCAAACTCTCGTAACTTGTGCAGTATTACAGTAACGAACCCTTCACCTTAGGAAAGACAGACAGGAAGGGTGAAGGACAAAACTGAAATAAGCTACTATAAATGAGCAAGTTACAAAATCATGGCCTGCATCTTTCATTTAAATAGTGGTCCACAAACAGACTTTCAGCTGTTTTTTTCCTCCCCTTTTTGGATTTTATTTGTTCTCCAAATCTGCCGCAGAATCTGACACTTCCAAGTCTTATCCCTCTCTCTCCTTCAAAGAAGCATCACTGAGCCTATTCTGCTCACCGTGTAACAGTGAACAAGATGGGCTGACAGCACGGGTAAGAAAAAGCACTACCTAATTTCAATTACATTTTAATTACATACTTTAACAGCCTCCAAAAGCACTTGTCTACCAATCTCAACAGGAATCAAGTGTTCCAGCCAGCACATTCAACCTGCACATAACAGATGATCTCCTGACTCCAAAAACGGAAAGTATTGAAGGAATTTTCCCATCTTTCTGCTTCTCAAATACATCACTCTTCCCTCTACCAGTAATTATCTGTTGAACTGATCTAGTTTTGCTTTGCTGAAAGCATTAGATTGCACCCAAAGAATTTTGCAAGGTATTTATTCTAATTCACAAATTATTGAAGAAATTTTGCAAAAAGCCACATAATCATCACAGTATCTGCCAAGGCTTCTGACCTTGAGTTTACAGGCAAAAATCGGCATCATGATCTGCTACACAGTAATGAGAAGAATTTTCTACACAGGCAGATACTTCTAAACTTACCCCTAAAATAGACCATCAGAATCTCAATGATAGAACATGTCCATCAGTTGACACAAAAATGAAGTTGACTACTGTCAAGCTAGATACACTGAAGAAACTTGCTTTACAAAAGCCCTCTAACATAAATGTCCACAGCTAATTGATAAAAAACAACATCCAAATCCCAGAACTGTCTGACATTTTCATTTAGCAGCATATGTACTTTGAAAAATGCAGAAGTATGTTTTATGATAAATCATTCCGATACCACACTGAGAGACTGCCCCAAAAGTCAGCAAGTAGGAAAATTAAGGCAAGGGGCTGAGCACAGACCACATTGTTTATGAGGGAAAATTAAGAAGAAAACAAATTATTTATTAAGATAAGTGGTGACACTCACAAAGATGAATACTCTTACTTTCTGGAAGCCAACTGAAATAAGACACCCAAAGCAGTTCAAAATAAATACTACAGAGTGACATTGTAACACCACAAAACATATGGGAACTGACAGCTATCACAACAGCCTCACTACGGGGTTTACTAACATCAACTGGAATCGCAGTCATTAAAGTGGTCTTAGTTTACTTATTATTTTGGCTAAAGACTATGTGTGAATACTTTTATTTTAAAAACAAAATAACTGAAGGTATGAGAATTAAGGCCAGTTATTTGAGTGTGTGTGCGAGCATGTGTGTGTGCGTGAACAGAAATTGGAGAAGCATATCAATCCAGATGGCACTTAGACTTACTCAGAATTATGATGTATTGAGAGGATGTATATGGATTTGTTGCCAAAATGTAAATGCTGGGAATATTACTAAATAATTTGAAAATAGAAGTCCATAAAGCTATAACTTTGGGCAAATCTTTCTCTTCTGTTCCTCACTACCACAAAACAACCCGTATGGAATCTCCAGGCTGCCCTTTATTTCTGTGCCTTTAACAAATTTCTCAGTTACTACTCTTCCCACTTTTGACTTGAGTGGAAAAAGATTTTTCTCTCGCTCTAACCACAATAAAGACATTTTCTGTTACATCCTGCCATTTCCACTATTACTGAAGTTCATCCCTTAAAATGCATTTCTCTGGTTTAAACTAAAGTTAAGACCAAAAATTAGTAAATAATAGTGTGTTATGTTTTGTAGAAATATTATTAGAATGGTTCCCACTCATTAACAAGTACCAAGCCCACATATTATATATTTACTTGTTTGCTTGTTCATAATTCCAGATGTATTTGAAGCCACCTACTCAAGTGCCTCCCTCTTGCTTATGCTGCTAGAGATGAGAGAGAGGACAGAGCAGAGGCAGTTGAAGAGGGAGCTCATATCCAAGACAGAGGCTGCCAAGAAAGAATTCACATTAATTTGGAAAAAGTCACACAATTTGCGTATCTTCCAGGAAGCTAAGCAGCACTAAAGTAAGTGCCTACAACACAGGGGTACTGATCATGGTCAATCATTAGTCCTCTTTGCTTACTGAGAAGCTGGTTTTGACTTTTTTATTATCAATATAAGTGGATAAATATCTTTAGAAAAGGCCAAGATTCCTTCACTGTATTATGCTCAAGCAAGCATTTTTTTTAACCAGTGCTGCAATTTGTGAGTGTGAGGAGGGGAGTGTTGTTGAGGTATTATAGACTCCAGGGAGAAGAGGAACTAAATCACAAATAAAAGATGTCTCCTCTGACATTTCCATAAGAAATAATAACTCTACATCACCTGCCTGCTCAAATTTATAGCATTCCAAACAAGTGTTGCATCTTAAATCAGCTGAACATACAATAAAATGAGCCGTCCAGGAAAGCTCACAAAGGAATGGACAATAAACAGAGTGGAATTAGAGTAACAAGGATGAAGCAAAAGCTGAGGAAATAAGTAACATCAGGAAAGTTAACAGCAATTTGTTCTTCCAGTGTTGTGTTCATTTAGCCCTCAGGTGGAAAAAAATCTAAGCACAGTCATTGTAAAAAACAACTGAAAAATGCTTCAGTAAATTACGGCATGTCAGCAATTGAGTATTTTTCTTATTCCATGGTAACTCAATAATTTGTTTGGATGCTATGCAATCAGATTATCAGCAGCATTAAGGCAACTATGAATTATAACTGAATTGAAATTACTACAAAAAAGCATATATGCTTTAAAACAATACATTCAAGGATCATAATTTACATTTCAAATGGAAGAGTACAAGAGGTATATTTCTTTTGCAAGAGCAGACGGAAAAATTGTCATATATTTCTTAGGATGAATTAAAAAACCCACATGATGTTATTGCAAAAAATAAAAGCCATGTCAGAAATGTAACATTTGAAAACTTATGTTAAATACACTTCCATTAAAGCAGTTTTTCCAAAGCCTTTTGAACTGTTAAAAAACCTCAGTAAAATCTTTCAACGTCTAGTTTTCAGCTCTGAAAAAAGAGCAGAAGTAAAAAGTCCCTGTCCATTTCCAACTAAAGCAGAGATGTCAGAGACACAAATTTACGAACTTTCACAGTACGATGGGCATTGCTGCACTAAGACAGAAAGAAAATGAGCTGGGATCCTGCAGATGCTTTGGATGAAGTCTCTGGAAGAGATCTAGTGAGGGACCATCTGAGCCGCATCTGGATCTAACTGTTCCAGGAATTTTTACTCTTAAGAATTTGAAAAATCATCAGTTTCAGAAAGGAAAAGGACATTGTATGATGCTGTGTACAAAATTTCCCTATCAAGTTATAGTAAATAGACTACTTTGTTTCATTAAGTCTCGAGCCAGAGCAAGTTTCTTAGAACACAAGACAAATCCTATCATGAGGCCTCTGCCTGAAAACTTTACTGCAGGGAGTATTTGTCTTAAGATGTGACAAGTAACAAAATAAGCTACACAGAAAAAAAGGATTATTTTTCCCTAACATAACGTTCCTGAGCCTGCAATGATTTTTGAAATTTATTTCTTCCAAATTATAAAATATTAAATTAAAAAAATATGTAAAAAGCCAAATGTCACACACCCCATGGTCTTCCTAGGAACTCAGAATCAGCTGGTAGCCCTCACTTCTCATACCTCCTTACTAAAAAAGCACTAGGGAATTGCTGACAGGGTTCAGCATTGTGCAGAATATTAAATATCTTTTTTGCAATACCCTGGTGACTCTTGAGTCTGTCTCTTACAGCACCATATGTACAGCTGTGTTGGAAAGAGGAAGCTATTAAATATATTAAAAAGTAGAAATATTACCAATAGACACTTCATCAAATAACTGGATCTCATTCATCCCCAAACAAAGCAAGAAATGTTAAGGTTACATCAACATAAGAAAATAACTCTGGATTTAATAACAGCACAAGCCTGTTGAACATATTTGAAAGTAAAAACATTGCTTAATAAAACAGATTAGTGTTTCTGAAACAATGAATGTAGCTTTCAACCATCAAAATGCTTTGGTAACAAAGACATTGGACTTGGTTTTGAAAGGTGCTGGGTGTCTCAGTTCCCACACCTTAGTCACTGTTAGAAGGTCTTCGGGTCCGAATATATTACCCTTAGTTTACTGCCAACACAGGACTAGGAATATTTTGTACCAAAAAGGATTTAATAAAGGGGAGGGAAGAAAGGGCGTTTTGTTTGAGATTGCATTCGTAAGTCTGTTCTTGAAAGTTTGCCCTTGTCCCACACACACGTACAAATATTGCATCCACATCTCCAACTAATGCTTAGAGGAGACAGCAACGACACAACCGCGTGGCATGAGGGCACACAAGCACACAACCATGAAAACTTCTCAAAAACATCTAAACTTAAGAACTCTGAGTTACTTTTTTTCGAAAGTGAGTTTTAGAAAGGACGTTTTTGAGGTTTCTAAGCACCTAAAGACACCAAGGGGAAAACTGGACTTTCAGTGGCTCCTTCCTTATAAGAATTTAAATCGGCATTAAGCGAGAACACGCTGCCAAAAATCCCACTTGCCGCCCAGCCGCACTTTTACACTTACATAAGACTTTTACAAGTACGGCTGTTCGGCCCTAGAAGCCTAACACCTATCAACTTTTAATAAGATTTGCAATCTTAAATGCTCAAGTAACTTCTGAAGAAAGGACTTAGGCTGTTTGTAAAACTTTCCCCATAGGCCCCCATCTTGTGCAGCAGAGCTCGCAGGCAGCGCGCAGCGTTCCCGAGGAGCCGCGGCGATTTCAGCGGTGGTCTGGGAGGAACTGCTTCACGTCTACATAGCAGGAGTTCCTCTCTCACACTTCAGAGAAAGAAATGAGAAAATAAAGAACACCTATGGAGCCCTGCTAAGCATAATTTCCTATAAAAATACTGCAGATCTGAATGTTTATTTAACTATCACAAGGACTGTGTTACTTACCCCACTTAAAAATTTCTGGAATAATTTTGCAAGACTCCAGTACTACTTTTGCTAAAACTGGTGCAAGAGCCTATGTTTCTTTTTCTAGGGAGAAGAGGTTTTGCTACTCACAGTAATACAGGAATAATTTACATATTTTACTCCAGTTTCTGTATTTCTACCTAGACTTACAGTCTTTACATCTAGTAGCATTCCTCCCTCATTCATTCACCTTGTTCATCACCTTGTTGCTAGGTGTTGCAGCTCAGGCAGCTGCCTTCTGACTTGCAAGATAATTACAACTAATGATTCAAGAATTTTTAAGATGCACGTCTAAAGAGCAGTGAAACTTCTTGAATCGAGTGTTAACGGAAATTAAGACCCTAAGGCTACAGGCATTACCATGTATTTCATCAAGATAACTGGCTTGTCCCTAAAAAGGTAAGCAATTAAAAAGCGTCACTCCAGACAGTGAACCCACAAGACATTCTGCACAGATTTCTCCTTTCCTATCATATGGTTTGTGAACATACTGTTTTGCAAACAAATCAGTCTACAAAACCAAACAAACACCAGGGCAATGAGAGCTTTGACTTGTCTTTGGTGCTCTTCAACCTCAGCCATGCATTTAAGTAGGGCCAGGTTTTGAAGTGGTTTCAGCAGAAACCGTAGTCTGACCAAGAAGCCCTGCCTGGTGTTAACCATACGGATTTCCACCTCCAACTGCCAACACTGCTGGAGGTTCAACCCTGGTACAGTCAGAGACAGACAAGCAATGCCAGTCTTTTAGTGGCTTGGATGCAAAGTCCAGCACCTCACCACAGACCCACCATCACTATGGATACCAGACTTCAATTTTAACAGCTGAGATTTGGGCACAGGAGCCTTTGTACTCTACTGAAGAGACATTAGAGGAGGAAAGGCACCTGGAGTGGGAACTTTTTAACCGCTGTAGAAAGATCTGTCAGCGTTCATGTCACTGCCTACATAGAGCTCCGTTGGAGGTCTCCATGCTGCTCTTATTCAGCTGCTGAGGTACAAGCACACCCAAACCAAACCCAAAGCATGGAGTCATAGGCATGCCTGCAGTACTCTCATACCTACAGCTTGAGTTACAAATACACATGGAGGATAAATTATGCTGGCACCAAACACCTTTGTGCAACCATGTCCTATCTAGGAATCATAATGACTTTACTCATTTAGTTGAAAAACTCAGAGAATTAGGTAAATACAGTTCAACGTAATAAACTGCTATGATGCCTTTTTTTTTTTTTTTAATTCCTTTTTTTTTTGCATTCCGGTGCCTGAACTTCCTGGCAAACACAATTTTATTTGAAAAAGGCTTATGTAGGTACTGATGGAAGCTACCACAAGAGCTGGAATTTCTCTTCAGTCTTCTCAGTTGAGGCCTGCTGTACAGTGCAGCCTGTGGGACTGTGGCCTAAGATTAATCAGGACCAGCAAAGCACTGTGCTGTTGTGGTAAGCCTTCATTAAGTCACAGTTCATTGACCACTAAAACATAAATATAAAATATTTAAAGACACGTAGCTGAAGCAACTGAAGGAAAACAATTTTAAAGAGAACCACACCAGCTTTCAGGGCATCTGAGCATCACGCATGGTTCAGACTGAGGTAGGAGTTGAATGGGGGTATGGCCCTGTGCAGAACAAAGAAAAATGCTTAGAAAAACATTGTAATGAGTTGTAATGAGTTCATGTTACACACAAGAGTCTGTCAGAAAAGTTAATGTTATTGACAGTCCTTCCCTGTGCAAAGTAAGCATTTGATTACAGTAAACTTCTCAGGAAGAGGTAAGGCCACAATGACATAACTGTATAGATTAAGAGACTGGAACACAGAATCAACGATAGAAACATACTAATTTCACTTCAACGTATGTACATTCATAGTAATGCTATTATTTCCCACCCTCCCCAAGTGCAACTGTCCAAGGAATACAAATTATAATAAAAAAAACCAACCATCACTTACTCTGTTTTCCGCCTTTGCTTGTCTTCAAATATATCATTCAGGCTTATGGCCACCTGTCCCAAAAACCTGTCCAGCCCCACCAGCGACCTGTGCATGACAATCAGGTACAGGATGTATTTTTCTGGATTCTCCTGCATGAGTAATCCAGGAAGCTCGAAGGAGGCCTCTTCTTTCCAGATAGGATCCAGGGTCTTCTCAGCCACCGAGGTGGAGTACTTCTCCTTGCCCAGCTGTATGATGGTGTAGGCATCGTTGCTGCCATTTTTACCTTTTGGCTTCAGACCTTTGGCTTGAAGGACCGTAACTTGCACGTGAGTTGGGAACCACTTCTGGGCTTGCTCTGCCAACATCATCTTTGAAGATCGCAGCAGCAGCAATAACAAACGCAAAGTCTGTCAGTCCTCGAGTGACTATGTAAGGGCACTTACGGCGGAGACACCTGTCAGGGGCTCAGCTGGTCCTTCCTCTAGCGCTCCTGGCCGCGGGTGGCCCTCCCCAGCCCGCGGGTCCCCCCCTTCCCCGGCAGCCCCACCTG
>VZRS01000290.1:0-90050 GCA_013398055.1 Ifrita kowaldi | reverse complement strand
CGGGCGGCGGCGGCGGGCAGAGGGCAGAGGGCAGGGTTCGCCCCCTCCCTCTCTTCCGTTCGCCGCCGTTCCCTGGCCGGCCGGGCAGGCGCTACCCAGCGCACCGAGCACCCCCGCGGCCCGCGGGCAGGGCCGGAGAGGCCGCGGCTCCCCCGGGCGTGACGGAGCGCTGGGCTCCCGGGGGCCCCTCCCGGCTGAGATCCCCGTCCCGTTAATTAATTCATCGCTATTTTTGTTTCTAGAGCGGGCAGAGAGTTCTGCAGGAGCTGTGGAGAGGAGGGAGCTTGGCTAAAGGCGTCTGTTGTTGCTACTATTCAATATTAGGGGCTCGGGGGCGGCCATGGAGCCAGCCGGGAGTGGTGCTGCTCTGGAACCCATCCTGCTGCCTGCCGCTTCGGGAACTTCTTTATTTTCAGCCCCATCCACCCGCCCTGGCAAATCTGATGGATTTAAATGAGAGAGTGAAAATTACAAAATACAAAAGTATTAATAAAAATAATATTATACAAGATGTTTTGAGGACACATTATTTTGCTGATTGTACGCCTGGAGACTGCACATGTTTACATGCACATCTGTAAGCAGAGTCACAGGTATTAACATCGTTTCTACAAAAAAAGAAAAAAAAAAATAGGGTTGCAAGGCTATGTATCCCACCCCTGCAAACCATAAAATGCAGGGAAACCAGCAGCCAGGTCAGATAATACTTCACACACCACCCTTTACTCATGAACACCCAGTCCATGGCTCACAAGTTAGTGAGCAAAAAAACCTTGGGAGACCTTCTTATACAGCTGAGACCTACAGGAAATGAAAAACATGAAGCTGAAGGCCATTAGGGAGAGTAAAGTATGATGCTGCCCACAATACCTAATGCCGAGCAAGTTATTGTCCAGGACCATAAAAGGTTGGGGATCACCAGTCTACACAAAGTCATTAGCCTAAGTCCCAGCTCATGTCGTCTCTGTACACAATTTTAATAAATACTTCATTGACCCCTCAATTTTTGGCTGGCAGTGACAGCTGTCTGCATGCTGTGATGGTTAACACAGAGTTGGCACTTCTTCCCTGCATTGTATCTGATTTTTGTTGATACGAAAATAGATGGTCCAGTTGGAAATGGTAATGTCAATTCATGTCGGATCATATTTAGGCAAAAACATGTAAATGGATTGTCTGGGGTAGTAATTTCTGAAACAGTTACAAATGCTATGGTTGTCTGCCTTGGTTTGTGATACTGAGATACTAACGGTCAATTAAGGCTGCAGGTCAACTCTTTGGGATAAATCACCATCCCACTCACCTGAAAACCCCTTCCCCTACTCTGTAGCTGTCATTCTTCCACATCCTCAGGTATCTTTCCCAAGTGTTTCACAATGAAGCTCCCAGGAGGAGCTGCTGTGCTTGGGGAAAGAGTCGCTGTATTTTGGGCTGGAAGAGCCAGAAGGGATTATGGTGCCAGTGTTCTGCAGGAGACTTGGGCCATGGGGGAAAGCCACGGGGTTCTTGTTGGAAAGTAGAGAGACTTATGTACATCAGAATATTTCTGAAATTAATTTTACTGCATATAAATTCTGTTTTTAGTAGAATAATCTTCATTGCACTGCATGGAAACCAAGCATGATGAACTCATCAAATCAAAACAAGAAATGAATTTTAGGTAGGCAGAATGTATTTATATAACAGAAATTTAAGTCAAACATCATGTCTTGCGTGCTGCGTCTTAGGAAAAGTTTTATGAGTTTTTACAACAGGCAGATTTTGTGCTTTTTCCTTGCCTTTTATTGGTATTCTCTAATTTCTTATTATTGTCTCTTCCTAGACGGGAGCTGACTGGAATAGATGTGCACGCAGCTGAACGGGGGAAGGTGGAAGAACTTTTGTACTACTGCAGACCATATATCAATGCAATACCCAATCTGCCTTAACTGCTTTCAAAAATAAACAGATTATTAGTCCTCCACTCCTTGTGTGCAATCTGGCATGTGAAAAGAGGAGTGTGGAACCTTTCCCCTTTCTCCTCTCTGCTCAGCTGGTGGAGCATGCACTGGGGAGATGCCCTCTCAACTCCTCCACCCCTGTGCTTGAAGAGAATTCTGCTCAGAGGTGCACCAGATATATTTTATTCCCTCTTACACCCCTCTAGGGTCAAGCTGAAAGCTGGCCTTTTGATTTTGTCCTCTTTGGAATAGGGTAATTGTCATCTTCTGGAATGTAACATGGGATATAAATGACAAAATATCTCAGAGAAATAATGATATCTCCAGCAACACAGTGTCCCCTGGCACTATGTTAGAGCATTAATCCAGAAATGACTCAGATTTTCATTCACTAAGCCACCACGACTGCTCAGTGCCTGTATGCACTGTAGGTTTTGCTCATCGCTGTCCATGATTTAGTGAATATTACACTAGAAAATCCATTTTATTTCCTATGCACCATTTTGGTTACAGGACTGTACCATTCCTTCAGTGCACCATAGATATCCACTGTTGTTCTGTAATAATAATCTTTTAAACTCACCGTTACTGCTGTATCATGTTTTCTGTCCAAGTCCACTCACTCTGTGGATGTCTCATCGTGAATTTTCTAGTCCTTGGGTTCTTTTAGAGGATTTTGAGCACAAAACATTATAATTGGAGCTTGCACTCAAATGTAGCTCTCTTGTCTGCTACACTGTGGTAAAAAGGATTTCTCCCCGTGGATGGTTGGTAGCTCCTGTATTGTTCTCTGCCTTGTCCTTTTTCCCTGTTCTGCCACTACCTGTGTAGCACTGGAGAAAGCTGAGAAAAACAAGCCCAGAATTCTTGCTGATGAAGAAAAAGCCACTAAAGCTGGAATATGTGGCCTCAGAAAATTGTTTCTGCATTTCTGATTTGCAATAGCTGTCCTGTGTTCCTGGTGGCTATTCCAACACCCCATCTCCTTGTAGATAGTGCTGAGAATGAGTTTAAAAAATAATTGTTTATCACAGAACAACAGTGGATATCTGTGGTATATTTAATACAGAACCTTAAAGCTCACGTGTGCGATCTATCTCTGCTACATGTTCTTCTAGTCATTTCTGACCCAGAAGATCAACACTTTTTTTTTTTTTTTTTTTAAAGAGGGAACTCCAAGAATCATGGTGGATTTTTTTTAATTTCAGTAACTTGTAATTCCCTCTCAACTCTCCCTCCTGAGCCTACAGTACATCTGATTAAACATGAGCCTTGATATTCTGGCTGCCCTTTCAAAAGAAAATGCAAGAAAATCTTTTTGCCTGTGCTGCTGAGACAATTCCACGTTCTGCTTCTCATTTCCAGTTGCGTACATGCTAAAGAGGATCAGAGCAGTTGTGTGTACACTGGTAAACTGTAGGAGGTAATTTGGTGATTTAATTTCTCCCTGATTTCCATTTATGAAGTAGGAAACATTTTGTTATTTTTTAATGAAAATGCTATCTCCTCCTTGAAATTATTTGCTGAATAATTCTTAGTTGGCAGATCGCGGGCGATGTGTTTGCTTTGAACGTTACATTGCTGAGAGGAACAGGCTGGCTTTGTCTCAACATGTGACAAGCTTCTGCTTTCTGCCTTGCTGACTAACTTTCAGTAGCTGTTGCAACTGTCCAGACTGTTTTCTGGAAAGACTGTGCAATTTTTGAGACTGCACATTGTTGCCTGTTAGCTTTATCTTAGCTGTCGTTATTTTTTCAATTAGTGACTTCTTCAGGAATTCACTAGAATTAATTGACTGCAGAAATCAAATAGCTGGGCTCAAACCCACTGCTGTGAATTGGAAGGTTTTTCTCAAGCTACTGGTTTTGTCTGCTCTCTTGTTTTGAGAAGAATTCATTACGCTGGAAGTATTTTGATGTAATTATTAAATGCTAGAAGAATATTCATGAAATTTCTGTCCTGGCCCCAAATTTTGCAACCCGGAATGTTCAAGGTTTGCTGAGGCTGGGTGAGTTAGGCCACTGTCCTGGTCTGCATGCTTTCTTTTACCTTTCACATTCACTCTTGTGGAACATCTCCTCAGAGGGAGGAGGCCCTTGGTCTCAACACTAGGGCTGAGTTTTCTCTGTGAGGTTTTGAAAACCTTACACACAACTCAGTGGTCCTGAGTTCTCAGGTACTGCCACTGTCATTTCTTCTGTGCTGTTGTTCTCTCTAGCCAGCTGTGGGTTTATCTGCTTGGGATGCAATTTGTGTCTGCCCTGCCTCACTCTTCACCTGTCTTTCTTGCATTACTGCAAGGAACGGGATCATACAAGAAACAGCAAAGGAAATGTTTCTCTGGAGAGGGGAGTGGGTACTTGAAATCAGGCAAATACCATAGAATTGTCCATTGTTCTGATAGAAATCCAGTACTTTTCAACCGGAAACCTGGAGTCACAGATATGGAAGTACTGTGTGCAATATCAGACTTCAAATAAATGCCAGGTACCACTAAGAGTGTTGGAACCATCATCTTTTTTGTTCATTTTTAGCTGAACATGTTTCACAGCCTTTCACCACTCTCATCCATTGTGAAGTTCAAAGAGGCTTAAATGCTGTAAAACAGTCATCAAATACTATAATTAAACTTGCCAGTCACCCAGATTTGACCCAAACTGCCTGTGTCTCAAGATGTTAGTCAGCTGTCTGGGTTAGATTTCAATTCAGCCTTTTAAAAACATGAAAACACCTAGTTCTCAGCAGCTTCTGAGCTGTGCTCAGAACCATTGTGCTCTTCTGTCAAAGCCTCCCTGTCATGCAAACTCTTCAGCACTTCCAACCTGACATAGCCCTGGGATACACCATGCCCTACACCTGTTAGAATTCAGACTGTCTTCAGCAATACCCCCACAGGGGACGGCATCAGTGACATGAAACTCTTTTAAAACTAACCTCTACGGGCTAAATTCAGATTTGCCCTTGGCTCTCCTAAAACTTCATGGAAACCTCAAGGTCGACCATTGCAGAAGTATCTGTTCAAAAATCACAGAAACACAGGCTGAGGCTCAAATTGAAGAGTTACATTAGAAATGGAAATTGGCTACATGGCATCCATTTTTAGACTTAAATGTAGCATTTTTTTCTTCTTTTCAGTACGTGTCCAATGATTGCACATCTTAAAGAACTTTTGTGCATTGGAAATGGACATAAGTAATAGAGGGAGAGTCAAGGAAAAACTTGTCATCTTTGCAGAGAATAATATTTTTTTTGTGCTTGACAGAATCTAAGAGACATTAACAATAGAAATAAACAACTTCAAAATTATGACCTTTCAGGTTTCTTAATGAACCAGGATGAGGAAAAAAATATTTTTATCATTGTTTGAGTATGAGGCTTCTTCAGAAGTATTTTTCCTCTGTTTAAATAACTCCTGCATTTATTTTCTAGGTCATTTATTCTTTATAGGTCTCCAAGGATCTCAGAGACCATTACCCCACAAATTCTCCTAAGTTATCAACTCCCTTAAGGAGAATCTTGGCAAATACAAGAAAATTATGTTCTAAAAAGAGTTCTTTGTAAGGCAAGTTCTGAACTCCTCTAATTGTTTTCCCTCTCTAGGACCTCAAAGGGCTTTATAGGACCTACACATTCAACATCATTAGGCTGTCATATGAGGACAGACTGAATGCAGTTATTTGTATGAAGATTAAATTGTTATATCATTTGTTTGTGCACCAAGTTAGCAGTCACAGCAAGTGGGTAAAACACCTCCCCCCCCTTCGAGCATGGTGTACTCCTTTAAATGAGTGTGTAAATGAGTCCTCATTGAAGTTTGGTCTTAAGTAAAACAACACACTTAAACTTCCTGCTCATTCCTAAGACTTTTTCCCAGGCTTAGCTGCCCCCAAAATCTCTTCCCAGGGATTTTCTTCTACCAGAGGACTATCCTGTGTCTCTTCTGTTGTTGAAGGGTCTAATGGAGTCCACCTGCAGCACTGAGGCCACCGTGATTAATCTGCATTTAACTGCGGGGTCTCAACACTTCCTGTGTGTTCATAACAGGAGAATTCTTCTTCCCTGGTGATACAAAAAGCCCCATACCCCAAACAACCAACCAAACAAAAAGCTAAATAACTTAATATAAAATATTTAAGGAAGGAAGGAGGGTTGATGTGTTTGTTGCGCTTAGAATTAACATGTCTCCTTTCAAGTCCAAGGTACAACAGGATATGGATTTTCTAACTCTTCCCACCCCACATCGCAGTGCTCATATAAAACCCAGAGCAATAGTTCTGGTATTTTGGCAGAATTTTTTCCTCTTGCCAAGCTGGTAAATAATTCAGGTTTTTATACCATTTTTCCTCCTACCAATATCGATTTCAATTTGGCTTCAGCAAGGTCTTAACATAAATATGTGATTAGAGAAGGAATCTAACTTAAAATGCTGTAGTTAAGTTTTATGTGTGATAAATGTATGTACTCCAAGCACGCTTCTCCAGTGTTACTTAAAACCCTCCTTTCTTTCAAGTGTGGTTTATTCTTAGAAAACTCAAGCTGCTCCTAGAATTCTGCTCCCAGTAAGAGACAAATTAGATAAAAACAACTTCTTGAGAGGAGAGAGCTTGCAGAGCTCTTGCAAGTAGACATGGAGTGCTGCTTAATAGCCTTCTATGCCCTTTTGGTAAGAATTATCCAATAACAGGCATATAGCAGATAGAATTTCACTTTTCCAAAATATGTGTAGTGCATCTTCTTCCCAGCCCCAGAAGTTGGAAGGATTGTGAGGGCTATGGGAATACTGCAGATTTATTTTGGCACTGCCTAGTGCTTCAAGCATCCTGGAAATCAGCACTGGATATGTTCTCATAGTCTGGATGTAAATTAGCCATATGTGCATTAGAGGCATTATTTACAGATTGAATTGTGCAACTAGCTATACTTAGGGCCTTAGATAAATTATTTCTATATTGGGTCCAATTTTTGCTGTCATTTACAGTAATATAAATCTAGGATCACTACACTGAAGTCAGTGGGGTAATTACTTTGAATTTCCTCCAGTGTGCTGGAGAGCAGAATTTAGTCTCTGATTATTTGCAGCTCCGAAGGCTTTTCCCCTACAATGGGAATCTACCGAGGCTCTTCTGTCACTTTGTCCACTCTCTCTTTAGAACTGTGCTCAGAAATTTTACCTGCACATGAAAACAAAGTGATACAGGCAGGGTTAGTTGGTTTTGGAGTCTGAGTAAATAAAAATGAGAACAGTTGCCAGGTGTTAAAATCTGTTGTTTCTTTGCTCTTCGTATTCCTTTGTCTTTGCTTCCGAAAGTTTGCAACCACAGCTGAGCCTGTTCACCACCACTTTAAATGGTGCTTTAGCAAAAGTGATTTGTCACTGCCTCAGAGTTTTCACTGTATCTTCCTGGTTTAAACCAATGGTGCATCCTCATTTTTCACTCATGTTTGATAGCATTGCCTAGCTGACTGTGAAAAAGCAGTGAACAGTTCAAGCTCTCTACAGCAGCTCTTCTGAAATTCCCATCAGCTAGAAAATTATGAAATCAAAGATGGAGCATATTCGTCTCAATAGAAAGATAGAAACGCTGCTAACACATCAGCAATTGTTCTCTAGGAACACTGTTGCTGATGCTGGGGTAAATGTGGTTGTCCATATAAGAACACAGATGTCTCATCATACAGCAACATGCGATATTAAGGCATACCGATGTTGGATGCAACTTCGTAGCTGTGGTTCAAAAGCTCATGTTAGGGGAACACACTGAGATACTGGTTATATCTTTTTCAACTCAGTGTTTCTAATGAGAAGAAGATGTCTGAATGTATTTTCTGTAAGTCATAATCATTTGAAAAAATGCATTAGCAGGCACAGGTCTCATAAGTGATTTTAAATCATCTCCATATTTTGTTTTCCTTCAGCTTCTCCTTTGTTTCTTTGCTGCTGCTCAATCTCATTTTTTCTCTCCCTATATTACTGTAACAGCATGTCTGCCTTCATTTCCAGTGATAGAAAAGCCTGTGTTATTAAAATGCTTCATTTTGGCAATCAGATATTCTTGCTGTTTATTTATCTAAGGGTCTTTTGTGCAGCGTCCTGCGACTACCTGGGTCCTTCCATTGCTGCTGACAGTATCAAGAGGCCACAGAAGCTGATAATTGCACCACTGCTGAGTTTGAGCAGCATGGTAATGGCTGGAGAGTGCTGAGCAAAGAGGCACAAGACTGATATTACTGTGCAAATAACCTTTACTCAGCAAAACTCACAGGCAGTTGTAAATACTAACTTAAATATCATCCCAGCCAAGATATGACTTCTCAGGGTCATCCCTGGAATTAGTTAAATTGCAGAAACAGAGATTCACTTCGACGTTTAAGTGTCTAGCATATGTTCCCAAAGAAGACTTTTTTATCCAGTGGCAAGCTTGAAATTTTACGTGTGAGAAAAAAGAGGCAAAGAGGTAAAAGAAAGATTAGAGCAGTTGGTCTGTGCATGGCATCAGTGGGATTGGACAAAGCAGATTACCTCGCTCCATTCTTATGTTTTCCAGAGGAAAGCACAGCCATGGAGGGAATCAGGAAGGAAAGAGGGGGCTGCTCACAAAGCCAAGCACAGGTGACAGGGCTTCCCAGAGTATCAGCGTTGCTGTGAAGAGGGAACTCTTCAGGTAGGTTTTACCTTGGTTCGTATACTGATGTTGGCTTTGCCAGTTAGTTCAGCTGAAGAAGACTGACCTGCCCCAGCTCTCCTTGGTCATAGGGACTATCATGGTTAACACATTTGCCGTGGCCAGAATGCCTCACCTGGGAAACCTGCACCCAACCCACTTCCCAGCTCTCCTTAGTCAAAGAGCCGTCCAGCCCTGACTGAGAAGCTTGTGGGGTGAAGAAGCCACATTCCTTTTGTAGAAGTTTTCCTGATGACTAACTAACCTCACTCTTAATAATCCTGTTTTATCTGTAATCAGAATTTGACCATTTCCAGCTTATAGGTCTTGATTCATTTTTATATTTTAAATTATGGAGCCATTACAAATTTTCTCCACATGTAGGTATTAATATATCGATCAAGTCTCTTAACTTTTCTTTTGATAAAGTAAACAGATTAGGCTGCAAACATCTATCCCTACAAGGCAGATATTCCAGATCTTGAAATCATTCTTTTCTGATCTATTTTCAATTTTCCATGGCTTCTTTGAAGTGTGAACACCAAGACTAGTCATGATATTCCAGTAGTTTTCCCACCAGCTCACACACAGCTGTACTTCTTGTGCCAGAATCCCTGGCCCAGTAATTCTGCTGCTAGCTTAGGTTTAGGAAATTCAATCTAGGGTATTAAAACACTTGCTATATATTTTCCCTGCATAATTGGAAAGCAGTGAGAGATCAAGCAATGGATCAAATCTGTGGGGGGAAAAAAAAAAAGGTTCCAATTCTCAAGTTAATTGTCCTGAAAAGTTTGGAGAAATTTACTGCAGAGATACTCTCCCATGGAGCAATCAAGTGCTGACTGTAAGTCTGTTTATGCTTTGGACACATCTGTATGGCAGCAGCATAAAGAGTGTGGCATGCTGTTTAATATCTGTCAGGCTTCTTTTTTAAACCACTTAATAAGCATGTATGTAAATTCTACGCAATAAAAAAGTTCTAACAACTAGAACAAGAATAACCTTTTATGTGGTGGCTCCCACCCTTAATCCCAGCTTCTACATGCCAGTTCCTCCCCCCACTTTCACATCCCCATTTCTTGACAGGTGCCAGAATGTTTCAGAATTTTCCTGCGGCTTCACCATGGGAACTGCCATTTCACCAGGAATGAATTTGACCCGCTGAGCAATAAAGCTGAGGCAAAACACTTACACTCCAGCCAGGATGGGGGAATTGCTTGTTTTTCTGTTGGCACGTTCTCATCTGGCAATTTTTTTTCACCAAGGAGCGTTCCTTGTTCATTCAACCTTCCTCTAACTTCACCTTGAGAAAGAAACAGGGCTTTGAAAGTGTCGTTTTCCCAGCAACAGCTGCTGCTTTTAGCATCCAACAGTCTTTAAATCCATAGAAAGCTAGTTTATATGGACAGGGAAGCATTAAATGCTAGGAAATGAGGGTCTTTAGGTAACTATTCCAGATCTGCTATATCTGCAGTTACAGCAATTGGTGGTGTAGGTGGTGTTCTTTTACTGGCTTTTAATGAGACACATTTATTACTGCCTTGCGATAAACCAAAGTAAAGCCATAAAAGTGACTTTCATTGAACATTTGTTTGAGTTCTGCCTGGGTCTTATAAAGCTTCATTTGTTCAAGACTTCAGTTTTTGTTTTACATGCCTGCCACCTTTTTGGTAACAGCTGTTATCTCCTTCCATAGCTGAATACAATAGGCTTCCCTTCCACGACACAACAGGAACTTGTTTCATGACTGGTGTGAGACAGAGTTGGGATTTGATCCTTCATAATCTGCTAAATCAGCAGAGTATCCCAACCACTCCATACAACCAGGCAGAATGTGGGTTTGAAACTGCTCATGTTCGTTTGTTAAAATTTCACAACAGTCGAAAACAGTCACTGTGCAGGTTGGTAACAGAACTGAAATTTTAGAACAGCATCTAATCCAGCAGTCTTTGTTCAGAGCACTGAAGACCCATTGACTTGAGAGATCCTTGATAGACCCAAACCTTCAGTCACAGCAGGGTGATAAAAATAAATATGCTTTTTTTAGGTCCAGCAGTGAATTTAAAGCTTAGGCATTTTCTTCATCTGCTGGGCTAGTTCGCATTTCACTAAATATAAGTTCCAATATTGCAGCTAAACTCTCTGGAAATATTCTGCAAGAAATGTTCTTAACAATTCACCTCCGTAAGTTAATACCTATTAAAACCTAAAAATGAATTAGATTTGGAATTTCCTGGATTCTTGTGTTTGTCATGCAAATTTTCAGTGCTGTTCTTTTTATGATAATATGAAATAAAGTAGTTTCTTATAGTAACATTGTAAATCATTTGCTTTCTATTACACGCAGCTGGTTTTGTTACAGTAATGATTTTGTATGGGTGCACACTGCAGTGCGTATTAAAGGCAATGAAACATTCTTTTTTCAGGGCTCACATGCAATTGATGTTTGTGCAAATATAACCAGATAATGACAAAACAGTAATTTATTATAATATATTAACGAGGTTTTTTCTCTCTTCTCCCAAAATGCACCTTCTTCCAAGCTGCCCTTCCCCCTGCAGCAAATCCTTTTTTTTTTTCTTGTTTACAAAAACGACTCCCCACCCTTGCAGATGCAGATTAGAGTTTTTCAGATCACTAGAGATCCAGAATCAAAATCTAAACCAGCTGGTGCTTTTACGCGGGTGTCTTACTTTAGCTTACTCAAAAGAACACAAGATGAACGGTAAGAATTAAAAAAACCACAAATTATTTTGGGGACTGTCTGGTTTATATTAGAAGTAAACTTTTCACTGCTGGCTGTTGTTTCAAAACTATTGCCTCTATTTTTGATATTCATCCTTGGGATCTAACACAAACTATGTCTTACTAGTTTAATCCATTGTTAGGCCATGTTTAAATATTTTTTATTATAGTCATGTGCTATAAAATAGTTCTCACTGGAGTTTGCTGGCTCGAAGCCAAGGGGTAATGCAGCTTCAAGTGGCACAGCACAGTATTAAAAGAATTTTTTCCCTTTAGTGTTGGTACTTACCAATTTCACACCTTGAAAAGAGCCTAACTACATCAAAATGTGATGTATCTACTTTGTGTGCAGGGACTAGAAAAATATTATAGCACGAAAGGAGTGCAAAGAAAACATTTCAACTGTATCAACAGTATATTCATTTTGGTGCCTGATTAGCAATTCGTGTAATTCCTTGCTGCGGAGCCTAGAAATTAAATACATAGGTTTTCCAAGCTTCTGTTTTTAGAAATAACTTTGTTTTTAACTTCCTGCAGCAGGACCACTTACAGGACTACAATGACCATTATTTAGCTCATAGTTAACATTAAATTAAGTCATTTGTATTTAAAAACATTCTTTTTCCTCCTCTGAAATGATAATTGAATGAAGAGTGTAACATCTCCAGTTCAGCCTCTGACAGCATTTTTTTCTCCTGGAGAGCCACAATCACGCAAACACTACCAATAAAGTGAATAAAGAATGATAATAATGCTTGATAATGGGGACTTTCAGTTCTGCAAGCACTTTGGAAAGAGCAGATTACTTCCCTGATACATTTCAAAATGTTTCCAGGTATGGACCAGGTTCCATTGGGGTGACCAAGGATTAGGACAAAAAAAATTGCTGCCATTATTTTGTTGCTGCGGTCTGTACCAGCACCTTCACTGTAGGGTATTATGACATTTAGTTCTGTTGTTTCAAATATTCCTGGGGAAAACATGCCCAGAAAGGAAGGAAAGAGACTGTTAGGAGCAGTTAACCTCTGCAGCTTCCAGGGAGAGCGCTAACATTCAATATATGCGAAATCCAGCCCATTAGGTTGAATAATGAGTGAGTAGATCTGAAACTTTGTACCAGACAAGATGAAAACAGATTGGGCAGGCTATTGTACCACACTTTATTACCTAGTGAAATGTAATTTGATCCATTTGCAGGAGGAAGAACCAGAGATGCTTGTTTCAGCATTCAATTGTTCCAGAAAGATGTAAGTACCCCGGTGTTGTTATTTTTATATCGATTTTTATGAAACACGTGTAGTTACATTTTTACAAGGCAGGAGGTTCTCTTAATGATGGCAGCAAGACAGGCAGTGCAAATGTTAGGGGGCTGAGTACATTCCTCTGTCAGATGACAGAGGGCAAGAATATATAGTTTAACTTCAGTCTTACAAGAGTAAAACCAGAACCAGACATTCAACACCAGACAAGTTGCAGTCAGGTTGGTTCCTGGAGAGGTGACTTTCTGCTATGGCTTCATTCTCCCAGTGACCAGGTGGGGATGTTTGGTAAAATGAATTTACAGACAAAAGCTTGTGCTAGATTCACCACACAGCATCTTTAGTGGTGGAATTTCGGCTTTATACATGAATTAGGCTATTGATTTCAAGGCGTGGTGTGCTCTGCTGTGATTTAGAGATTTTTACATACTGATTTTTTTATTGAAAGTGAGAATAATTTTGAATTTTGATCCTGTGTCCCTGAATTTGCAATAAGCATGTTAGCAAAAGATTATGCTTGTATCTTTAAAAGGGAAACTGAATTTCATTAGCATAGCTTCCTTTTCTTTTTTTTTTTCCCCGAGACCCTCTTGAGTCGAAATTAAGAAGAAAAAAAAAAGGACAAGAAGATACTGTCACAAAAGGAAAAAAAAGAAAGAAATGTTCCTGAACTTGGCTATTACATAAATCACAGTAAAAATGCTGAAATGCTGTTGAGCCAGGCATGGTTGTTTTTGGGAAAGTAGCCATTAAGCCAATATCAAATGATACATACATATTTGGATATAAAACTCGACTTGCTGCATGCCTTTGGGAAGAAAAAACCCCAAATGTCACACTAGATTGCTATGGAAATATTTAACGTGAAACGATAGACTATAAATAAATTAACCCAGGAAATCAGACAGGTACCCAGGTGTCTTAGACTATTGCTTTATATTGAAGGTGTATGTGCAAACAGACCTTTACATTTTTTTGATATTCAGTCATAGCTACTGGTGCTTTTCTGTTGTATTTCTCTTTCATCAGAAGACAGTCAATTTTTTTATAGGAAGCCCCTTCTGAGCATGTGGAAAGTATCAGGACCTTCACAGATTGAGGTTGATTCATTCACTTTCCTGCCTTGGTTTCTTTTTCTTTTTTTTCAAAACCCATGGCCCTTTTTTTTGTTTTGTTTTGTTTTGTTCTATACAGACTCTACAGCAACTCCTGAAATATCTAAACTTATATTAACTGACACACACCTTTTTTATTTTATTTCTTTTTCAACCATCTCTTACAGCAGCTCTTTCAAACACTGATCTCATCTATCTAAGAGCAACCCCGTCCCTCCAGCAGGTTTAACCTCTTCTCACTGTTTCTGACTTTGTATAGTCCTGTCTCATCCCTAAAAGAAAAATCCCCATCTGAATTTCTTAACCTCTACTTGGACATGGTTCTGCCTGGTGCTCCTTCCATCACCCTCTCCATTCCTTCTGACAGAAGACTTCCTGTTTCATCCAGCTTCTTTTACCTTTGTGTCTTTTACCTTTGTGTCTAGAGCAGACAGTGCTATCCTTTCCCTCTGCTTGCAGCTGCTGCAGCAACCTGGCCATGAAAGTCACACACCCCCTGCATTTTTACTGAGGTGGTTTTTTTTGCTGGGTTTTGGCTCAGTACAAACTTCTCAAGCCAAGAGCCATCCCATTTTGCAGAACATGACAAGCAGCACTGCAGTTTCCACTGGGAGTTGTTTTAAACATCATCTGACCCTACAGCCCAGTCTCCAAGAACCAGCCTTAAAGCTGCAGCTGAAGGTTGGCATCCCTTCTTCCCCAGCTGTAGCTCTCAGAGGTCACTGGTACAATTTTAGTACTTGAAATGGTGCCTTGCAAGGGTTACAAGATATTTAATCCTGGACATAGCAGGGAGTGACCTCAGCTGCAAAATTCAGATGGGGATGCAGAGCCACAGACTGGAAGAGGAATATCCAGAATAGGGCTTTGGTTCACGCTCATTCCCAATGCACAACATTTGTATGAAGGAAGACTCTCCAAAGCTCTTTGAAATGTGTCTGAATGCATGAAGAGATTCCGATGGTTTAAACATCTTTGAAAATCCCAGATGCAAAGCAATTGTGGTGCATTACACCTATCACTTCCCCACTTCCTTGTTTTTTCAGTCTGCTTTAAATGAAGAAGCATCTGAAATCCATAAATTTTATTTCTTTATCCTCATTTGAACACTACTGTAGATGCCATTAAAATATCCATACACTGGAAACCTCAAGAAACATATCTGTATAATATGTTTAATAATTTGTCATGTTGCAATAGTAGATAGAGGCAGAAAAGCCTGAAAATCACTGTTTAGAAACTTGTAGTTATAATGAAGAATCTTACCTGTGGTGAAGTAGTTTTTTCTCTCATTTGCACAAGTATGCCAGCTAAATATGTAAATTAAATAAATGTTGGCTTGAACCAGCATATCTCTCGGTGGTTTTTTGTTACCTTTTCATTTAGAAGACATCAACTGTCTTTGCACAAGAGTTGTTTTATTTGTCCTGTCCCCAGAAGCTGAGTGTTCTTGTGAACTGACCTTTCCAGAGTATTTCTGTATGTGGGCTCTTCATCACAGCTGCTGCCATCAGGCATAAAAGACACTGTTAACCTAAAAGGGATATAAAGATCTAAGTCTGCTAACTTCTGCTGTCCAAGGAGAAAAAAAATGTATCAGAGGATGTCCTTCCCCCGTATTTCCTGAGCGGAAATGGATACAGAGACAATAGAGAGGTGATATTACACCCTAGAGCCAGATCTGGGGACACTTATCAAACTAAATTAATCCTTTGCTCACACAATCATCTCAGTTTGTTCTGTCCTGAGGGAGAAAGCATTCAAAAAAATAATCACAAGATCTTTATTCAATAATCTGCCTCTTACAGTGATACAGAATTTTTAGGGCAAGTGATGAATGGCAAATAAAAGCACAAGGAAACAGCAACTATGGACAGTTCATATATTATTAAACTCTGCAGTAGCTTCCCCCTGGGGATGAAGGAGCCTTCCCTGGGAAGCAATAACTGCTGGCCCTCTGGACAGAGCTCAACAGAAGGTTCCTGGAAACAGAGGCCATACCTGTAGATAGTATCTGAGTTTTATCTGAACAGCACATAGCTTTACAACTCACCTGCAGCACTCACTGTTAAGGGTCGGATAAACTCGTAGTTCTTAGTGGGAAAAAACCCAACCACCATGCCCAGCCCAGCACAGGATGAACACATCTGATAGACATATGGATGAGAGGGTGATCTGGAAGTTAGCTCTTCACAGCATGGGGATAAAAACAACTTCCAGATGAAATCACAGGTGTTCATCAAATTCTTTCTTAAAAACACCCAAAAATCTAAAAAAAAGCCCGAAGGAGAGATTCTTAATTCTGTCAAAATAAGGAAAAACATCTCGTGGTGTCACGACAGTAGAGGCAGGGAAGGAAAAGGAGCTGTGAAGTGAGCAAGACTAATGGGTGAATTAACGATTATGCCTATCAGCAGTGGAGAGCTTCTCTTTTTACTGAGCCGTGCTGGAGATTATTTGAATGACAACAGGGCTTAATCTGCCACATTCTCCGAGACAGTGATAGAGGCTGGCTGAAACACTGCCCTCCAGGCTCCGCTATGGAACAGTTACTTGGTGCCTGTTCTGGTCAAGGATAGGTTTCCCCTTGACCACAAACTCTGCCTGGTTTTACTGGTAGTAGTCACTCTGGGGATTTAGTTGTACTGGTAGAGGACATCAAGGTGCTTTAGAGCAGAAGATTCCCCAGCTGGAGCAAACGGGACTGCTGAAACCATTCGATGGGGCAGAGCAGTGTTCATGCCGGCAGGACAGAGTGCACTTTGGGTTTGCTCCTTTGACTATAATGGCTCAGTCAGCCTGGTATAATTTGAAGCTTAGACACCTCATTTTACAGTAGGTTGTGCTCTGCCGTCTCTGAGGAGCAGATCAAGGTACCCTGAGAGCAATGAGCCCTCTTCCTGCTTTCCATTCAATTTAAATAGTTTCCTTGTGCAGTTACCTCGCCTGAATCTTATTTCTGAGGAGCTGCTGGTGGTTTTCAAGGTGATTTATCAATGGCCCGGTGATATGAGAGCAGATGGGGATGTGATCAGGCCATGGTCATCCTACAGTGCCTTTCTGAACCACAGTTAACTGGGTGTAATGGCTTTATCTGCTCTGCAGTTCACTGTGCCATCAGGGAGCTCGTCCCCCTACAAATGGCAGAGCTCCTGCTCGCTGACCTTTGCTGCAGATCTTTGCAGTACATCAGAAAGATTAATGGTGCGAGTTGGTAGTTTCAAGACCCAGCTCTCCAAATAGAAGATATTTTTTAATTACTGTCCAACCCTATTAGACAGAGGATTGTGTAACATGTGTTTCCTTTTAGGGATGAACTGCCCCAATGGCAGTCGCAGAGCACTTTTGCATAACTCTTTCCCCCTCCCCCTGGCCCTATCTTTGTGCTGATGTGTTAACGTGCAGACATCCTGCTAATGGCTTGGATATGCTTAATCTTAAAAAGCAATTTTGAGGACGGGGTTGGGTCTCTGCTACATCCCTGGGGGGGCTGTTTCCCGAGAGCGGGCAGCACTACCAAGTCGTTTTGGGATCTTAACTCCTTAGTGCCAAGTCTGATTTCCCTCGAAAGATAAATCTCTTTACCTCATCAAATACCATCCCTGTTTTGACACAAAAGGTTTGGTTTATTTTCTGGTTGGATTTTCATCAGTGTTATCCAAATTTTTATCTTTCGATGAGGGTTTAATCACTTAAAAGATGTTCACAAGCCTCTGCAGCAACTAATTGCCATTTGTGTTTTAGGGCACTTTCCAGTTTTACCTGAGGTCAGAGTGTTAGAACAGTGAAATACCTTTCTTTTCCACAGTGTGTTATTTCTTGAATTCAAGCAATAGTTTTCATGTGGACAGAAACGCTTGAGAAGGTCTCTGCCGAGCAAAGCTTCACTCGCTGGCTTTTATCCATCCATTAAACTGGGATGAATCCTTCAGCCTTTACCTGTATGAGTGATTTGGAGCCCTTCAAGCAGGCTTAGATTACTTGGATAATTACAGGTTTTTCAAATGCGAGATGGTTTAGGATCAGACCCATCATTTTCAGTGCGTAAGGTTTGCAGGGTGAAATCTTCAGTTTTATTTCAGAAATTATCTGGTCTTCTCCTGCTTTCTTAGCTGTCCACCCCTGCTGCTGGTCAAGCCAGAATGTTCCACTGTTCAAATACCTGGCAACAACTATTTAATTTGACAATTTGTAGATGGTATTCCTGTATTACCCTTTAGGACCTTAATAATAGGTTTTTCTTTAGTGAAGCATTAAAACATTAAAGGCCATAAATTCCACAGTCACCTGTATCCATTTATTGCTAATTTATTATGGAACATATCATAAAACTTTGCTTGACATATAGGCCTCTTCATAACTATAAATCTTTTTTCAACTGTTTAGATAACTTACGCTGAAGTTCAAGGAAAGACCTCTATGAACAAATATTTTAAACATCTATTTATTATGCAGCACTAATACATACAAACTATGTGGCAAATACTGAGAAATATTACTCTATAGTCAGATTTATCACTTCAGGCTTTTTGGGGATACATCTATTATAAAAATAAAATAAAAACTTTGTGTCAAGTGTCTGCTTTATTAAAAGGTTTAAGGGCTCTAACTGAATAGAGCTGTTATTGCAGTTAACATCAAATATATAAATGTTTCTCTTCAGATTAAGTTTGCCATTTGTAACCTGAAACTGCAGAAAGGATTGTAAGTGCATTTCATAGGGGAGAGCAAAACCAAAAGTTATCAGACTGGGTAATTCTATATCTAAATAGTGTCTATAGTATCATTGTTGCTACAGAGCTTGACCTTGCTCTCGTGCAGCCATTTTTAAAATCCCAATGATGCTGGATCATATATATGTATATAGAAATAATATAGAAATAATTCAGGCATTTAATTTACTCATCTCAAATAGCTGCTTGGGATTTGACACTGTTTGTATTTCTTGCTTTTAAATTACCTGCTGTTGTTTTTTATGCAAAAAAGAAAACATTTTCTTCCTTGTGGCATATAAATTCAAGTTGCTTGGATAAATCAAACCAACATTCTACAGAATACTACTTTTTTTTTTTTCTTTAACATTTTTACCCTGGCTGAATTATTAGCATATGTATTTGCTAATAATACATATGCATTATTAGCATATGTAGTAAAGTAATTGGTTTTAGCAGCAGTGCACGTGCATACACCCAGACAGCTTCTTTAGCAAGAAGTTGGTTTGTAAAAATATTGTTTGGGTGCCTCATTAAAAGGCTCTGTTTTATTAATCCTTTCCCTGCAAATGAGTTTGTTTGCACATGGAAGGTCATTTTTATTTTTGAAACAAATTCCACTGTTAGCTCTCCCCATCAGTTCAGCTTGGTGTGTGTTTGCAAATGCTCTGTGGCCTCAGGATTTTCTTATAGATTGTTAAACTATATGACCAAAATCACAGTGTAAGGCCAAAACAGTGCAGCAGGCGCAACTCTTAATTGGTATATTAAAGTCAGAAAAAAAGGGGTGGAAATCTTCTACAGTCTTCACTAAATGCTACTCTTTAAAGTGAGCTCGTTCATAGTAAACTAATTAAAACTGTACAGATTTTTTGTGTACTTGAGAAAACCCAAACCCAGCTTACTCTAACACAATCACAACATCGTTAGCATCCAAATGAAAGCAAAGCAACTGATTCATCCAAAATGTACATGAATTGTTCACCAGTTTTCTGCTGGCTTCATCTCTGGGTCCTTTAAGAAGGCTTGTTTCTTGGGACAGGACAGGGAGGATCCATGCTCCATAACCTTTACATCCACAGCCAGGCAGGGAAGAGAATCAATGGTCTGTTGCTGCTTTGGCCCTGTCTCAACCTCCCAACCACACCTGCTGATTTCTGCTTTCAGAACATTTTTATATTTCCCCCGTCCGAATTCTCTCCCTGCTTTCTCCTTAGACTCTTTTCCTTATCCTTTTTTGCCAATCCTTTCCCTTTACTGTCCTTCCACTCTCCCCCATGCCCCTGCTCCATATATAACACAAGGAGAGAGCCAGATTCATGCTCCATCCTTAGTGCAAGAAAATCAGCAGCTGCTGTTTTTGATAGACTTTTTGTGCCCCAGATTCTTTTTCTGGGATTTATGTATTCATAAAAGTATTCATTTTTCGGGACTTTCTGAGAAAAATAACAAATTCATGTAAAAATAATGAATCAATATAAAAACCTGTTCAAGGGAAGAATGCTAGCAATTTGTAGGCTTAAACAAATCAATTAACTTTTGATTGTATAGCAGACATCATTTTAATATTACTTATGGACTCTGTGTGTCTTTGCAACAGGCTCCCAGCACATCTTTAAATTCTTCAGCTCCACAGTAGACAACTTTTTATATTACTTCTTGAAAGTTGACCCTGATGGATTGTAATTAATTATATTGCTGATATCTGACAAAATAAGCAACTTTCCCAGTTATTTATGGTCTTAGATTTCACTCAACTACATGATACAATGTCTCTTTAAACGTTGTCAGGTGCTGTGAAAATGATCAGCCTCAAGCAGCGAAGCCTGGGGAACAAGACAAGGTTTAAAACCAATTCCATGAGTTTCAGTTGCTGATACAATCTTACCACAATAAAAGAATTACCTTTAATAAATATATTCCAGGACAGTCTGCGATGGGACTCAAGGAGCCAATTAAGTGTTGTATTCAAATGCTTTTTCTCTGCAGAGAAACTCCCGGGCCAGGCTCCCTTCTGGCACAAGTCTGCTTAAGTCAACAAATGGAGTTACACCCGAGATGAATTTGCCATGCTATGTTTTTCTAAATAGATTAGGGGTCATTTGAAAAGCTGTAAATAAACCTTTCAAATTCTTTAAGGCAAAAAGAAACAAAGCTCCAAGAGGAAGAGAAAGGAAAAAAAAAGAGAAAAAAGGGAAAAAAAAAAAAGATTTATTCTACTTTCCCAGAACTGCAAGTTTCCAGGTGTTCACCTTTTGATCTGGCTACAGGCAATGATTTTCTGAAGTGGTTTCTGATGGTGCCTGACATCATTTATGGCGCTCCTGAACAATCTTGTAATGTGCTAAACTACACAAAATTAAGTGAGTTAGTGGCTAGCTAAGAGCAGCAAAAGGGCCATGGATATCACATGCACTTTGCTACTTGCAACAACATGTGTAGCTTTGAAGCAGCGTTATTTCTTTGATTTGATAGTGAGAATAAAATAATGACTGTTCTTAATTATTAATAGTACAGTGGGGTGACAGGCCCTTGGATTCTCAGTGTTCAACGCTGCACAAACACAGAGGAAAAAAACAAACATATTTTCCTTAATAACTTACAGCCCAGCTTAAGGCAAAACACAGCAATGGAGGCAGCAAACCATAGGGAGGAAAAAGATGAGTGGTGTGACCCCACATTAAACCAGCAGAGTGTTGTGCCTGGTTGGACAGCCCATGTTGCTCGTGTTTGATTAAGTTTTGTATATATCTTATCCATAGTCTGTAATTAAAAGATAGAAGAATCCTTGTCATGGGCAGAACTGGACTCACCTGGCAGCTGCTGCACCACTGAGCCAGGGGGAATTTTGCCATTTATTTCCATGAGTGATAACACAAATGATGCTGTTGAGTTTCAGGCAGGCAGGACAGCAGTTACCTCTGCAAGACTTGGGTACGAAATCAAACTTGAAATGGCTCAAGAGTCAAAATTGGCACAGTCAGTCACCTCTGGCAAGTCAAAGCCGTTCACTCAGCTTCACTTTTTTCCACACAAGCTGCAGTTTATTCCTTTTTCTCAAAAAAAAATGCTGTCAGAGAATAAATTTTCTGTGGTGCCCAAGAGGGAAACTGTTGGCAGTGGGTTTAACCTCTGCATCTCTAGATTTTGTTAATTGTTTTATCTCTGATGGGCTCAACTTAGTGAGCTCTGTAGAGAAGGGAACTGAACACCTGAGTGGTGGTATGTGGTGGGAGCAGATTAGATCTGGAAAACTTGAGGATGTGATCTAAAACTTCTTTTCGCTGGAATTTGCTCAGAGCAAATCTGTTTGTGCAGATTTGTTGTTGTCCAGGCAAAGGGTGATAAAGAAATGTGATTATCTTGTCTCCCAGTGTGGTTGTCAACACGTGGGATCTGTTTCCTCCTGTGAGACACAGAAATCTGTGCAGTGCTTCAGCACCCAGCACAGAAATGAGAGTGAAATGTGGCAGTTTTGCCTTTTAGAAGTATTTATCCTGTAAATATCTAATTAGGAGTCTTGCAGAATTTGTCATTTCCAATGTTGATTCTAAGGGTTGAATTTGTTAATGACATTTTAAATTCTTATTTTATGCCAACAAAGACTGTGAACGCTTAGCCAAATTAATGGAATTTGCATTGACAATGAAATCTCTTCTCCCACTGAAGAAAATCTAAGAAGAGAAATATATCTTTGAGATCCTACAGTGATTTTGGTAAGTCTTTTCCAAGTGCTTATTCTGCAAATCACTAGATTAATACCATTTAGAAAGATCAGGCAAATGAAGCTGCAATTAAGAGAATTAGTTAAATCCATTATGGGCTGCTGGCCTTGCTCTCCAACTCAGGAAGGATTAAGCACCACACCCAAAGTCTGTTTGATCCTATCTTCAGGGCACTATTTATTAATTACACTTAATTATTCATGGCAACCCCCAAAATGAAGCAGTTGAACACTAATCCAGCTGTTACCTTTCCCTCAATTCAGGGGCTTCTTTGGGATGCTCTTCTCATCTTCTTGACTTTTCCACCCTTAACTTTACAGAGTGTTTGTCCAAGAGCCCTTTGCTGCAGGAGCAGGCTCATTTCATGAGATGTCACGTCAATCCTGGTCACTTATCAGTGCTAAATCCAAAAGCACGTTGTCAGGAATTATAGAAACAGGATATTTTTGCTGACTGGTGGGTTCTGTGACCTGTGCTACTCCAGGTATTTGTGGCATCCTAGTGAGAGGAGTCACAGCCGCCAAGCTCACTAAAGCAGCCCTTCAGAAGCACAACTCAAAGGAATGTCTGTTCTCTAGGGTTCATTTCTAACCAAAATTTCTATTTCAGACAGCAGCTCTTCCACCAGTCCCCCTCTCCTGTAGTCCAGTGACTGGCACATGTCACCTGAACATGGCCAGCCCACGACTGAAATCCTGTATTTTATTTGGAGCGGGGCTGTGAAATCCCTGACACTTCCAAGAAGTAAAGCTGGAGTGCCTCAAAGGTGATTTGTCCTCTCCTTTTTTTTCCACAAGGTTTGCGTTACTCAGGGGCAAAGCAAAGCACAGGGCAGGTGACCAAAGGCAGCCTGGCCCTTCAGGAGACAGAACACCCCAGTGCAACCCTTCATTAATTACCAGTATTATATTTACTAGGGTTACAGAATGACTAGAGTGAGACTCTCTAACTGGAGGTGTATTATATAGATCATATGTTATTACTGAGTTATGGCTCTGGTGCTGTTCAGTGCTTTAAGGATAGGGAGGTCATTTAATAGCTTTAATCACACAGGTATTTTAGCTCGTCAAAAACAAGGGCGGCTTTGTGGTTGCTGTTTTGCAGTGAGAGTCCTTCTGTATGGCAAAGTGAACTGAGCCAATCAAAACATGGTACATAGAAAGTGTAAACAACCAAAAAAAATCAACAAACAATGACTTGAAATTTCAAATGTCATGGTCTAAGGGCAAAACAATGAAGGAAAACACAACACACTTATCTGCTTCCTGTTTCCACTCCATGATCAAAGCTTTTAACTTCAGTTTGTTCAATTCTTAATGATTTTCAGGTACTTTTTTTTGCCTCTGAGTACCAACAAACAAGGAGTAGAAAGCAAAATGCAGGCCCTTCCCATGTTCTTGCACACCAAAGCTCTTTTTTGAAATCCAGCTCTTCCGCAATCAGATTTAAAGCTTATTTAAAAACAAGAATTATAATGTACCCTCACCTAAAACCATAATAATCTCTACTCCTGCCTTTGGATTTGCTGATGTACCATGGCTTTTAAGTATTTACCTTCTAGATATGAAGCTCCTTAGGGCTGCGTAATGCCTTATTATTATTACCAGTCTCTCAAGTCATAATGAACTCAGGATTACATCATATTCTATATTTAAGTTTCCAGGACCAAAAATTATTATATGTTCTTTGTTCTGAAATTAAAAAAAAAAAGGTAATATAATTAGTTCTTTTCTGCTCACTACACAACAAGAATTGATTGGCAAGATCATCACTGCAAATGCTTGGGAAAACCCTAAAACTATTTTTTTTTCTTTTCTTGATGGTAGGAAGATATTTCACAATTTCATTATTTTGATTTACTAATCCAGAGAACTGGCACAGGCTGCAACCATTAAATGATGCGACTGTGAATTTTAGGATGAGGGTGTGTTATTAGTTTTTGTTAAAAAACCAAGCACAAAAAGGACTAATACCCACCTAGGTTTCCTACAATATGCACTTTTTTTTTTTTTCTGCTTGGAAAGGTTGTATAAGTAGAAAGACTTTGGCCTTATATAGGTATATATACCTATCTTATATACCCAAATTGGCATTACTTTGCTAGGCCAGAGATGCTGAAATTACCTTTTACACAGAGTTCTGATTCATTCTTGATAGGAATCTGCTCGCAGACATTTTCTTTATGGTCTCACAGAGCCCATGTGCTAAGCCTGGTCAGCTCCCAAAGCTTTAATGATGTGAATGGCTTATGCTGGTTTTGCCATTATGGGCACCTAGAAAAATATGCCTGATAATGGCTAAACCAGGGTATTTTCTACTTATGAGCTGTTTTATAAGAAACAAATTCAAATTATACCTTTGTAGGCACCTGTGTAGTCCCAGTGATATGAAAAAGGCTTGAGCTGTTGAAACAGGTTTTGGAAGCAGCTAATGGGATATTTGGCAACAAATTTTAGTTAGATTTCAAATTAGGTTTCCTTTAGACAAATGTAAGGGATATATTGCCATTGACCTGTGCCTCATTGCTTTTTCTAATCTCCCTTTTGCTACTTCTCCACTTCTTAAGCTGCATCCTGCAAGGGACTGAACATTCCTTTGTACATATTTTCTTAAAGTAGATTTGTGTACAAATATGAGGCTTTTGGCCAGTTTATTCAATTAGTGTTTGGGTGGGTGGAAGTTGTTTTGTTGTTTTGTTGTTTTTTCTTTAAACATTCAGCACATAACCTGTTAAGTTTCTGTAGCACAACTTATTTTATTAGCAGGCAGGAGCACTTGTTCACCGGTCCTTCTGTTTTTCAGAAATTCTGCATTAGGCATATATTGTGAAGGCTGACAAATACAAATGAGTATAGGAAGTTATTTGATTGCAAAGTTGCAGTACTGGCAGAAATAAAATATATTCTAGTAGGGTTTTAATATTCCCATCATGGGCTGGACTAAATGAAGACCTTGTGTGTCAAATGTGGTGGAATATCTGGGGAACATGCAGTTGAAATCTTTATCCCCACCCTCTTCTCCTGCTCATCTTCAAAAAAACTGTCAGCTCATGGGTTTGTGTAATATAGAGCACATCACATTTTCCACTCTCACCTGCAGAGCTGGGATCGTGCTGCTCTGGCGATGTCAGGGACCAGTGAGGACCTTTTTCCATCCCTGAAGCAGATTCAGAGCAGGGAGTGAAGCTCAGACTCCGGCCTGGCCTGCAGAAAGCAGTTCCCTGGCACTGGAGTGTGGTGAAGAAGAAAGCACGGAGGGGGTGAGAGGGTGGGTGGGGACAAGGATGGTCGAGCTCGACTGCTGTGCTGGAGGAAGAGCTGCAGCAACAGCTCCGTCTGCTTGTGCTGTGTGGGTGTTCACACAATGGAGTTCAGTCATCAGAGCCCATCTACACACCTACACCAAGGGCTGTGTGATAGAACAGATTATGTGAGGGTGGATTAGAGGATTGAGTATAGAAAGAATCCAGAGCCACGGGTTTTTTTTTTTAGATTTTCTTTATGCTGCAGCTAATCTTTGTCCAAAAAAAAAAAAAAAATCCATTATGGAACCACAAAGAAACTCAGCCTGAGATCACCTCATCTAGGTTTGCTGGATTTTAGATGTTGAAAGCCAGGATCTGGGATGTAATTGTGTAGCATTACATGACACGTCAGGTGTCCTAAATCCCCTTGAATTATAGGCATATAATTCAGGAGATGCCTCAGGTGTCCTGTGGAAAAAGAAAGGTACACCTAGAGAGCAGCTCAGATCTCATGGACGAGGCTGTGGGAAAAGGCACCATAGCCAAGTGACTGGAAATGGCCCTGAGGTGTTTCAAAGCAACAGAAGTGGTAAACCAAATAATTCATCTCCACCAGACACTAAAATTTTTGACAGGGCTTGCACTTAAAAATTGTGTCCATGGCAGCTTGTCCATTTTTGCCAGTTTTCCTCATAAAATACATAACCTCTCCCTACCAACCTTGCCTCCCTTGCTCCTTTGAGCTCTCAAATAGGTGAGTAATCCTACTGACTTCCAAACTCTTTACTTGCAAGTAGTCAAGAGCTTTGCCTGATCAGGGTCCAAAAGTCCTTCTAACCTGCAAGCATTTATGGAAAAAGTGCTGATTAAATCGGAAAAAGTGTGCAAAAATATATTTAAAACCTCCCCTCTCCAAACCTTAGCTGGCAAGTACAGTGGGGCAAATGGTCCATTCTGGCTCCCAGCTGTTTAGTCTCCCCAGTTTACAGTCCCCACTTTGTGCCAGTTATGCAGAAGGTGAGGCCATCACTTGTTTGCCTTTGAGCAGAGCTGTTCTCCAGCACTAACAATGCTTTGAAAACCAGGCAGCTCCACAGGATAAAATGGTACTTCCTTATATGTGGATGTGGTTTAATTGGTTTATGGCAGGTCATACTTTTCATGTCTGCCTGATATTCTCTTGTTCTAATAAGCCCTATCTACAAAGTAATGAATTCTGTAACCCTTATTCAGGTAATTAATTTTTAATTTTAGTTTTCAAGGATTTTTATTCAAACTTCTTGGGCAGATGCAGGGTCTGACTTGTCTGTCCCTTGGAGGACACGTGGTTTGTCCCAGGCAGGTATATTCAGGGCCACTAATTTTTCTTCTGGGATTCTCTCATGGAAGGTTTCATTTCACTGTGGCAGGTTAAATCACTTTAGATTTAGATACCCATTGACAAGTATGTTCACAATCTGTTTCTTAGACAGCAAAACACTTTTGTTGGCAAAGGAATCACCTCTGGGAAGCCAGAGACCTCGACCTGTCATAATACAAGCTCATTTCTTTCTCCTTTCCTGCTTTTATTGTGTGTTCTGGACCCTGCTAAGCAGCCTTCCCTATCTAAAAGTTGCTCTTCACAAAGGTGGGAGGGATATTGCTTTAGTTTTCAGTTACAGACTTTACAACTCCATCAGAAGAAAGATTCTTGTTTTCACATAGTCCCCAAGAGTTACCACTTAGTGTTATTATGGTCTTTGCTCAGGGTAACACCAGTTTGACAGCTTCCCATTTATTAATGCAGTTAAATATGTTAATAAACATGACATTTATTATTATCATAACATTCTTCAGTTACATTGGTGCAGTCTTATCCAGCAAAAGCAAACCTGAGCCAAATATATCTTTAAAATGTCTGCACACATGCCAATGCCAGCCAAGGGTGTGACATTTTTTGTTTTTTATTTTTACAGTTTTTAAGAACACTTCACACTGGCAAAAGCTTTCAGGGAAACCCAGCTTATACTGGCATCAAGTGATTTTTGCTTATACAGCTTGCCTTGTTTGCAGAACTGTTTCAGGCTAGACCAGAAAAGCACTCTCTGGCCAGCACAAGCTGAATGTGTGCCAGGGCACAGCTGCAGTGGTGTCATATCAACCCACAAGCAAGGACTTCATCAGGCAGCACTGGTGGGGAGCTACAGCCTCTTTAGCTGACTCTCATTTACCCCCAGTAAACCCTTTCTTGGTTCTCATTAGGAAGGTTCACCATCGTAGCTGGTTATTGGCACCCCTTGCCTGAATTCTGCTGTTAGCACTTTTCTCAAAGTTCAGTTGCCTTAGCACGCCAGTCCCCAGAATATTGGGCCAGTAGTTGGGAACGCCACATGAAACTAAACAATTGCTGAAGTGCCTGTTTGGCTTGCATGATCTGGTTCTAAGTTCATAAATAAAGAAGTTCCTTGCTGGTTTTTCTTGGTATCCTCTTGGTGCCATCTGAGAAGCACAAAGGAAACAGAGAGGACCGAAGGCTTTAGATCAAGAAGAAATGTCTGGTCTGGGAGGACAGCAGAAATTCATAGAGGGAGGTTTTCCATTTGATATGGGGCATTGCATAAATCCCTTGTTCTGGAGATTTAGGGACACATGGTGTAATAACTCTACCTGTTGTCATAGAGAAGGATGACTGTTCTCTGTCTTGAAAAATGTGCTGTTTTTCTTTTGTATGGCTGCAATTACTGTTTTCCATTTTCTGCACTGTTTGGGGCTGAGAGTGGTCTATCCCTCCTCTGAGGCCAGATGGCAGAAGAATCACCCCTTTCCTGAAATCCTTATAAAATGGGTTAGACTCTAACTGTGCAAAGATCTTGCACTGAAGTGTGCCTGGGACATTTTTTTATCTCTGAGATGCTGGTTTAGGTCTCTAAGCACCTACTGTACTATGAGGCTCTGAGGTCTGTGCCAGCAATTAGACCTGCATCTCCCAAAAATCACATAAATCTGTGACTCCTGTGGCAGTGTAGCCTTCTACCATGCTCGCCACACATTCCTACGGGAATGTGCAAACCCCACGGAACAGACCCTGCAGATATTTCAACTTTGAGAACAGCAAGAAGTTGCATAAACTTGCCTGCATTTTACATCCCCGTCTTTCATTGTGAGATATTGAATTGTGACATCAAAGGGTTAATGTGGACAGAAATGTTTGATCTCATTCTACTTGAACTTATTACATTTTGAATTCTGATACTGTTACAGTGAAGCTGTAAATTTATCTTGAGGTAAGCCAGCAGAAAGGCACTATTTTCTAGTTAGTAGCAGCCATTCTGTTCCTTAAAAGAAATTTGGGACAGATGTGTCTGTCTTATTATTTCAGTGAATGCAGGGAGAAAATGTATTTTATTTCTTATTAAATAAATTTGCCTGTTCATCTCAGTATGTGGGACTGTCAAAGTTTATAAATTTGGCAGTATTTTAACATGATCATTCTGTTTTTCTTTAAACCAAGTTATTAAATTGATATATTTTTATAAAAAGCAGAGGGTGATGGAAATTTTTTTCATCATTTGACGTTTGGTTGACTGTTAGAGGGTTTTAAGTAACACTGTATCTTAGATCAGAAAGATAAAGACTCTTCCAAAGACTGCAGCAAATCAGCTGAAGGACTGGGATTCACTGGGCTGCAGTGCTGGTAAAGCAGTGTGTGTTTGGATTTTGATATTGGCATTTTTTTGTGACAATGCATTGTCAGAGTTAAAGTGTCTCATGCTTTTTCCTGAGCATCTCTCATACCTGGCTGCAGGGGAACCAGAGACAAGCTGTCCTGTTGCCATGTTTACAAATCTCACTCTCACTTCAGCCAAGGTGCCTTTAGATTTACAATCACCATAAAGACCCTTTACACCGCTTTCAGCAGTGCTTAATCCGGTGTAAGTGCAAATAACCTGCAGTCCTGACTAGGAAAAGTTCCCTTTAAGTGTCGAAAAAGGCTCCAGATCCTGCAAAAACTGTGGAGTCAGAGTTCCCATGCTGGAGTGGCTACTTGGCCACAAAGTCCACAACTTCCAAGAGAAGCTCCCTCTTGAAACACTTGGGTTTGAGTTGCATTGTGACAAGTGGCTGTGACTGGGTGGGTAGGTATTAAAGCAAACCAAGAGCTTTGAGAGGGACAGACTTCTTTATCCCAGTCTTTGTAATTGTGATGAGAACTGGTTAACTTTCTAGCAAATGAAACCAGGCATTTCTGTGGGGAAGGGTGAAAAAAAAAACTGAGAGCAAAGAAGTTATTAATCTATGGAAAGGAAGGTGCAGACATGGAAAGGATGAAATCCATTTGCAGTGAGCAGCAGGTCAGCCTTTCTGCAAGGAAAAGCAGGAGCTCCTTGCATGTGCCTCCTATAGAAGAAGGATCAACACAAAATTAAAAAATTTAACAAGTGCATCGTGATTTTTTTTTGTTGAGTTATTTCTGGTCAACAAATCTGTTTAGTTATATCATCAGCTACTTTGTGTCCTTAATTCTCTACTAGCCTGTGGTGGTTCCACAGATAGGTAAGACCACTAATATGGGGGGAATTACTAAATGCCTCCATGTGCATGTCTGGGAATGTAGTCGGACCCACAATTGAACATCTTTTAAATCAGATGTTGCTGAGAGTTTGCCCAAAAGAGGTCTCTCTTCCCACTTCTCAGGGCTGAACAAGTTTGAGCTTTGATAAAATTTTTAAAGTAATTTCAAGCTGGTGGGCAAGGTCAATATTCCCTCATTTGCTGTAATCCCAAAACAGGACAGTGTTTGCAAATGCTGAAATTTTCCATGATCAAAACCATTTAAAAAATTGTTGATTCAGGGGCCTGGAAATGTTTCTCTGGGCATTTCTAATCGAAAGGTAGTGTTTCACATGGTGAGTGAAAAGGTCCTCACTGCATCATAAGAGATGTGGTCTGGGCAAAGAGCAGGTCCCTGAGCAACAGCTGGGTAAGCAGGGAAATCGACTTCTCTTCCTTGAGAAGTGAGCCAGGCAAATTAAATTAATGCTGCCTTGGTCCAAAGCAAAGCTTCTCAGCTAGACTTCAGAACTAACATAGGAGACTGAAAGCATTGCTTTCCACTCAAAATCCACCTCTGGTTTGTTATGTGGATGGATGAGGCTTTGGATCAATACAAATTCTAGCAGTGAGAAGAGCAGCAGGATAAAAGTAGAGACAAGTGCCAGGACCATAGTAAATCACTGCTACCTGTAAAATGGAGCATTTGTTCAGGAGCAAACCTCTGGTTATGTTTTAGCCTGAACTGGTGGTCTGTACATTGCCACTGAATGCTCTTCTGCTGTCCTGTGATGGAGCAGCATTTTCCAGGGGCCACTGCACAAAGTTTACCCCAGCATAAGCACTGCTTTAATATTTTTTAGTGTTTGTCTCATATCTGTCCTCTGCAAAGTAGGAATAATACCATTTGCCCAGCTTTGTGATATTCACTGACATCCTATGGCAAAAGATGGTCTGAAAAGAGTGACAACTTTTTTATTGCCCCTAATAAATGAGAAATCTCTTTCTCATTCTAGGACCTGCTGTTAAGGGTCAATTAAGGTGAAACCAGAGTATCAGGTCTATAAAACATGGTTCTGTAAAAAGAACAGCTATAAACTGTGATGCCATGGACAGTAAGGAATCCTAGCTGCTCTTCTGAGCAGGAAAACAGTGAAGAGCACAGTCTGTTCAGGCTCAGATGTGCCATAGGACTGTCTGGAATAGGGAACTCACACCGGGAGGTGGGACGGTGTGTCTGGGGCACCCTGCCCGTCATCACTCCGTGCCACACATATCCACAACCAGCATTTGTTCAGTCACAAAAGCAAACAGCATTTCTGGGAAGAAGAGACCCAACTACTATCAATGCACTTCACTTTTAAGTGGCTGGCCATGCCACGCTGGTAATTTAAATGGAGAAAGAGTGATAATAGTTTAGCAGTGAGAACAACAGTTTTTCCACCTCTTATCTGGAGATAATGGTGGAACATTGCAGGGTTTTTTTCACCCTCTTCCCAGCACCTGTCCTTATTTGTTGAACAATTTATAGCTCCATCTGAAGTATTATCCTGCTAACAGTAGGAGGTATTTGCAGTGCAGCACAACATAATCCTCCCCTCAGAGATTAAGACTATTACCTCATTGATGCTCCTAGTCTCTGCCAGCCTTGGCATACCAATGTACAGCGTGAATGCAGGTTTGCTGCATAATAGCTCACTATGCTACCAGCTAAGCCACTGAATGCTTCTACAGTCATTCCTTTTATTAGGAGACTGACATGACAGTAATAATGGATAATGAATTCTGTTAATGAGATGACTTATTTCAAAAGTAAATAAAGCTCAGGTGTCACGTGAATGAAACATTTGAAATATCTGCAAATGTGATTTAGTCAAATGTTCCAGGGAAGAAAAAAAAAGCCACACAAACCCTCCTTTGAGGCAGCTGCGATTGAGCGGGCAAGACTCCACAAGCAAGAAAGGAGAAAAGGGAAGTCATCCACGCAGCTTAACTTCATCCCTGGTGCAGGTGATTGATGGCACAATCTCTCCTGCTCCAGTATAGATGAATTTGGCCACACTGAGGGTATGTAACCTCTGTCAGGTCGAGGTTACACTCCTGCTCCCGTGTGTGATGGAGTGGGAGCAGCTCCCAGCAGGAGCTGCCTTGGGACTGCAGCTACTGGCACAGCGTCCCCGCAGCTTGGTCTCTCTCTTCACTGAATTTATCACAAAAAGCTCTTGACTTGGTTGAACTAAAGCCAAGGGAAATGCAAATATACCCTGGTGTTTCTGCTGAATTACATTTACTCCTTTACCAAGTTATTATTCTTCCTATGAAGAAACAACTTACATGCCTTTTCATGTAACACAGAAATATTAATGTAATCTTTCTCTCTTCACATTTTCAAATGATTGAACTGTGTTTTACTTCATTTTTTGCAAACCAATTCACTGTCAAGAACAAACCAGGTTTGTAGTTTGGTTTATCATACATGAAAATGTTACCAACAACATCAGCATCACACAGAGATGCAAACAGGCATCGTCAAGGATGTGGTGAGGATGCTAATATTAGAACTGTCAGACAGCCTTTGTGAAACTCAAGGTTTCTTTATCGACCATAAAAGCATTAAAGCATCAAAGAAAGAGACTACTTGGTGTCTACAGGCATATTTATCTTCCCTAAGATTTTTTACCCTGATGTGGACTCTGACTTCTGCACATCTTTAATACATTTATCCTCACAGTATGCCTGTGAGACACAGAGGAGCTACTATTTGCACTCTACAGAAATTCTGCAGTTCCACAAAATAGAGAGCTGAAACACTGAAGGAGAGAGCAGGCAGGCTGACCTCCTGCAGGCATGACAGCAGGAACCTTCTCCAGGAGCTCAGCTGCCCAGGGAGCCGTGACCTGCTCCTGCCTTGGCTTCCTCTGGCCATTTGCTCTTGCCCAATGGCAGAAGGCACAGGGCTCTGCCAGGTGCAGTGTCACCTGTCACTGGTTAGCAATGCCAGGGGGTTGTTTGCCCATCCAGCATGGTTTGTTGATGGAGGGAAGATTTTAAAAAGAAAGGAATGAATGAAGAGTCCAGTGACAGGTCCCGTGGTTTTGGCCCTCTTCTTCAGTGGTCCTCGGGGAGTGACGTGGATGTTCCCACCTCACAGCTCAATGGTGCTCTGTGTCTGGTAGTTGGAGCAAAACCATTTTTGAGGGGCCTTGAGAGAAACCAGACTGACAGTCCCTGTGAACAGTAGAGGCTGGAAAACTGTGGCATCCTAGAGGATATTGTCCCAAACTCCAAGTAAGTGTCCATGCAGCATCTGGCCCATCAGCCTCCCACCCAGCACAGCTACACCACCACTGGCACCCAAGGCAGCTGCTTGGATGAGCTTTGGGGATGGCTCCATGGGCTTCCTTCCCTGGGGACTCAGGACACTGCAGGCTCACACCCCAAAATGGAGAAGCAGATTAAAATCTGATGCTTATCTGGGATAGGAGAAGGGGGAGAGGGAAAGTGCAGAGAGATATGAAAGTGCGAAAAGATTTGTGTGCATGACCTGATACATTTTTCAGCTAAGTCTTATGGAGTTGTTAAGGTAAAGTATTTCACCCAAAATAGTTACAAAAACTGGCCTATCCTTCAACTTTCAGCACTGCACCTCTTTGAACCAATGCGGGAAAGGTCTCAAAAGTTTAGCGAAGTGGAATCAGCCTCCTTAGGAGGCTCTGTGGGCACCCCAACCAGGAGGGCATCCAGAATGTTGTGAGACAGCTCCATCAAGGGCAAAGCTGGCATGTGCTTCATGGCCTGTGGGCTGAGCAGTGCTGCCAGCCCCACACCAGCCTTCCCAGAGCACTCGGGGTGGATCCAGGCTGCTGAGAAGCTGCCCTGCTGTTTGGTTGTTTAGGCTGTGGCTGCAGAAGAAAAGAAAAGCAAAACCATGGGTTGATTTATATCTCTTGGTTATTGTAAGTCATTCCCAAAAGAAACAAACAACCAACCCCAGACATTTTAAAACTTAACCATTTTAAGAAATGGCAAAGTGCTTCTATCATTTTCAGTAATTAAAGCATGAACAAAAATTAAAAACTCCCCTGGCTCATTCATTTGATGATTTTCAAGCCTGTTTTTTTCCCCTCGCATACTCCTTGCATATTTCATTCCTCACAATCCTGTCCCCATTAGTGGTGATGACAAAGCTCCCATTGCTCCCCATGTGTGGGAGAGTCACACTGTAAGTATGGATTTAATCACCAACCTTCAAAGTGACTAAAAAGGCAGATAGATGGGATTCCTGGGGAGATTTTCAAAAGTGAATTTTGACATCCTGGCTCTTTTGAGAACGTCGCTGCTCTTTTCTAAAACATTTCTCGAGGCCTGCCCTTATGGGCCTAATTTCAGGTACCCCGAGGTACAGCTGCTTAACTGGTTCCAGCTCCGTGCTGGATCCTGGGGATCTGGGCAGCCCTCGGCGCTGCTGCCAAGCTCCAGCCTTGGATCCCAGCCTGCTGAATTCCCGGGCACGGCACGCGGGCGGGGGAATCGCACCCTTCAGCCGGTTCCCACATAGGCGGCGAGAGGCGTGAGGAGCCCTCTGGAAATGCTGACTCCCGGTTTCCATGGGGGAAATGACTAAGGCTCCTTCGGACACCGCTGCCGCGTTAGAAAGAGCAGATCAAAACTCGGCAATTATTCTCCTAAGCATCTCTAATTAAAACCAATAATGGGGTTAATTAAAGCGCATGAAAAGCGGGATGTTCAGCACCAAGCCAGCGTTTCTTTCTCAGCCTGTGCTTGGTATGTGCAGTTGAGTCCCTTCATTAGCCCCTGGCCAAGGCCTTCCAGACCACATACATTTTGCCAGGTGTATTGGTCTGTGCTCATAGCAACAAAATTAGCATCAGAGCTATTCATTTTCTTGATATTGGGCAGCTTTTTTTAAGCCAGTGGCAGGTATTTTCAATCTTCTTTTATTTTTATGCATAGAAAGGGAAAGTTGTGAATAATATCTGCACAAAAGAACAGAAAACAGCTCCCCTATACTCATCAAAATTTTATTTTTATTTTAATTTACACATTTAGGCAGCTTATCTCTGAATACCAAATGAACCCACCTACTTTAGTTTGCTCATTAAGCATAATTTTATATGCATGAAGTGGTATTTTTGAGGCAATATTAGTATTGGCAGTTGGGTTCTGGATCCATATCTTTGCCTAAGGAAGTCAATGGAAAAATGTTCATTTATTTCAGCAACAGAGAGGTTGGACCTTAGTGAATAGTTATGTGTGCATGAAAACATAGCAATGCCTGTAAGGAGATGCACAGATATTGCTCTGCTCACACTTTTAGGCAATCTGAAGAAGCAGTTTTATTCCAACAAAATTATAGGAGCACCTTACACTATACCAAATAACTTTCCAGAACAACTACAATAAAAATACCAAGGCACGAATGTATCTACTTATTAAGAAAATAGTGCTGCATGAAAACAATAATTGCATTTTGGGAGATTAATTTTGTTGCACAGACCATTTTTAGACTCTAGGGTTTAAAAATTAAGATCTTGTGCTGGTGTTTGTGCTGTCAGGGCTGGAGAAGGGAGTGATCCTTATTACAGCTTGGCTGTGCTGACAGAACTGATGCAAGTTTAGTGGTCAGGCTGAGCTTTCATCAGTGTACCTTTTATTCCACTTGGTGGAGGTTTTACTCTGCTGGTCAAAAGTACACTGCTGCCTTTTTGTATATTAGCAGGCCTAATTATCTGTGCTTGGCTGAAGGAAGTCCCAGAAAGTTAATATGAAAATACAGACAGGATTATTCAATTCTTGTATAGATTCCAAGGCACCAGTTCAGCCTGCACCAGCAGAAGCTGGGAGCTGCACACAGACTCCCAGTACACCCAGCACGGGCTTCCAGTTCAGATCCAGCCACAGCTTGGTTTGCAGCACTTGTGCTCCTAATAAGCCCGTGAATTGGAGACAAATGCAAATTCCTCAGTTATCATGAATTATCTTCACTTATTAGCTGTTTACATGTGCCGTGGATATGAAAAGAGCTGAGCCTGTGATTGTGAAGACAACTGCGTGGTAGCTATTTAAATGTCAGTTCCCTTCCAGTGACAGGGTAGTGCTTTTCATAAACAGTTTGGAAGTTTCTCTTTTTTTTCTTTTTCTTTATTTTTTTTAAATGGCTCAATGTTGATTGTATCAGCAAAGCTATTATGCTGAGCCCCTGCAGTAATTTGTCAAATAATCGTCTCCTGGCGCATTTTTTTTTTTTCTACAGAGGCGCTAATGATTACAAGTATGATTAATAACTGAATTAAATTGTTATTGCCGGGAAGTTTTAGTGCATTCAGGGAATCCTGACCTGTACAAAAAAAAAAAACCTTGGGGACAACAGAGGTTGGTCATACTTCACGGAAGGAATGTATGACCTGTACGTTTCCTTTTACCCTGCCATGCTTTTTTATTAGATCTTGGGATAGTAACCTCACGTGGGTCATTCCTCGGTCAACTGCTCATCTCCACTGTTGTTCCAAGCACGCTTCCCGAGCCACTACAGGAAGGACCGGATGATTTCTTTAAGGAAAAGCAGTATTTATAAAATAAATATAAAATCAGGTCTCCATTTTGCACAAACGACAAATTATGAGGACTCCAGCAGCTGTATATTTGTTGAACACCCGCCTCCTGTGAGTATAAATTGCACCTTACTGAGTAGAAATAAAATACAGTCCACCAGAGACTTTGCTGCAAGGTGTAGCTTCTTGTGTATGGGCAAGTAATGACTTGCATTTTCAGCTGCTCCTTAGTAAGAGCCTTAGTAATTGGAATCAGTTATTCAAAACATCTCTAAATGTGATTTAAATGGCAAGGATTTAATAACATAGAAAGAAGTCATTACAGAGGTTCAAGCAGGGGAGAAGGGAATTCCGTTTTTCAGAGCAGAGGGAGAAAAATAAAGCAATTACTTGATGTAAAGGCCAGAAACAGGACTCCTGCTGTCACAGAGAAATCAAATCTGTCAGCAATTAGTGGGATCTTAGGAGGCAAAGAACCCTTCCGTGTTGAACAGTGAATAAGGGGTTAGCAATTATATGAACTGATAAAAGTGTTCTGGTTTTCAAACAGCAGGTTAACAAGGCTTACTTTTTTCATAACTTCATGCAGATGTGATGAGTCACACTTTGTGACATTTTTCAGGAGGACTGTATGAAAAGGTAAGAAAATAATAAAGCACATTGCATTGCTTTTGCATTTAAGATGCTGCTGATTTACTTACTGCAAAATGACCCAGGGCACAGTGATGGGACCAGCCTCAGTGTCTGTCACTTCTTGCCGGGGCCAGGCAGTCGCCTACTAAACTCTGCCTTTAAAAGCACTGTTTGTCTTCCATATGCGAGCACTTGTGTGACCGAAAAACCCCCAAACCCCCACATAAATATAATCAGGTCTCATTCTATTTGACATCAGAAATACTCAGAAATTCCCAGCAGAAGGTATTTATACCCTGCAGGATTGATTCTTGAACAGAAGAGTTCATAGAGGGAAACGGAAACAGACGTGATTATGCCTTTCCAGTCTTGACTATGTCTAAGGCTCTAAACACTGTATAGACATTACATGATTAATTGGCACAAGAAAAAAATATTTGTAGGAAACCGAAAGATGAAGAGACTTTCTCTATATGTCTGAGAGGCTGAGGTAGAACTAGAACACTGATCCCATGCTTTTATTGACTTTAATGGGGAACTTTAAGAAAAAAGAAGCAGAAAGGGACTAGAAACTCTAGATAGACAGCCTGAACCTGTAACAGCATATAGGGAAACTGTGAGCTTTGAAGACTTCATCTTCATCCTAGGCTATCCTATTTTGTTCACAGGCACCAAAGCCCTTCAGAGCAGGAAAACAAAGGAGCTCTGGCAGTTTCAAAAGGCTTTCTCTCTCAAAACAGAGGGATGAAGTGTGTCTAGACTGAGACGCAAAATCCTTCTGGAATGTCTAAAGAAATTAAGGCTATTGAGATTAGCAGGGAAAGCCTTTCAACAGGATCAACATTCACAGAGAGCATTGCTTTACAATCATCTCTAAGTGCCCAGTTCATCCACTGAGGCAGAAGCCTCATTGGCTTTATGCTGGCTGTGGTGTGTCAGACTCCTAGAGGCAAGGAGCAAGGACAGTGGGCTTCTGAGCTCCTCCAGACTGCAGAAGAAATGGGAGCAGTTTGTGCCTGAGCAGTGATTTGTACTGGAGCTTTTTCCCAGTCCAAGCCAGAAAGCAACCTGAGCACTTGCTGCCAGAACATGTGGTGGTCTGAAGCTCCAAGGTGGAAAGGTGCAGCTGGGGCTGCTGCTGTGCTGCCACCACATTCCCTGCACTGCACGGGAAGGCATCATGCCCACTTTCCCATGATTTTCAAAAATCTGATGTAATGCAGAGCTATCACATCTGGCTTTGCATTGTGTATTAGCATTTTGTTGGGTATTGTCTCAAAGGCAAATCAGGAGTTAAATGACAAAACCAAAACCTCGGTCCAGATCAAGATTTCTCTCACCTAAAAATCTTACAAAGGCATCCTTTGTAGACTGGGGTATAGCGGCAATAATAGAAATGGCAACATTTCTGTTGAGAAGTTGATATTAGCTTCCAAAAGACATGCAAATCTTGTGTCAAATCAACATGGGAGGAACATCTCAGGGAGGAATTAGATCACCCCTGTATCCTAGTCACCTTGGAAAAGGAGCATTTCAAAGCAAATTCAGATACATACTCCAGAAATCATTAAAAATCTCTTGAGCTTCATTTGTTTCCCAAGTGACTTAGGTTTTTCATTAATATGCATTTTAGGTCCTAGGAAGACTTGGAAACCACTTCATACTAAAGAAGATTGAAAGGGAAACAAAAACATGTAAGCACTAGAGGATGAACCTGAATCATTGGGTGAATACATATTCTATTTAAAAAATATTTCAAATTCTTTGAAAGACAATACAAATTTCAGAAGTTTTTGTCCTGTGAAGTGTTCTAAAAAACCTCAGTTTTCCAAATTGCATTGCAGGTGAATTTATATGAGCACCCTTTTTTGTGTCTGGAAAGGTGGTGGATGTCCATGGGACAGAACAGCATTTCCTAACCCTTAGCCCAGCACCATCTTTTTCTCTCCTGTGCACTTAAAGGATTGCTTGAGCTGAATATCACACTATCTGTGAAGAACTCCTTTTCTGATCCCTCGTGCTTTCTCTAGGATGAAGGAAAGCTTCCAAGGAGATTCACTTTCAAGTGAATTCATCAGGTTGCTCTGACCTGGGTAAATCCTTTGGATGTCATATCAAAACGCCTGAGATAGCTTCCCATTTCATCACCTTTTGAACCCAATCCTGAGTTGCTCTCTGATCCCCACATTTTTGGTCCACGGTGTGTGCGTTAACACGCTATTACCGCTGATCTCAATAGCAATTCAGCTCCTCATTATCTTGCCAGATCAGGCCTTGGTTTAGGTATTTCACAATCTCACATTAAGGAATTACTAAATGACAAGTGCCTGCTGAAAAACAGAAGCATAAATCACATGGAGGTGATTTTTACCTCAATCTCTTGACTGTGTAAACACTGAGAAGTGATGAAAGAGTGGTTATCAAACAGAGAGGTAAAAAGAAGAAGAGGCAAAATCTTGGCCTGTGTGATGAACTTAGATGGGGTATAGTGATGATGGTTACACATTTGACACCTCCTGTTTTGCTTCCAGGATGTGGCAGTGAAATGACTCTTCTAAATCCCAGTGTGGGAAACTGCCCACTCCCAAGGGAAGATCACGTGATGCTGAGAGCTCTCCCCAGTGTGCAGGTGGAAGGAGGGTTCTCCATGGGACTTTGGAATATGGCAGGAGCCGATGCCTACAGGTCCACGTCTTAGAATTTGTAGGATGTTTCCTGTCTTATTTGAGGAGTCACATATCCAAAATTAGCAAGAACAAGATTCAAATTTCAGTTTGAAATGTTGAGTTTCCTGCATCTCTCAGAGCAGAGATTCACGGGATTTACTCATGAAGGAGCTGCCAGAAGCCAACAATCTTGCTGGCAATCCAGCTGTCACTGCCTTCTTGTCTGGGCAGAATTAGTAGTTTTTAGGGAAAATCTTTGGTAGAGACCAGCACGACTTCACATTTCTTTGAACTTCTTTCGTTTGGCTTCAGGAGTGAACGTGGCACACAGACCACACTTGTTGCCTTGCTTTCTGGTCATGGACGATTTTCAGAATTTTATGGTGATTCAACAGCAGCTGTCACGGAGTTAACTCCTCTGTAGTGCCCCTTCCATGGATCAGAGAGTCCCTGTGGATGTTTTGGCCATCCTGAGCGTGCTACCCAAATGCCTTTCTGAAAGCAGCTCCCTGTAAACCCAGTTAACTGATTTTTTTTATTGGGAAGCACCCATCTGCTGGTTCCCATGAAAATTTGTGTAGGTAGAGGGAGGAGAATTTATATTTGGGAAGATGTTGTCTTCCTTTGCTTCTAGAATGAGAAATGAAATGGATGTACTTACACTGAACAACCTTATGGCAGATTCCATAGCTGTGGTTTAGGGACGAATGAGTTCAAGTCAGTGCCTTGGGACTTGCAAGCAGAGAGAAGATTGTCACCAAAGCAGGGCTGTGCTGGCACAGGCTATTTGATAAATAGTTTCCTGTGGGTCATGCTGGTGCTGAGTGGCTGCAGGGGGTGCCTGGGCTTCCTCCAGGGGAACTTCGACATCCCTGTGGGGCCGTTTTCTCTCCAGATTTCAGTGATTAAGATCTTATCTGGGGCAACTTTCATCCCTGAATATCCGCAAACGCTTTGCAAAACAGCATGCAAGGTATCCATAGCTGTTTACCACTTGGTAACCAGATTGCATCAGAGTGGAGGAGGAAATTTATTTCCTTGTGAAATATGATCTCATAAAAATCCCTGGGACGGCAGGCATTGCAATGCACCATGCGTGGCATTGCTGCCTCCAACAGAGGCTGGAGATTCAGCTCAATTGTGTTGTAGTCTGTCTTTAATAAAAAGAATTTTTCACAAACGAAAGTGCAAGTGTAGGAAATTGGGGGGTGCCACTTTGTCCTTGTCTCACTGCACTGTGTGGGGAATTTGAAGGAGCAAGTTCCTTATCAGGAACCGGGGGAGAGGAATTCTTTTCATGTAAGTCAGCAGCAAAGTTGCAAAATAACCTGTGTTGTACATAGAGAGGCCTCTCCATTTCCAGAACTCCTGTTTGCTTTGTTGCAAACCTAATCCCTACTGCAGATTTGAGGGATGATTATTTCAAAAAACCACCTTCCCCTACATGTTCCAAACCCACTGTATGTTAAATTTTACTGTCCTTGCCAACCCCCTACCCTTGACTGTATTTAACCTGCCAACAAAGAGCATCGTGGTCCTGCTGACCCTGACATATTTGGCCAGTTTGCATCCCAAAGCACCGGGCAGAAGCAGCGGGATTTGTGCCTTTCCCAGCGGCATTGTTGGGCGAGTCACTGGAAGTCTGGAGCTGGGAGCAGCGTGTTCAGCATCCAGCCGGCCGCAGCTCTTGAGATGTGAAAGGAGCACTTGGGGTTCATTACACAGCACGGATGTGGTGGCATTGTGTGGCTCGGGATCCCGGCTGCCTCTGGCTCTGCCACAAGGCATGGTTTTCTGCCTGGATGCTCAGGTCTCGCTTTCTTTCCATTGTTTTGCCTGGTGTCCAGAAATAAAGGATACTCGGCACGTAGGGAGGGGAGTGGGAAGAAGAAAGGAGTGTAATTTATAAAGGAAATATTTCCACTAGCTAAAGTTTAAATTGACAACATCGGTGTTTAGTCAGACAGTTCACTCTAGGAATTGTATTTATTATCTTACAAAATGTTTTAAATAATGGTGGTTCCTTCCTTCCTCAGATTCTTACGTATTTTCATCATTTGTTGTTGACATGACAGCCTCATTCAAAAAAAAGTTACAATCTTCTACATAAACAGGATCAAACCCAGAAATATATTTCTTTTTAAAAGTGAAAGAAAAAGTGTTGTAGTAATTATTTTGAGCTTGCTCTGGTTTTAAAGAGGTCAACGATTTCCGTGCGTTTTTAAATGAGTGATGAAAAAGGGATTTTAATCTAGGTTGTTTTAAAATGTTACTGAGAAAGCCCTTGATCGTATGAAAAGCAAGACAAAAATAATTTCAAAAGTTATTTCAGAAATTTATTTTTAAAAAATCAGAAGAAAAATCAGGCCATTTTTAATTAGTGTTACCTTGTTAAAGGGCATTAAAACCAACTAAGATTTTGGCAACCGTGCTGAAGTCACAACCGTCTTTGCTTCCAAACAAGCTCCCAGGCAGAAGGCAGCAGGCACATCACTCTGCTCAGTGCACAGCAGATCCAGGGGCCGCTGGGGGAGGTACCCACATACCAGAGCAGGGCAGGCACACAGCCACCTGCAAAGCAAAGGCAGACAGTCCTCGCAGAAGCAACATCTATAATATACACTGCTCGTTAACAAGTCAAGTATTTTAAATTAATACTTTGCCAGCTCATTTGTTTTCATTCGGGAAGAAACTATTCTACGGCTGTATTGGCGTAAATCACCTTTCTTTTGATGGTTTCCTGATGCCACAGGGCTTGTTCCAGTAGAAAAGAATCCCCTTTGGCTCCAGTGATCTTTGGTCAGGCCTCTGCGTTTTTTAGTTTAAAACCCAGAGCCCATCCATCATGATAAGACTTTGTTGGGAGGCTGAGGGTACCTGCTGTGGACACATCGGCAGCCGCAACTGAGATAACAGCCAAGCAGGTGGTAATTACTGTGATTAACCACTGTCACTTACCTTCAGATTTCAGGCAGTCGCTCTGTTTTAGGACAGCCTCTTTACTGTGCTGCCTTTCCTGGGCATTCCGTGCAAGCCCATATATCTGTTATGGGGGTCTTTGCAGTTTGCAAACCCTTTCTGTGCGCTGGGTGCTGTTACTTGTGGGTTTATGCAGGTTAGTATGACCTGGTAGAATCCCTGTCATGTATCTGCTAACTAATACCAGCCACAGCAGTTGTAATTTGGTATTTTCTAACCTGTACGTGCAGTTACATTTTTCATCAGTTCAGTCACTTTTTGCACAGAGAAATTTAACCACAAGCACTGATCTTCCTCCCTGTTAACCTCAGGGCTTCCAATTCAGCTCCTCCCTGCTCCTAAATCACCGTTTATTGCTATTTTTACAAGAGAAGATTAATGGACTAAATGGGCACAGGTAATTCTGCATTGTTCGAAGTCTCTTCAAATAGCACCTGCTGCAAATTCTTTAGTGCTCCTTATCTCTGCAGCAAATCTTGGTCTTTAAATAGTTTGTTCAGGGGAGGAGGGGTGTGAAGAAGGGTCACAGTGCCCCGGGAGCTTTGCAAAAGCATCTCTGAGGCTCTGTGAATGCCGTGCTGTTGGCTGGGAGGGTTTTGCTTTCGAAGGTTCTCAGCCATGCAGGACGTGGTGCGTCTCTCCGAGCCCCTCAGAGTGAACTCAGGTTGTTGCTCCAGGGTTCACCAAGGCTGTGGGAGAAGTGCCCATACTAATGGTTCGAGACATTAACTTTCCCTTTGTAATTTCCTCTTGTTTGGTGCGTTCAGCTCTCAGCTGAGCTTTGTTCCAATAGCCTGGGGGGGATGTGACTTCACCCAGATATAAAACACACAGGCACAAAAAGAAAATGCTTGAAAAATTGCAATGACATGGTTGTGTTGGTAGCTTGTGATTTTTCTGAAATGAAATGTGCCTAGACAATGAAAATTGAGCCAAGATAGTATATTTTCCAAGCAACCTTTTTAGCCTTCAAAGGGACTCCTTGGAAAAGCTGCACACCAGCAAGCCACCTTTCCGATGCCATCATTTTGTGCAGTGCTAAGAGGAAAAATGCCCAGCATAATGGCTAGCAATGCATCAGGCGGGTGTTGAAGCAGGTCGAGATGGATGGATGGCAAGAAACAGCGAGTGGAAAAGCCAAACAGAAGAAGGCACAGCACAGTGGGTGCAGGAAAAGGGCTGCCTCTCCAGCATGGCACACACCGAGGGGCCGGCCAGGGAGCCGTGCCCCACACAGGCAGTGATGCCTCCGTAACTCATCTGGGCATTGGGGGATGCAAATGAGCTGTGCCAGTGCAGAAAACACAGGACTTGTGTGTCTAACTAGTTGCAGGTGGAAAACCATGGGCAACGTTTCAAGAAGTGGCTTTGAAAGTTGGCCCGTTGCGACCATAAACAAGAAACTAAAGAGCTTTACAGTATGTACTTACAGCTTTTAATTTTCTCTCCCTGTTCACAGATATCCGAGTATCTCGCACACTCGCAGACAAGCATTGTGATTGTTCAGCCCTGGTTTTACAATTAATAGCCTTGCTACCTTCTCCCCACAGCGATCACATTCTGCTCCCACATGTGGAAGAGTTTACGTTTCTCTTTTGCATAGAGGTGGGAGGCGGGCGGGCTCAGCTTTCACGGTGAGGCTTTGTCTGAAGGCCAGCAGGAGCCCAAGCTCACCAGTGCCACGAGCATGGCACGGCAGGAGAACGGGCTGGGATCCAGTGGCACCACCTACAAACAAGATTTCTGCCCCTTCCACAGCAATTCCCTCTCCTGGTGGCTCCAAACAGCCATTAACAATCGGTACAATTTTAGAGCAACTTGTATTTACACATAAGGACGAGGACTCGTTATCATCGTCATCTCCATATTGTTGTTTTACATAACAGCTGCAGTAGAGCAAGTGCACTTTGGTCAATAGTTTCATTTATAATAAAGTAATAAATTAGGAATATTTTTCCCTTGACAATAAGTTTTATGCCAAGATTTTATGTAGCTTAAAGCAAGTTGTCAATTAGGCTACTTAAATTAATTTTTGGCAGCAGTTAATTGGAGCCTAGAGTCTTTTGTCTTTAAACAGCTAATCCTAAACAAGAAAATACAATGATTAAATGTTTCTTAGACAATATTATTCACAGAATTTAAAATATAGCATTTAATTAAGATTTGGACTTGTTAATATTTTTTTTTATTTCTTTACAGAGATTAATTTAAATTTCTTCAAGTTGAATTTCTACCATGACTCTGATTAAACTGGCTTACTGCAAGGCTACAGTCAGAGACCTTCCAACTCTTCTACAGCTCTTACAGCCAAAGGCAAATTATTTTGAATTACTTCTTGAAGAGACATATATTGTCCTTTCAGAGAAGCAGGACATTCCCATTTGGAGCTCTGAAAGTCCAGGAGTTGTGTTCACAGGATAAAACCACTATATTATTCCACTCAGTTACTGGTAAATATGCTAAAGGAATAAAAGACTTCAAAAAGGCTTTCCAGCATGGTCAGGTTCTGGGCAGGAAACCAAGACTTCTTAAAAACAGAAATCACAGAGGTTTACTTCAAAAGAGCTGTTAACCAAAAATTCGGTCCAAGGCTATGATTAGACTAATGTCCTTCATATCAATGAAAGGAGAGCAGCTAGAAATCTCCCAGTCTTGATATAAAATCGTTCCAGTTCTGGAGATCTTCTTTATTCCTGATTAAATGTACCGTATGATATCATGAGTTGCAGAGAAATGAGTCCTGATAGAGTAATACTCCTGATTGAATCTCTTCTTTATACCCACCATCAGTTATGGAGAGAGAATTAAGGCTCAGTTCTTTGGTTTGTTACACAGGAGTAAAGATTAGATAATTATAAAGCTTCCTACTATGAAATCCTGGAAGCTAATTTGTAATTAATGAATTAATTAAAGAGCTAAAAAGATGATGCACTTTAAATGGTAAGCGGATCTAGTTGCCTTCTCTCTCATAATTATTGTCTTCTGTGCTTCTTTCTTTACTGATAAGAATATACACAAAATCATGAAATCACGGGTTCATGCTATCACGGAATGGTTTGGGTTGGAAAGAACTTAAAAATCATCTATTTCCATCCCCCTGCCACTGGTAGGGACATTTTCCACTAGACCAAGTTTCTCAAAGCCCATCCAACCTGGACTTGAACACTTGCTGGGATTGGGCATTACAACTTCTCTGGGTGATCTATGCCGGGGCCTCACTGCCCTAACAGGAAGAATTTCTGGCTGATATCTAATCTAATCCTGCCCTCTTTGAGTTTGAAACCTTCACCCCTCATCCAATTGCTACACTCCCTGATAAAGCACTCCATGTATTTAGGAGTATTCTGGAGCAAGAGGCTGTTAGTTAAGTACCCTGCACGCAAATAATCACAATCATGTCCCCAGCTTTGGGGAAATGGGACACTTCACACCATATTTCCTTGTTTCTCCTAGGGAAAGAGCATTTGGGGCTCCAGACACTGTTTGAATTAACTTTCCACACAGCTCTTTCATTGCTACTGCCACAATCCATGTGAAGGCAAAGTCCATTGCTACAGAATCCATGGACCAGGACAGCAGATGGAAGCAGCTGGGAGTAGTCCAAGCTGAACTGCTTTGGTTTGAAACCAAGAAATTGCTTTTAGAAAACCATCTAAGTGACTTCTTTTGCAAGAGATCCGCAGTACTGCCAGTCCCATGGCATTCAGAATTCAGTCCCATGTATTCAGAAAGTCCCTCCTCAATTATGGATTTTCAGACAAAGAAATGTTGAGATTCCTTAATTAGCGTCTTAATGTGTTGGAGCCTTTGAACTTTGCATTCTCGACCACTTCTTTGAAGCCAAGTAGCTAAAAACCCCTTCACTTTAGAATAAAATTAAATTCAAATGCATTCACAGGACTTTAGCAACTGGGTCTTCGAGAAAACCATCAAAATCCATGAATCATCCTAAAACCACAGGGGAAGCTGAGAATGCTGCTCAAGGCCATATGTCTCACAAAGACAGAGCATTGCTTTTGAACTGCACTCACTGAGCCTGGCTGGGTTTTGAAAATTAATAGAAGAACTTCTCTGTTACAGTGGTCTTTCCTTATGTCTCAGTATCATCCAGAACAGCAGTATGAATGAGGATCAAAAAACCCCCACCCTCCAAAAACCCCAAAAGTGAGAATGACCAAAATCCAATGTGAAATGAGTGGAACTGTTTTCAATGTCCAGGTTGACTGAAACACAGAAGTCTTTTTCGTTATTTAGAAACAATGTCACTTCTCTTGTGAAAAACTGATTTTTGAGACAAAATTATTTAACTTTTAATGAAAACCCAAACATTGGAAAGATGGTAGTCAAATATAAACTCAAAATATAGTATCAAGATCAAATGTTTACTCATGGGCAACTGCTGAAAACCCCTTGAACTACATAAATTAAAAACAGATGCTTTAAATTAAAACACATAAATTACCAATGCTGATATTACTATAAATTCCAATGATGAAAACACATCAGTCAAGACTTTAAGGGAGATTCTAAAGGTTACATATAGGAGTATTTTCCATTATTAAACAAAGTGTCACCTGAAGAAGTTCCCTGGAAGAATGTAGGAGGACCTGTGTAAAATATCTCGGGTTACTCTGACATGATTCAACTATTTCTGTTTTTATTGTGAGTCACTGTTGTATATCTCCGACATTTCTTTGTTCAGTTTCTGGTGTGTATTCAGCCTGAACAAGGAGCTCCATGTATCTCATTCTATTTCCAGTTGGACATGGACTCACTCCCCATCCCCTCTACAGAGAACACAGCTGGAACCAGTAACATCTCTGCAAATGAACTGAACTTTTAATTTCAATCATTGCATCATGCTTCAGGCTGTTTAGCATCTTTCTAACACCAGTGTAATTTGGTATTATTTCCACTAAATAATGGTCAAATCTTGTATATATGCATGGAAAGCTTCCATGTCCTCAGGATAGCACACTAGTTAAAAATATAATTTATCCGGAGTAAACAGTAAAAATAAAAGCTATATTTATAGCTTATTATTTTAGAAGGGGGACATTTACCTCCAGCCGGAGTATTAGAATTTTGTGTTAAGCAGTTTTGGTTTTGAACAGTTTGAAACACTGCAACAGTGTTGAACAGCATAAATAATATAATAAACAGATGTTATAAATATATAAAATATGTGTATACATGTACAGCTGAACTATGTAAGTGCACAAATATATATATATATTCTCACACATACATGCATGTGAATGTAGACATTTTCTTAACTACACACATCTGTAGGACATTTTATTAAGAAACCCCAAATTTTCATATATTTATTCTAGCTGGTTATATGAAAGCTTCTTTGGTTTCTTTTAAAGCCCTTTTCAGACTTTTCTGTTATGACCGCCCAATACTTGTATTTAATATTCTATATCTAGTAAACTGTTTCTCATCTAGGATTTTACTAGATACAGATGAAGCATTGCTGAAAGAGTAGAAAAATCAACTCATAAAAAATGCACCTTGTAAATACCATAAAGTATTTGTTCATGAGTTTCTTTGAAATCTCTGTTTGTTTTATTATTTTTAACAATGATGCAATCAGTGGGAGCACAGTATCAACAACTGGCATAGCCAGAGGTGGAAGAGGCAAAAATGACAGAGATTCCCTGATATTTTTCCATGCTGTAATATTTGAAGAACACTTGAGGTACTCACAGTCCTTGATTTATAAACTGATACCCAGCTCCTGCACACACCCCAATTTCTATTTCTGTATGAAGGAGGATATTTTTTACTGTAAATTGACATTAGCTTTTCAGTGGCTGAACTCCTGAAGATGATTTGTTGGGTTTGGACATCCAGCCGCCATTACTTTATCATGGGATTGGACGTCAAACCCTACAGGTGTCTTTGGAAGTATTGAAAAATCTTGTTACAGAAAGAGTAATTTACACACAGGGGGGTTTTGTTCATTTGAAACATGACTTGTAAACAGTAAAATTGGTTTCTTTGGCAGTGAAAATTCATTCACAGTCTGCCACAGTCAGCTCTGCTCTCTGTCTCTAAAGGCAGAACTGAAGTGCCCAGGCATGGTTTGCAAAGCTCGGATGACTGTCCAGGATGCTTTTCTTTATATAAAAAGGGGAGCTTAAAAAATAGATTCCTGCATCAAGAAGCTCTACCAGATCATCTTCAATGATAGGATTTCATCAACCTGCCGTATATAATGCTGAATGACTTCTTCTGTAATTAAATCAGAGCTTCCAGAAAATAGCCAAGCTAGAGACCCCCCCAATTTTCCTGCTCATTTTTGCCCACAGATAATCACCAATACCACTAAAAATATACATCTTTCATGTATGTGAAGTTCACCGAGCTGTAACATCAAAATCTTGTCACTACACCCTTTTTCAAAACACGTCGAAAAATGCTCAAGCTGCAAAATTTTGACTCTTCCTCACACCCTGCCTGCACTTCACCCTCCTGGTGACCACCATCCTCTGCAATTTCAGTAGAACAACCTTTTGAAAATAAGACCATGTATTTTCCTAATCCACATTTTGTCATTTTTCCTTTCAAGCTTATGCAGCAATTTGATGCTGAGCTAACCTTCCTATGACCTTGAAAAGGTAAGTGAAAACCCTATGTTAACAATTCTTCTCTCCCCTTATTTGGGTAAACTAGAAGCCATGAGAGCCTTTTATTGACTTTCACTATAGTTTTCACCCTTGGCAGTACAACTGAACCTGCCCTGACCTTTTTTGACCAAGCGCCTTTGTCCGACAAAGTGTTCAAAGCATCTTGCAGCCAGATGTGAGCCCCCACACCCTGAGTGTGTGTGCCTGACTGTACAGATCTCCTGCTACCTCCCCTGCCTGCCTGCACCGCCAGCAGTCACCTTCAGCCTGCTGCCAGCTGGCCTGATCTGGAGATAAGACCCACTGGCCGGGTTAAGAAAATGACACCTGATCATGGGGCTGGTCTTGTTCCCAGGAGTGCACCCTCTCTGAAGGCTCAGTGGCCTCTGGAAAAACTGCTCCATGCTGAAGGGAATAAAAGCAGCACCTTCCACAGGCCACAAGAGGAACATGCCTTGTTCCTCTCCTGCCCTTCTTACAGGGCTTGCTCTGTGGGTTCCTCCAAGGGGCACAAGACTTTACTTGTGATCATCCTGGCTACAAAGCTAGCACTGAGGATGGGAAGAGACTCCTGAAAGGATGGACCTGGACAATACAGTCTGTCCACCTTTGTACCACTGAATAAAATGATCTTCTTCCTACATGAAGAGTCATCTCTCAACCCACCTGCAATTGCTCACAAACATCTCACCCATCATCCCATATTTTTCTGTCTCAAAGATTGTCCATAATAAACTCCTATTGCGTTGTGATGTGTGTAGCACTGATCTGCCTAGAGCTTGGCTGCTTGGTTAGGCAGCTGATTTTGATCTGATGGCTGTAGGGTTGCAGACCAAACAAGATGAATAGAGTCAAACATGAGGAAACAAAACCACTCCCTCTGCCTTAACACTTGACAGAGCTTCTGCTGCCTTCTGTAGTCTTTGGATCAGATATTTGGGATTGTGACCAGCTCTTATCATACCTAAGGTTCTTTGAATGACACTTCTTGCATTCACTGTATTATTTTGTCCTGGATTTCTATGAGCAAGTGCAGTTCGTCTTGTTTTCTGTTCACCAACCTTTTCACCTACTTTCCAGTCTTTTCAGTGCTATTCAGATCCTGAGCTCTAACAAAGTACTGCTTTCAGTCCTGTGTTGATCCCATTTTAATCACTGGCTCATTTCTCAATGCGCTTAGACATCCCTGTGTCTGTCAGCAACAAATATTTGTTTATCACGTTTTTCCCTGGCTCGGTGTTGAAAATCTCTGCACTGCTCATTGCAAACACAGCACTTCTGACTCAGTATTAATTCTGAGGTTCTCCTGATACTTAGCTGCCATCTCTTCCTCCCTGCTCCACTTGACTCAATCCAACATCTGGAGAGCAGATCTATCCCTAAAGTCAATCTGACTCACATTATCTGGAAATAGCCTGGTTCCATTATAACAAGACCTTCACTGCCCCACTGCCTTCATGGCTGAAAGACATCTCAGCCAATGGGGGCATGGATTAATGTCCTGAAGGGAAAATGTGCAAACCTTCTAACAAGCCTTTTCTTCTCTGTATAACAAAAGGACTATCAGCAGCTGAGGCTTCCTCATAATTCTTCAATTAGGTGTTCAAGATTAAAAAGGAGACTCAAGCAATAATGGACCCACTCTAAAAATGCTTGTTTAGTAACAAATCCACTAAAAAAGAAAGGGTCACTACCAGAGAAAGGGTTGCTACCAGGTTTGATCTACAAGTGCACCGAACTCCCGCCAGTAAATACTGACATACCCTCACCTGGCAAAAATAGCAGTGGGTGTTTTTAAGTTTAAATATTCACATACCTATGAGATTTCTAGCCAGCTCTACAGGATGTAATATTGCTGATAGCCCTTGGAAAAAAAAGCACCCAAAATATGAAACCTTCTTTCTCACCCCTTCGACCCCCCGTCAACATTGTTCATTTGGATCAGGTGTTTTTGAAGTTTGCACATGGCAGTCTCATTTGCATTTAATGTCCTTCAGATTACTTCCTTTTTGTTGTGCTAAACACCTCTCTCAGTTGAGTCTAATTTGATGAGGTCATGCTGTGACTCCTGACCCTTTGGGTTCTAAATGAAACCATCTGACAAAAAAAGTAAGTGGAGTGAGTCTTTTCCCTGTTCGTGGACATTTGATATTTGCAGATGTGCAGCAAATTTTACAGATGACTCTTTTGCCAGGCTAACACTTGATTGGAGAGGTGGAAATAAGTGAATTCCTAGAGAGAATAAAATATTCCAAAAATAAATAGGTCATGGCAATCCAGTCCCCACAACTCTACTAGCTAAAATAAAAATAAATCAGAAGTAAATATGACCATTAACTCAGCTAAGGGAATCCTAAATTCTCAAAAAGCTTTTCTCCCCCCAAAATTACTTAATTCTTGGTGTTTTGTTCCAATGTTTGTGAATGGAAACACCTGCATGGCTTGGCACAGAGACCCCGGGATTGTTTGGTGGTTCCAAGGTAGCCCATGGTGCACATGGGAACCCTCCACCTGCTCTGGGCTGATGTGCCCCAGCATTTATGGAAAGGGTGAAGAGGTGCATATTTATTTCCAGTTGTCTCCAATGTGTGTTAGAGAGGAGGTCAGCCGGGATGATCCCACAGTCCTCATCTGGCCTTACAAGTCTGGATCTGTCACCACGGCTTTGAAATGCTCTCGAGCACTGATTACTTCATTCCGGGCTAATTTTATGTGGAGGGAGTCACTGGAATTTTTAACACATATGGTAAAATAAAGAGCCAAAATGCTATTCCAGACTCCTCTGGCCTCAAAATAGATCTCTGTTTTACTAGGATATTATGATATAAAACTGGAAAAGGAAATAAGTAAGCGTGGAAATTCCTTCAGAATACTTTATCAATGTTGTGCTGCTCATCACCCATTCCTTTGAGAGGCTGGAACGGGACCATGCTTAAATAATAATTGGGGTTTAGCCAAAATGCACTGAAACTGTCAGAAAGACCTCATCAGTGAACATTAGTTGAGGCCATACATCTCTTTTTATTTGTAACTCTTCCTGTGCCAACCCTGCCCACTTCCACATACACGTGTAATTTCCCCCGTGAACTCTTTGGCTCATTATTCAGCTGTCTGTGGTGTGCATGCCCTCCACAGCAAGACTATTTCAGAATTATCTGAGTGTAGTAAATCATCTCGAGATATACTGTAATTAAGTCGGAATATGCAAAACACCAGACAGATTATCTTTGAAATGCATCAAAGTACATTATATTATAGGGAAAAAAATTAGGAAAAACTGCAGGTCATATATTCACTAAACTCCTCTACCTTATATGAAAATGAGTCATTTTGCACCATACCCTGGGGGCGAGGAGGCTGTCAGATGAAGAAATAAAAGACACTGCTGGTTAAGAAGAGCAGACCATGCCAAATCACTAATTAAAATTTAGATTTTTTTTTTTTTTTTGTGTGTGTAAAGAACAGGTGCATATGCTAAAAGCTATTCCAGAACTGGACTAACTTTTCCCTCACTTTTTTTTTGTTAATGTTATTTTACAAACCTGAGTAAGTGCCTCAAAGACTGAATGTCTTATTGAACTAAAGTCTTAGATGTACATACATAAAAATGGAGCACTCAGCATTGCATCCTAATTTTCAAAGAACGTAATTTCAATTAATGTGACAGCCTCTGAAAGAACAGGTTAAAAATCAATTTTAAAATAATTTTTAAAGTGGTGTCATTGATCAAATTATGTTTGAAATATTCAGGACTGAGATATAGATAAATGAATATATATCTATATTATTCACACCTTAACATAGCCTTATTCCTGCATTTTCAAGATCCCATGTCTTTTCAGTTGTCCACTAAACTAGCTGTGCATCTAAGAAAGGGGTCAGAGGGATTTATTATCATTGCTGTGTTCATTAAAATAGTTTTGTGAAACTTTACCTACCTGAACCTGAGCTGTGTTTTTCATTTTTGTATTAATTGAATAGACCAGTAGTCAAAATGGTTCTTCAGAATCACAGGAATCACAGCCAAGCAGCCACAGCAGTCCTAACAATTAATTACCACCTCATCTGCACTTACAGAATGTGAACTATTTTGACACATCCATTTCTATTCACATGCCCCAAAAATCCTCAAAATTATTTGGAAGAGCTTTACTCCCACTGCCTTTGGCAGGACTCACGAGAGGAACTGTACGAGGCTCTGATGGGAGATGCTGAAAACCCCAAACTCCACAAGAATACAAGAATATCTGAAGGATTTCTACATCTCTGCACTGCCAAACCTGAGGACGTGAAGTTTGAGTAGCAGCTCAGTCCTGGGGACATCTTGGAAAAGGGAAATTCAAATAGTGAAAAAATTACATACATATAATATAAGCAGGAGACAACCTTTTAGTGTCAGTGTTTCAGCTTAGAAAGGTAGGAATCTAAACTTGCATCTCAGCACATCCTGGAATGACATGCAAAAATGCATATTCATCAGGATTATAGCGAATTTGGGCCTAAAGAAAGAGTGGGATTTTCCTTGTGTTTTGTACTCTGCAAGAGAGGTGGGCCAGAAACAAATGCATGCCTGCTAGCAAGGGAAAGCCTGCTGATACCTAAACCATTGGGGGCTTTTTCCAAAGATGATTTATCCTTATATTACTTGAAGATTACTCGTGTAATCCTGTTTGTAAAGCTGAAAGAAACTATAATGTGCTTCCTACAAACATTCATCTGAATCCTTAAATGAATTTTTTTTACTATGTTCACAATGCCTTTGGTGTTCACCTTTCCAAGGAATTCCTACAAATTCAATGACAAGCCCTGAAAGAAAAATTTTTCAGCAAACATATTTTTTTTTGTCTGTGTTTTCATAATTATTATTCATATTACAGAAGTCTTCAGAGATGCCAATCAGGCTATGAACCCTATCATGGCAGATCAGATTATAATGACAAAAACTGCACCAGAAACCTGATCCTGTGTTTAATACTCTAGATTACATGCATGGCTCTTCCCCATGGAAGCAGATATCAGCTGCTTCTGTAACATCCCCAGTTCTGGGTTGGAAGGGACACAAGACAACAAGGGTTCTAAGTGGGAGAACAATCCATGACATAAATCTTCCTTTAGCTTTTAGACTTTTAATCATTAAGTAATGTCAGCTAAAATGGTCTCAACATATCTTCTCTGAGTATCCCCACAACTTGAAATATTGAGGTTTTCATGTAGGTAGTGGATAGGAGAAATTCTGCTGCTGGTAGATTATGCCATGCACCAAAAAGCACAGAGAGTGGAGAACTGAGGAATTTAATAAAACTTGCACAAATCAAGGCATGCTGTAGATGAACAAAACCTGGCAACATTTTGTTCCAGTCACATTCTACTCAGTAATATACTGGGGGAAAAAAATGGGGGAAACTCTGATACAAAACTCTTGAGGGGCACTCCTCTCTGTACCTCCTGTCCTGGGAAGGGGGATGTCTGGCAAACCAAAAAAAATTGTGTCACATGACATGTATTTTCCTCATAAAAATTTTCTAATAAAGATAAAATTTCAAACAGCAATGTTGAAGTCCTGAGGAGACTAAATTTGGAAGCCATATCCATTTCAAAAATCCACCTCAAAATTCAATATAGTAGGCAGCTAGGAACAATAAAATAAGACCATATGGGCTCGGATCAATGTATTAAAAGTGTGCTGTGCTGAAGGGCTGAAGACAGTTATTCATTTATTATCTGCCTTTAGTGACCTGGAGATGTGATCATTTGATTGCACCAAAGTCAAATTGTCCAGAATATAAACTCACAATCAGTGAGTTTATATCCTGTCCTGCAGTGGCAGAGACTGTGGCAAACAAATTCTTGCACTGAATCACTGAACCTTTGCACAAGCAAAGCAGGGGGTGTGATGAGGAAAGGTGAAGCTTTTCTGCTTCATATTGCAAGTCTGGTTTAAGCTGCTCATTTTTATCAGGATACCTGAACTTTTTATTGATTTCTGACAGCATTTTAGAAGTGATTTCACTTCTCAGGGGGATTATTGAAAATGTGTTCTTTGTTTGAAGCCCTCTTAGAGAAAGGCCACCTCCTCCCCAAGTTCCTGCACTTAGAATCACATCTTGTTTAGTTCACAGCTCAAAACCAGCTACAGCCTGGCCTGTGTCCCTCTGGACTGCACAGCAGGATTACCAACAGTCTGGAAAACAACCCCTGTTTGAAAAAATAAGAGCCTAAAAACCCCATTCAGCTTGTGCAAAATGTCTCAGCTGGCAGCACAGGAGCCCCTTGTCCTGGAGGCAGCTCTGCTGCAGGGTGACAGCAGGGACAGCAGCCCCTGCCCCACTCTCAGGGCACCTTTTCTCACCCTCACTCATCCCAGGGATGTGCCAGAGGATGAGGACAAGAGGATGGGGACAAGCTCTCCCCTCCCTGAGGGCTCCGGGCCTGGGCTGTGATGCCCATGGAGAGAATGAAGGAGGCTCCTCTCCATCGTCCCCTCCCAAGTCTGGGTCAGCCCAGCAGTGTGGCAGGTGGCAGAGGTTGTCCTGCCCCACAGCCCTGCAGGGAGGCCCCAGAGCTCCACCTGAGGGCCACAGCGGGACCTCATGTTCCGAATTCTTCTTCTCGGTCTGTAACAGCCCTGTTTTGTCAAGCCTCGGGACATGCTGCAATGCACATTTGTTTTCCCAAACTGAGAAAAACTGGGAGAACTCTGGCAGGAGATCACAAAGACTGGAAATTTCTTTTCATCTGCTAGGTTATGATTTATGTTAATGATTGGGCAGAGGAAGGAGGGGGACTCGAGAGCAGGCTGTCTGTATGGCAAGGAAATCTCTCCAGACAGTGGGAAGGAGCACTCAGCACCAGGCGCAGGCACCGCTGCCTGCCTTGAAAATAAATAAGCCTCCAGAAAAGGCAGGTGGGTGCATGGCAGATCCATTGGACAAAATCCTCTCTCCGTGGAGAGTGCAGGAGAAGCAATTGTTGCTACTCCTTTAAAATTGTAGCCGGAACCGTGCTGGAGTCTGCAGAGATCCCCTGTGCAAAATATGTTTCCTCCAGTTTTGCTCAGGAGGCTGGGATTTGGCTGCACGACACAGCAGAAGTAAAAGTTCAAATGCAGTGGCAATTCCATATGATAGGAAAGCTCAGAGTGAAATTCTTTCTGAAAATGCTGCTTATTTCATTATACACCCATGCAAGTTCATCTGTAGCTTCTTTCCTAACTTGTAGATACCTAGAAAGTGGTGGAGGGAAAGGAGAGGGGAAGGAGAAGAAGGGCAAGAAAAAACTACAGGCATTGAAACACTTAAGCTTGGATCTTCCATGGAGCAAGAGCATCATTCCCAGACTAGCAGCCAGTGATTAGTATTTCAGTTTCTACCTGGCTGTGTCCACTGTGTGCCTGGCAGCCCGTTTTCACATGTTCTGTACCACAGTGAGGTGTCACTGAGGGGTGCCTGGGTGACACACAACTGATGAAAATCACACTGAAGTTCTAAAGAGATTGAATGGTTGCTCAAAATCGACCTGTTCATGATGCTACACACCACAGCCCCATTTCAGCAAAAGGTGCTATAACAGGGGTGACCTTCTGCTTAGAAAACCCTGAGGCTTTACTTTAGCGTGAAGGTCCCCTCCTAAAGCTGCTCTGCAAAAAGCTACGAGAAACAAAAGGTACATCCAAGAACCTTAAGGACTTTTGGCACATTAATTAACCCCACAGCACCCAGAGTGGGGCAGGGAAGTGGAGTTAAACCAATTAAGTTGCAGATGAAGGGGAGGAACTGGGGGTTAAGTGGCTTGCAGATGGAGGGATGGGAGCCTAGGCTTTCCAGCCTGGAGTCTCAATTCGACTTCCCGGGAGACCTGGAAGTGAAAGTTTCCCTGTAGAACTGCCACTCTATGAAATCAGCTTGGCAGTGTGTGACAGACATAATCCTTTTCCCATATGTTTTATTTTCTATAAATAGAAACACAACTCATTAGCATTCTGTACCTTCAGGAGATAAGGAGAATGCACAAACAGACAAACAAATATCTGAACTATTTCCAGAGAACTGCCTGAAATTCCAGGCAGCCCAGGAGGACGGCTCTGGATCTAGTCTTCCACTTCCCAATTTGACATCACCTGCAGTGCCAGTGACTGGGAAAATATTTCTCCCAATGACAAGGGGTGGCTGAGCCTCTCAAAACCCACAGCACCACTGAGGGTGAAATGGGTCATGTACCACAAAGCAGAATATCGCTTGGTGGTGTCACAGAAACAGAATCCCAATCCTAATTTTTGACAAACCTTAGCTACAAGACAGGCAGGTGAAATATTTTCCATGTTTAGGATGTTCACACTCCACATAATAAAATGTGTAACCCTCCCTGTACTCCTGCGAAACTATAACGGCTTTTTTACCACCATTTTTATGGCTGATGTGTCTGCACATACGATACTGTTGGGGCAGTTCTGAACTGTTTATCATGGCATAGCCTTGTGAAATAGAAAAGGATCTGATCTATCCTTGACATTAACATGTGATATACAAACTCTCAATTATTTTAGTCACAATTAAAATAATCTTGCATGTTATTAGACTAGGGAAAAAAAAGTCTATTTTGTATTTGATAATTGGCTGAAGGTTTCTTAAACAGCATAAGAGATGCAAGAACTGTCACGCTGAATTAGGTGTGGAATCATATTCTCTAGCACTTTGCTCAACAGTGGCTAATAACAAGCACCATTAAGGAACATGAGCAGAAACTTGATAGGAAAGACAAGAAAGCAGCAGCTTATTTTCAGGAGAAATTTGACTTTTCAGAAACAGATTTCTTTTTTTTTTTCAGTTCTGAATGAAAATAAATCTTATGAAGGAATTCAAGAATAGGCAAAAACAGAAAAAAATTTCCTTGTGAAAGAGGCACATTAGGTGGGAGACGCTGCCTTCCTCCAGCAAGGGCCACATGTTTGAAAGACACTTCAGGTCACATATGTGCAGTGACGTGGTTCCTTCCCATGGGAAGTGGGAAAAAATTAGTGGAAAGTGTCCCTGCCCATGGCAGGGGGATTAGAACTGGATGATCTTTAAAGTCCCTTCCAGCCCAAACCCTTCTACGGCTATGTGAGTTTCTACACCTTTAAAGGATTCTCAAGAGCACAGGGTCCCACAAAAGAAACTTATTTCCATTCTAGTGCATCAATGACTCATTTCATCAGTGATTAAAAATAACAGGCTTGGGACAGGGGATAAATATATGCTGGTTCTTTAAAAAATAAGAACCCTATGAAAATCACAGGAAAAGAAAAAAATTTCTAACACACTGTCATACCAAAATTATATGAATGCCTAACTCCAGGAGGACAATTACAGTATAACACAACTTGAAATGTTTTTCATGTGTCTGTCAGGATCTTTTTCCCATAGCAATTTTTTTTTTGCCACAGGCCAACAAACTTTAAAAAACAAGCACTTTTTCTTCAAAGAGGATATCCATGATTCCTGTATGATCTCAGGAATAACTGCAGAAGCTCTGGATAGGATTTAACTTTGTCACTTGACATGAGCACACAGTGCTGGATTCTGAAGCCAACCCAGGCCTTGCCTGGATCCCCAGAACTCACTGCCCGTGCCAAACCCAGCTCTTTGGATGGGTGCAGATTTTCAGGTGGGAGCTGGTTCCAAGGTGGGTTTTTGGGGCTGCAGCATCCCCAGTCGTGTCCATGGGGTTCCCCCAGAGGCTCAACCCCTGCTGGGATGTCAGGTCCCAGCTGCCCATGTTTTAGGAGCCTGTTTTATACCAAACAACACCTATATAAGTTTTATTTTCCTCTGTCTAAAGCTGTGCTTAATTTGAACAGTGAATGGCACCTTAGAAGATAGAAAAAAGATGGGAAAACACATAGGAGGATAGGAAGGTAGGAACTGAAGTGTACACAAACTGCAATATTCTCTCTATGAGCCAGCACACAAGCTTAGAGCACCAGTGGAGTATTTTCCAGAAATGCTAAGATAATTAAGTATAAAGAACATCTCTTGGAAACAGCTACATCTTGGAATTAAGTCATTGAATATGTCAGTAGAGATGTACGGTTATGACTTTTATTAATTGTTTCCACAATGGAAGATTACACAACCAAGAAAGCTCCTAAAAAATTTGGCTGTTGCATGGAAACTTTTCCATACTTAAAGTGAGTTTTCTGAAAGACGATCGTTAGTTTGGCTGGTAAATAAATGATAAGAATGCTTTTTAATTATTTAAATAATTTAAAAACCCACAAAACTTTCACTGTTTATTCTTAACCAACTGTACAGCTGGTGAAGCACCCTCCATCCAATTTCAGGGGTTTTGCTATATTTTTGGAGAAAATCACTTTTCTCCTTTTCGTTTAATGCTGTCCTTCCCTCTGTCTTTTGTTTTATGGAGCTCAGTCTCTCATCAGCCTTTGAGAGTGGATCATAACCGAGGGAGAGTTGTTTGTATGAAATTATGAACTCCAGTTCATATTATATGTTGGACTCATGTCTCAGCTTGCCCAAGAAAAGCCTATTAAACAGCATTCCAGACAGCAGCTCTGCCCGAGGGAGACTCTTGTCACTTCCCTGGAGGACTGCCCCTGGGACATCACCAACTCTGTAGCCCTGGGCCACCCTGACCTGCTGAGCTGGCTCTGAAGGAAAATAGCCCCTAAGTACGAGGTACCCAAAACACTGAGCAGGTGAACGAGATTACAGGTAGGTGTTGAAGCTTGTGACAAGGAGAGAGGATGAGTTATGATCGAGGGACTTGACTCATATGCCCTTCCAGGAGTGTGGATGGGATATATTCAGACTAATTTTGGATACTCAGATTAGCACAGGGTGTGCTCTGATTGGGTGTCAGTGTCCACTGCCCATGATCTCCAATTCGATCAATACCATGCTGAACATCTTCAAGGAATCCCGTCGTTAGGAGTCATGTGCTAAGCTCATTGTTTAAATTAAAAAAAAAAAATTAAAAAAATCACATGCTAACTTCATTGTTTTCCTGTAACATCATCCCAGAATAAAGCAGAAGTCCAGATGATGCACAGCCCCTGCGGAGCCTTGGGAAAGCACATGTAAATGACTGGTGGGAGTTTGGGCGATCTGAGAGGTCACAGCTCGGGAGGACCCGAGTGTGCCTCAGACCTGAACCTCGAAATGGCAACTAAATTGTAGCCAGACACGGAGGAGTCAGCAGGACCACCTGTTGGCTCGGATTGTGTGTTCAGACGGTGATTAAACACTCTTGAGGACAAGAGCAGCCCAGGGGTGAGTGGCCAGCGTGGCCACCCCCTGCAAACACACCCTGAGGAACGCGCGGTGGAAGAGGCATCGCCTCCGCAGCACGCAGGGCTCAGGCACAAGGCAGCACTTCAAAGGCAGCTTTGACTTTGATAGAGAGTGAGTAGGGGCTGCTGAAGAGGGTCCTGTGCTACAGAACAATCGAGCATGTGCTTCACATTTCAGAAATTGTATGCAGAAAAAGGCTTCGCAGATAAAAAAACAAAAAAAAACAAAAAGAAAAGGAAGGAAGGGGGGAAAAAGGCAGCATACAAAAGTCCTGGGCATCGAGACTCTTCTTAAGGTAGTGTTCCTGAGCCCCATACATGCTATGACATTGCTGTCTGAAAACTGCAGTGTTTGCACTTAAATGAAAATTATTCTTTTCTTTCTTTTTTTTTTTGCCATTTGGAGTTATTTAGCAACACCTCTCCTGAGATGTAAAAGAATGCAAATAAAACATCCAATGTGATCCTTACCAAGTACAAATTACATTAATTTGTCCTTTGGAGAATAACCTTTAGCCATCACAAAATACAATCTACTGGCTTTCTTGTTTCCCCCTCCTCCTCTTTTACTCTTTTCTTGGACTTTTGAAGCAGATTTTTGTTGAATAGATCATACAGGATTATACAGTTATAGCTTGCTTTCATATATTTCAAAAAGAAAATCATAAATATGACCTCATATGCTAATAAATCAATTATGGAATGCTGTTTTACACATATGCTCAAAACATGACCTCTTCCAAGTTCTCTTAGAGCAGAAAGTTGGAGTTTAGATTTAAGGCACTTCAGCTTTAAAGATATTGGGAATAACAATATCTGGTAAATATTAAGTAAACCAGGTTTTCTGTTAAGGTTTATCTTGCCTTCAGTGGTTTATTAAAGCTTGCTCAACAACACATTTTTAGTTACACATGAATAAGCCTTAGCTTTACTTTTCTTCAATAACAAAATTGGTGTTCAGTAGCTATAATTTACTTAATCACTTTTGAGTTATGAAGGGGTGAAGCAGAAGCAGACTCAGTTTTACATACGCTCTTTTGCACTCTCAGAGGCAATTCATCAGTAAAGCATTTTCATTTTATAAAACTAAACAAGGCTGGTGACTCATGAGGACTTACATAATTGCTTTTTTGGGAGTTTGACAAGAAAAAAAATATGCAGCAGCCAATCCATACAACTTTTAAAAACAAAAGATGCACAGAACACTTCTCATTCTATTTTAGGTTTAATTCTCTGCTAAATTTCATCCTGGGCTCAATGTAAAAACTTTAGTTTTATTTTTGCCTGCCTGAAGGAGATGAGATAATGTTTGATAGAAAATGTTTGATAGAAAATAAAACCTCCAACAAAATATCCCTCATTGTTTTCTGTAGTTCCTTTATGGCTTCTATTGCCAGGATATGGAGTAAACCAGCATTTTTCCCCTCTGAAGCTGCGTTCCTCTCCCATTTTGGACAGTGATGCACAAGAGACTGAAAGCCAGATGCAGGAGGGGGACACAGACCGCTGTGGACTTGGACAGAGCAGAGGTTCTGAAGTCCAGTGTTTTGAAAATGAACTCAGTTGAGATCAAAGGAATTCACAAACCAAGGTGCTCTTCCCAACATCCATAGATATTTTCCTGTTCAGCCTCAAAGTTCCCACGTGCCCACAGCGGGGTGCACACAGGCTGGGACCTGCATCAGTTATACAACCCAAAGGATGTCAGGTCACACCTTTTCCACCCGGGGCTTGCCCTCACCAAGCTGAAGTGGGCGTCTGCTGGGGAGAAACATGATGGAGGCATTTCACCATAACCTCTACCACACATAATGCTGTGGAAAACAGGCACCCAAAACTGCAGAGGAGCATGGAGATGAGCAGAGCCACGCCTGTGCTGAGCAGAGGGCAGGATATCCCTTGTCCCCTCACCCATGTGATGGATAGGGCAGAAATTCAACAAAACAACTGATCAAATTCAAACCCCCCGGTTTTATCTGCCTCTTCTGCTTTAAAAACACCCCCTGAGCCATCAACACAACTGTATTACATTGCTTGTATTCAGCAGACAGGAATTATTCCTTTTGATAGGAGCAACGCTTGTTTACATCAGCCAATATCCCAACACATACATCCACCATGTATGTAGTGACAAAACACCTTCTTTGAGGTGAATTTCCTCAGTACCTGGCAGGATTTATGTCTAGGTACTTAAACACCCTCCTGCCACCACAGCTAGATGCTGAGGAAATTAAAATGAGCACGATGGTATTGCTGTCAGGACACTCGTGAGAAGTAGAGAGCCTGTTACTGTGTGTTTCAGAGAAAACAGTGCTATTAAAGGACACAAATGTGATACTTGATTTGGATGTTTTCCCATGCAGATGAAAGGAGTCACTCCTCATGCAATTCTGAAAGGAACTGATTAGATTTATGTAGGCAAGTATCAGCTTGTGATTAGCATTTAGGTGAGGATGCAGTTATGTGCTACAGGAAATATTGCTGTGTGCATTTTCTGTTTACTTTCATTATCTAATGTGCTCTGTATTAGGCTAGGAAAGGCAGAAGTGGTTATATCAGAGGTTTTTGAGTACTTGTAAATTTATTACTCTTTCCTGAGACAGGAATTGAGCACACTACTTCTTCATAACACAGTCTTTTTGGATGGACTGGTAAAAATGCCTTCCAAGCAGTTTCAAGCCAGGCTGTTGTTCTGCTTGGAACAGGTACAAAAAGGTTTGAAGAATCAGTTTTCCCAAAGAAAATTCCATCTCACAAAAAATATTTTTTTTAAGGAGTCACATTGTCTTTGCTGAAAAGTTCAATCACAGACGTGTGTGCGGGGCTATATGTACATATAGATACATATATGTATATGCACACACATGTATGCATTGTGTTTCACCTGAATTGGGATAAAAGAAACCAGAGATTTTACATTTTTCATTTGTCAAAAAAAAAAAAATCTGTTACAAAAATGCTTCATTTCTGGCAAGATTTGTGTTGAATCCCACAGGGACATTTACCTTCAGGTAACCTCTGTGTAATTCATGTCTTCATTACAGCTAAGGGAAGATAGACCAGTTAGTCACTGCCTAAAAAAATAATTTAAAAAAAAGAAAAAAAAGGGGGGGAAAAAAGCAGCCAAGACTGTTGTATAAAAGCTCAGAAATCCTTTCATGCACTGTCTAGGCTTGGAATATAGAAGGAAATCTCTGCCAAGAAGCAAAGGATGTTGAAACAGAATCATGCAATGTGTTAATGCCGCAGGGCATTGGAAGTGAGATGCCAGGGACTTCAATCAGAAATTGAATGATCTTTGTGATATAGCAAAGAGGATGGAATAACATCAGAGAACTGTGCACACAATGGAAAGGAACAGCATAATCATTTGTCATCACTCCAGGAGAACGAGTGCTGGCAATGACGTTTTCTGAACCAACCTATTCATGTCATAGTGTGAGGTTCAAATACCTTTCAGGAGCAGATACCACCAGCAACATCCTCTGATGGCACGGAAATTTGCAGCAATATCCACCTCATCCGACACTTCAAAGGCCTTGTGCTCTGGTCCTCAGACAGTTAAGTGTGGATACGCTAAGGTGGCTATGAAATCAGATTAACTTAAAGAGCTTGTATAATTCACAGCCTATTAAGTTAACCCAATTTCAAAACTGGTTCCACTTTGCATGAGAATGGACATCTGTGGCCTTCAAAATCCTCTACTATTTTTCATTCTTTATGAGGTATTCTTCCTTCCTTTATTCTGCTGCTGATCTCTAGCTGTGTCTTATGAAAAACCTGGTCAGATACTTAAAATGATCGTGGCCCGTTATATACAAAACATACAATTATACTGAAATGTTATGGAAAGAAAGGTGCCAAAATGTCCGGCACATGGACAGAACTTGAACCAGAAACTCTCACTTTGATTCAGATAAGCCATTTGGTCACCGGTATTGGTCAACTTGCTACATATTTTGGCAATAAGGTTGCCTGGTTTCCAGTGCTGAGAGGTCAGTAGCTCTCAATGGGATCTAAAGGCATCATCATATGGTGTCCAGCTCTTCTGTAGAGGGCCCTACACGAATATTTTTTAAAAAAACCCTAATTTTAAGCTTCTGCTTCTGAAAATCTTACATTTAATTTAACATTCAGCCTTTGTTTGCCGAAAAAACCTCATACTACATCAAGTAAATCAAGTACTATGTACTAGAAATCATCCCTATAAACATGTGGAGTTTAAAGATGCGGGGATGTACATTAAGCAGAGTGCACTTTTCATGCTGAGGAGCAGTCAACACTCACACTTAGATGGTGTAACCAAACTCTAATTATAAGATATTGTCTCACCAATATATCTTCATATTTCAACATTCAATACAACATAATACAGTCTAATTTATAAGGTGCCTTATCATGCAAACTTCCATAGGCACACTAATTTAAAAGGGATTATATGTAAGCCCCTCTAAAAGCAAATATCAAAAATAAAAGATTCTTGGTCTTGCTATATTTCAAAAAACTTTTATTGAAGGAGCTTCTACGCTTTTGGGGTGGTGTGGAAGACCAGAGAGAAGAAGGTACATGCCAAAATTGTTAAAATTGGATGCTTCATTCTGGTACTTAAATCTATATCTGCCAATCAAGGAAAGGTCACAAACTCACCCTTTCAAAGGGCTATGTCTTAGATCTGTTTAAATTAGTGTCATTTCATCAGCTTAGAGCAGCTGAAGATAAACCCACTGCTTTTAGGAATATCCTGGGAACAATTGGTTTGCTTCTTCACATTCACACGTATCCCTAAAATAAAGGGGATTCTTGTCCCCTACATTTTTGGCATCGAAGTTTCCAGCAGAATTTACCTGTCCAAAGTCAGGACAGCAAAAGCTCCTCAGGCAGTTTTGAAAAGCATGAATGGCTTGTAGATTTTTCACACAGAATACACGTAAGAATATAGCACTTCTGTGCCCTGCTATCCAACTCTGCCACATAGACATCTTTTTCCCATTCTCCTAATAAACAGGGTTCATGGATAAATTCCAGCTGATTGCTACGCTCTGAACAAAGCAAGAGCAATGGAAGTGCTGGCAAGCACATTCTCACCAAGATTTGCATAAGTTTTCATTCAGGATTACAGGCTTCGTCCTACCCAGATGAAGACATTTAACATTTTCCTTGACTTTATCAGCAGTTGGAGCATCAGTAAGATGGTTAATGAGCTGCCTCAGGAAGCCAAGGCTCCACTTCTTTTTTCAATTTTTGTTTTAAGGGGAGTTAGCCATTTTGTAAAGATGTTAACTTATGAGCGTTGCCTGCTGCTCATACAAGTGGAGATATCCTTGGTCAAACTGAGATTCCTGGGTGCTTTAGATTTTGTTCTCAGGTACCAAGGAGATGCTTTCAGCAAAGATCTGTTGCTTGAGATACTGCAAGTACAGACAACCCCCAGAAACCCTGGCTTCCAAGAAGGATGGAAAGGTAGTTTTCATGTAGAGTAGTGCACACATAACATGATTAAACAATTTAAATACTTGGGCAGTAGTTGAAAATGGTGTAAATAAAGATCATTCCATCACTGTGTGGTTGTCTGCCCATGCCCCTCGGAGAAGGGATGTGAACAGCTACCACGAGACTGAAAAAGCACACCCAGTGTTTCCTGCAGGACATTCATCACTGAGAATGTACCCTGGGATCAACTTCTGCACGCCAAAATTCAATTCTTGGAAAGGCATAAAAAGAAATCTTCGTGTAATATCCCTGGTTAAAAAGGCAGACACATCCCAACAAACCCAACTACCACATGCTACCTTTGGATAGGATTCAATCTTTAACTACAGTCTTTAAAAGGCTTTCTCCAGGAAATTAATATAACCTATCTCAAACCTATCACAACCCACTTGATGCTCTTTACCCAGGAACAATCAAACAATTTATATAAAGTAATTGAAATCTTTTCTGAGCACTGAGCCATTGCAAGTGATAGTATAGAAATGTACCAACATGTCACGACATCAACTGCATCGAGCTCAAGGAACCCATCCATTATTCTGAATAGATGCCTTGCAAAATGAATGGAATGTTTGTTATTACGAGAAAATGAGTCAAAAGCACTCAATAGCATTAATCAAATAAAAATAATGTGGAAATTTAAACTTTCAAAAAAGAAAACAGTGAATCATCTGTGAACTTGGCACTGTATCAAGCATACACCATTCATCTTCACTCGAAAGGCCCTTCATGACCTATCCACACTACACCTTATCATTTTTTTCTGTGTTATCAACATGTCAACTCTCTCCTCGGATCAGCCAGCAGTGCCTGCCATGAACCCCTCTTTCTTGCACTTCTGCCCTTTCTCCCGTGCCAGCCTTCATGCGTGGAAGAGTCTCTCATAAATGTCATCAAACCTCATTGTTCTCTCTCAAGCACTGCTAGAAACGTTTCCTTTCCTGGGATAACCATAGGAAAACACTTGGTAGTGAATATAATGACTTCTTTTAACTCTGGCTATTCTTACCTAATTATTTCCTTGTGCTTCCCTGTCTATCTGTACAACTTCACTATTTTACATCTCCTACTTCTATGTACAACTTACTATTTTACATGGTTTTACATCTCCTACTTCTATGTCTTGTCTTAGACTAGGAATGACTAAGGGCAGGAATTCAGTCCTTGATTTATATTTACAGAGTACTCAGTATGAGAGGTTTCTATAACTGGGACTTCTTAACCATTATTGCTTTATTAATGATAACTTTTCAGCAGAGCTGTACATTTTTATTTGGGTTATATAAAATCCAGTGGCAACATCCAACCATATGGACTCAGTTCTTTCACTATTTAAAAATGAACAATCCTAAAAATTTTACTTTTTCCCCATAAATAGAGCGTTTACTAGAAAATACTCTACCAATCAGTGTAAAATTAGCCACAATCTCTTCAAGTCATTTTTAGCAGAAAAACATTAGCACAAATAGAAGATCATATAGACTTTCAGCCACCCAACCATCCATATAAGTTAATTTTCCTTGTCACCTGAAGCTGCAGGTTGAAATCAGCCATGTCTGGATGTGTGCTTGGTGAACTGGACTGTTTCAATGGAGAGAGGCATTATTGCCACATCACTCTGGGAAAGGCACTGAAGTCTGGCCCTGCTGTTTGCAGTGCTTTACTTTCACTGCACGTGCCCATCGTGGGAGAAAACTAATTTATTACTAGCTTAGGAAAAAGGTTTCTTTGACCAGCCTTGGTAATACTTGGTTTTCATTTAAATGCTTTTGGTTCTATCTAAACCATATTTTCAGGCATTTTTCTCCTCTCACAACCCTAATCTCAAGTAATAACTTAAGAAAAGCAGCAGAATTTAATATAAACCTTTACTGGTAAGACAGGTAATAATAATAACAGTAAAAAGTGATTTCCCCACCACCACCATAGTTATTCGTCATTCTCCAATGCCTGAGGGAGAAAAGGTGAACTTTCTACATGTCTGAATGTCATGAAATTCAGGCAGTTTCAGTGCAAGAAAGAATGAATTCCAAAGCTGTGAATCTGTTCTTTCCATTATGGTTCCAAAAGAAATACAAGACCTTCCACAACATGTAGGGAAATAAAAACGTCTCATGGCTGTAGAGTTTGCAAAACCCCAGACACTTGGTGTTTGTACTGAACAGGTTATAGTGAAGTGTGTGGCAGTGGGGTCCAGTAAATATGTCTTGTTGTGCATGGTAGGAAAGACTCTAGAAACAATCAGTAGCAACTAACGGAAAACAGAAGAAAATCAAATCTATTTTCTTCTGTTGCATTTGTTTGTTTGTTTTTAAGTCATCCTTCATTTTGAAGGGACATTTCATCACTTCTCTCATGAGCTTATAGCTGGGACAGTTGCGTGTGCGCACGTGCACGTATGTGATGGAAAAGAATGAATGGCAAACACCCCATTGACTAAACAGGCATGGAAAGATAGTTCCAGAATACATGGAACAGCACACATGTTTTGTAAAAGGAAGGACACCAGCAGCTTGACTGTGAGATGATGTTTCATAAGACCTTGGAGTGACACAGGCACCCAGCTACCCCACAAAATCATTTTCTGTGAAAAACCACTCAACCAAATAAATGCTAAGCCTCTTAAATGAGGAGGAATGAGAGTCTCAGTGGTAATTTCTGTGTTTCTCATCACCGGTGGGAAGAAGCACAGGTTTGCTTTGTGGGGCACACAGTTCTCCCAGATGGAAATATAAGTGGGGTTGAAAGTCCGCCAGTCCGAGCTCACAGCTGTTCCTGCTACATCAGCAGGCAAATCCAGATGTGCAGGGGACAAAATCATTTGCCTTCAATAGCTGGAGATAAGAGACACTCACGGAGTAGCCACCCAGAGTAAGAAATGAAGCAGGAGGTTTTCAATACTTGGAGCAATTTTAACATGTTGTGTGGCAGTTTTAAGGCAGTTTTCAGGTGAGGACTTGGTCTTTGTCCTCCCATTGCACAGACTGGTGTATTTAAGTATGGATGAACAATTATGATTTTTTGGCAAGGCCCAGGATATCACATCAAACCTGGACCCCACTGTTTTACACAGCACTCATTCTTCACACCACTTAAAAGCCTTCTGTACATGGCGTGCCAGGGAACAGATGCAAATAGAGTTCAAGATACTGCAGTAGACTCCTCTCACTAGACAAGCTTCTGGCCTCCTAACAAGTGATTTTTTAATTAAAAGTGAGGTGGCACATGCAGATTGTCATCTCATCAGTGGGAGTTAGAGACGCTGAGCTTGGAGTAATGGTTCATTGTGTAAAATTTATGAAGTCTTTTTCTTTCTTATAAAAGCCCAAGCAAACACAGACATTTTATCAGCGTCACATCTGAGTGTAGAACATACTAAATAGCTTATATATCACAGTAAAATGTAACAGCCTCATGTGAAGTGTCCCACTGCAGCCCTAGCCAATTCTTCCCACAGCCACAGGCTCCTTTTTCCCTGGCCTGTAGATCCCTGGGAGCTCCCTCCAAGCAGGTGCAGCCCCGCAGACAGAGCAGGCACACACTCAGCAACATGCTCGAGCTTTCCTCAGCCCCTTTCTCTTCAGGCTCCCAGCTTTACTTCTTCCTAAAAAAAAATACATTAAACAAATTCACCTCATCAGCCACATCCCCTTTCTTCTGTCTGCCAAGGGCTTTGCAGACCCTGCAGTGCAACACCTGACAAACTGCATTCTCTCCTACTCAGGCTTTCAATACTGCTCTCCCTGTAATTGTACCCACCACTGGGGTATTTTTTAATAGCCACCTGCTATTTTTTAAAGACCTGATGACCAGGTGAAAGGCTTTAGAGGCCAGATGAACCACCTAGCTCTAGCTAGGATGTTTCAACTTATTGCATTTCAGAGCAGGGCCTCATGCCTTTGTAAATGCCAGCCTTTGTCTGGTGAGGTATCTGCAAAAATCTGCCCTTGCTGTGGTTGCACATCACATTTTTACTGAAGGTGGGCTTGATCTAGAGGAAGGAAGCAGAGGCAGAGCCAGCAGACTCTGAATTCCCAAAGACCTCAAGGGCTGCAGATCCTGGGTGCTGTTGCTGCACCAGGATGCATTTCACCTCCCAGCAGAATGGCACCTGCAAGAGAAGGACTGGTGAGAGAGCAGGAACACCTGGACTCGCTTCTTTCCTCTGCCCAGATTTCAGTATATTACTTAGTCTCTCAATGCCTTTCCTCCCCATCTGTAAATTCATCATTTGAGAACCTTTTCCTCCAGCCTCATCTGGAGATACCAGTTCTTTCCCACTTCATTGAAACACTAAATATATAGAAGGTAATGGGGTTCTCAGGTGATGCTTGAGTATGGTGACACAGGAAACACTTTAAACAGGCTGGTTATACATCCATTACAAAATTTAGTTTTCACATAATCAGGCAAGGAAAGATTTGAGTCCTTAACAAGCCTTTCCTTTCGAGTGCAGCCCAAAGCCATGGCACCAGCTGATGCTTCATTCCCTCTCCTCAGTAATCCCTGAACTTTTCAGCCATGTTCTAAATCCATTATGTCTGGTTTCGGTAAGATTAGATGCACTATTAGATGCCACACTATGAGATTTTGATAGGTTACATTATCAATCAAACTTTAGGGATGTTGAATCAATGGCCATACTTATCAAATCAGCTGGGGGATTATTTTTTGTGGTTTTGACAATTTTATGGGCAACACCACCTTTTTGTTACTATTACTCTCACTGAACACAGAAATCAGTGTTATCCTTATCCTTATCCTTATCCTTCATTCAAGTTTTGCCAATAATTTATTACGACTATTTTGTAACAAGCTTTTGTGAATTTTCTCATAAGAAATTAAGTAAAGACATTGACTAAAGATAAAGAGAGTACTGTAGAGTTTGGGGAGCAATATGACAGCCACGGCTGTTTAGTCACCTGCAAGAAATCCTACTGAAGCTCAGGGGACTGCTTTTATCTGCAAATACAAGCCATGATTCCATGGCAGAGCTCACAAGTATTTCCAACAAAAGCCACATCTTACAAACAGGGATCTCCTTAACCAAAGAATGGATGAAAGAAGCACTTCCAAGTTGCACCAATCGCACACTGAGTTTTTGCTGAAGGTGTCCATTCCTTGCAACATTGGACCTAATCCCACTCCAGTAAAATTAATGGAAGAAATTTCCTGTCAACCCCTTCCTAAGAGGAGTGCAGTTGTCATTACAGTGTTGAAACTATATTGCAAAACGCTCGGTGTGTTTCAAAAAGATTTCGTCTTTTTTTTTTTTTTGTAATTGCCAGCAATTAAACATGTTTATCAGATTTTAGCCTCTCTCCATCATTCAGAGAGGTAATTAAAGGTTTAGTCATTGCATACTGGGCTGTTTTTCTGTTTCATTAGCTGCAGTGAGTCTCTGAGAATGGGGCTGATGCTGCTCTGACAGTGTTGCAATACCATGGAGGTCCCGCGGGCAGGCAGGACACTGCTCAGTGCACCTTCCTTCTCTTTTAGAATCCCACCTCCTGCAAAACCCATTTCACCCAGGGACCGGGGCTGGACTTACTGGGGAAAAAAAACCACATGTTCCACCCTCTCTGAAAATTAAGTCATTTATCCAAGTGCCAAAGCTAGATTTGTGACTAATACCACAATATTCTGCATGAGAGTTAGGCACTTAAACATCTTATCTAAGGTTTTATTCCTTCAGATGCCAAAAGGAAGGAACTGTTGTTGTTTCAAGCTAAACCCAGGTTCACCTTTTGTCCTGGGTTTAACCAGAAAGTCTTTCAGCCCAGATGGCTGCTGGTCGAATCTCCATCCTGCTCCTCCAGACCAATCACAAAATCTCACTATTTCTGAGCAAAAAATTGATATTACTACTTACAAGGCTTAGCATCTCTGTGAAGGCTGTAGAACAGCAGCTTTGTGCCACTTGGCACCTCTGGCTTCTGCTTACCCAGAGCTGTCAAACCAACATTACAGCAAGTAGAAAACCCAGGGCACTTCAGGATTCATTATTTACTTTCGATTCTGCACTGCAGAGTCTGACTCCAACATATTCGGGTATCACAATTGCAATTTCTGAAGCTATTTACCTTGAAAAGTTTGTATTGCAGTGCTAGTGGTGATATATGAAAATAAAATATTTACTCAGTTGTGGGATTCACTCCTCAGTTTCAGGAAGATGTTTGCCTCAAAAGTGACTGAGGGCTTTTTGCTGACCTAGAGGAGTGCCATTACAGCTTGGAAAAATAAGCAGGAATCTGTTGCCTACATGAAATTATTCTCCACTGCATATTTTCAACCCATTGACTCCACAGAAAGGCAATGTTTTCATGTTGTAAGTGAACAGACAAATAATAAAATAATTGAATAATATTGGTGGGGGTCATTATAAAACCTTTTATTTTGCCATTGATTGGAATGCCTGTATTAAACTGACAGCTGAGGAATCTGGGCCATGGGCTAGAAGTAAAAGATATTAATTTCAGTAATAGATATGCTGCAAAAATTGCTGCCATAATAAACAATAAAGGGCTTAGTGCACTCACAGCCTCACACCTGCCCTGTTGCTCTGTCCTGATCCTGGTTAAATCATCCCTATCACACTGTTAAAAGGAGCCCATTTCTCAGGACACATGAAAGAAAGTAATTTCTACCCAAAAATTTGTGACCATGTTAAAAAAAAAAAAAAAATCATTTTGGGCATGTTATACTTCCAAATTATTTTATAAAATATCTTTTAAAATCAGTAAGTTTGCAAATAATTAATTAGGAATGCCTGTAACCCTTGCTTAATGGAAAAGTAAAGATTTTGTTGATAATACACATAAACATGAATTTCATGGGTTAGTACACTTGTTCATCTTAATTATTTTCTTCATTGCTTAAGAGGTTTCCCCTTCATTCTCACATGAAATTTTTCAGCATCATCTTCTAAGCATTAGATGTCACTGTACCTTTTTTGCTAAAATACTGGATTTCGAGAGCAGTTGTTTTCCCCTACGCAGACATTTCATAAATCACCTCTTAATTCTCCCTTGGATAAATACAGCAGTGTATTTTTAAATTGGTTGGTATAAATTGTATTTTCCAGACTATGCATCACCCAACCAAGTACAGAACACTTCCCTGTGACATTTTCCCCCGACTTGAAAACGCACATTCCAGCCGCTTGTTAACTTTTACTTGCACAAAATCAATATTTTACTGGATTCAAGTCATCCCTGCTCTGCAGTTGGGTTCCCTTTGTTAGCAGAATCACTTTTTTGTGTCCATTGACCCCGTGAGGAGGGAACAAATGGGCTGTATCATAAATAGGAGCATTCTGCTACATGTTTTTGGGTAGGTAAATATTCATACAGCGGTGACTTCTCAAAGCACATCTCTTTTCAGTATGATGCAGAATTTTCTCCATACTCAAATACAAAGATGAGATTCAGAGTCAGCCTCCAGTATGCTGCTGAATAACTTTCCTGCTGTTGATCAGGAAAGTGATTTGAACCCAGTCCAGCTCTACCCACTATATTTCTTCTGTTTTCTTCACACTTTCCCACATCATCAGTGTACACACAGCTCAAGCACATGCACCTTCGGTGATCCCTTCTGAACCTCCCTACCCCTTCAGCTCCTGTGATGAAGTCGTGATTTCTGCTTCACTATTGTTTTACCATTCTAACTGTATTTTACTTGGTCCTACAAACTGCTCCATCTTCTCAAGCTCATCCATTTTGTTCATTCCTGATACTGCTAAGCCAACATTAAAGTTATTTCTCACTGTCCAAACCTAGATCTTCAGCTGTGTGTGCTGGACTTCCCCACCTGACTGCTCATAGCGAGCTGTTTATCCTTATGCACATTAGTTATCCAAATTTCTTTTCCCTAGCTTTCAATTTAATTTAAATTCTTATCATTTAGGATGGCCCTTGTCCTTGAAGAAATTTAGGTACATTAGAAAATAATGCTTTGCGTGACTTGGATGGATCTGAAACAACTTCTGAAAAGTATGTCTGAATGAATTATAATATTATTGCTAAATTAATTTTAGTGAAATGCTTCTGGAGAGCATGCTTCAGGAATTTCTATAAGTTATATTTATCCCACCAGTGAGGATTATCTGACTTTTTATAAGCTAATCCTCTTGAGTGCTATGTCTCAATCCTATGAGAAAGCATGTAATATTTTACATTACAAGTGTTTTAATTTTATCTTCATTAATTTCCACTTTAAACACGTATAAGTGTTCCCAAAGAAGGGCAGACAGCAATCCAGATACAACATTCATAGGTTTTGGTATTTTTCATTATCGTGCAATAGCATCTAGTATTTTTGAACAATTCCTTTGTTTTCACTCTTATTCCCATTGCCTCTTATTTCATGGGCCATCCCCATTTTTTCATGTCTTGGCAAGTATCAGCTGCAAGACTGATTCACCTTCTGATGATTTTTTTGGTCTCACTAGAACAATCAAGGGAAGAGAAAGCAATTCTTTAGTATTTATATTGAATTGTGGGTGGCCGAATTCTGCCCTTAATGTTTCTGTACAGCTCTTCCTGTGAATTCTGCCCTTTAATGCAATGATCCTTTATGCCTTGCACAAGGAAATGGACATTTTTATGCCTACAAAATGAAGTAGGAGATAATTCTTCCTTCATTTCAGTGAAGTCATGCAGCAGCTATGGATCTGCTCTAAATGTAGAGATGATACTCATTCAAAAGCCGTGACTGAGCCCTGATTTGTGGTTTTGGATAACCATGGTGCCTTTATTGGGATGTCCAGGATTATCTGCCTGGATAATTTTTTTAACACATGTTTAAAAACAGGAAACATTACAGTTTTTAAACTGCTCATGATTGTACTAATATATCACACTAGTTTTCCTTGGGTAGGCTGAAAATACTGAAAAAGGGATCAGTAGTGTGAGTAAGCAGAAAGGCAGACCATAAGAAAGTCCCCAAATTTCAGAAGGGACATTATTACACAACGGGTGTTTGAACAAACAGAAAGTCACAGTCACAAGCTGCAATCCTCCTGAAGTTGTTGGTGTTGAGTCAACAGAGACTCTGACAAACCCGGATCTCACAGGTGAGGAAGGAATGACACTTCAGTGTCTCACAGTTGTTTCTGGGCAGAGCAGAAGAGTCACAGCTTTATGATTGATGAGCATCCACCACTTCTGCTGCCATTCTCCACCCATTTCTCTCTCTCAAACTCTACTGTGATTCCTGAGATGAAGAGGCAGCTTTGTACACATAGGCTTGTATGATTTCCGTGCTCTGCTTAAGTCTCACCAGCACCATTGCAGGGCTTAAGGGACGTTTGAATCACACCTTGGCTTCTGTCAGTTTCCAGAGACAGGTGAGTTTCAAGAGAGAAAACAACAGTTTGAAAAGACATGCAGCCCAGTACATGTCACTTCTATTAATTTCAGTGTGTCCTGGAGTTTCAGTGTCTCCTCTGCATCCAGGTGCCAAGCTCAGCAATGAACACCAATGGATGCCATGTCAAAACCCAGTTTGGGCTGCAGCGCTGACAGGGAAGGACACCAAAAGCCACAGAGGAGAGAAACACCATCACTGGACATGCCTCAGTCTGTAGAAACACTCCTGAATTTTATAGACAGGTGTTTCTGTTCATTTATAATGCTGTAAAGGCTGTTTTATCTACCTAATACAGGTTTACAAGGCAATACCATTATCTATTTATATAATACAATAACATCATCTGTTTCTGCAGAATTCATTTGTCTTGGGTGAAAACTCCAGTATTTCCCATAGAAGCTTCTCAGCACATTTCCCTTCAGAGGCACTTTCCTCCTTGTGAAATTGCAGCTGCAGGTCTGAGAGAAACAGAGCAATTTTCTCTTCCCCAACTTGAGCAGCATTGCAAACAGCCTGTCCTCATCAGAACACGAAAATGTTCCAGTTACATCTGTGACTCTCGCTGCTCTCTACACCACTGCTTTTCAGAAGGAGAGACAAATCCTCCCAGTGTTCCTGGGCAATACATTTTGCATTTGGAGTTCTGACTTGGCTGACACTTTTTAAAATATACATATATATTCGGAGTCAGACAGCTCCCTGGTGGCTATTACACAGCTGCAGATGCTGAAGGGCACAAATTATTCCTGCAGAGGTCAACATTACATTACACTAAAAAATTGTCTTCCTGACCATTCATTCTTTCTTGACTTCCACACTGCAAACAAGTGATGAATTTTTATGATTTCCCCACTAGCCATTGGTCATATTATGTACCTCTTGGGGAGAAAAAGTGAGGAGGTGGAAAGAGACCCCAAACCGCATATAGACACCTAAAGATGTGTCCTTTTTGTTTCATAGGATGACATTAAACCAGAAGAGCCAAAGTTTCATTTGGAAGCTGTTATGGGACTAAAAAAGTATAAGTGAGCCACAGAACGAATCCTACAAAAGGGATGCAAGGATGTGTCCAGACAGCCCAAATGTGAACTCATATTCAAAGTCTACTGTTTCCTACTGGCTAGCCAGTTCAGAAGGCAAAGAGCCAAGCAGCAGATCTGAGACCTTTGTGGAAGTTAGTTAGGCAATTTTAATATCGCCCAGAGCTGCTTAGCAGTAAGTGAAATTCCCCAGGCAGAACCTGTGTGGAGGAGAGACATTCTGCTTCATGAAGGAATATGCTACTTTAAAATATGATTAAATTCAGATGTGGGATGAAAGACAGAAAAATTAGAAGTTCCTCATGACTTTCCTTTAACCGACTGAAATATTGTATTCACCTACATTGAAAAATTTCAGTTTGGTTATTGCAATACTGAAAGCAGCATAAATTTAAAAGATCTCCACTTTGAAAATGAAAGCTTATGCATTGCAAGCTTTGTAAGAATCCCTTCTTAATTTTTCCTTCTGCTCCATATTCTCCTTAAAATTGATATCATTGCATCAAATGTTTTTATTTCAACTGAAGTTGAAAAAAGAATGGTTCCCTCAAAGAGTTTCCTATTGGCTTTTCCTGCTTACTACTGCACACACTACTTTCTCCAGCAGAAAATGGAGGAACAAAGAATTGGCTGATCTTTAATACTGTATTAGAAGTGCTCAGCTACTCTAATACCAGAGGAGACGTATAATGGAGCAGAATTCACAGGCTGCAGGCAAGAACTTTCTCCCCTTTTGTCAGAGCAGGCAGCATGTAGAGTCTGGCCCTAATCAGATTAGGTTGTGCATAGTTATAAACATCTGAAGACCATAAAGAAAGACTCCCAATTAAAAGATACTCTGGATTTGCTTCTGCAAGAGTTGCAGAAAAACATGGCGATTAACATTTCCATTAGAGACTGGGTTTGGCACAAACCACACTTGTTGAACTGGGTCCTCTGCAAATCTCTTTTCTACCAGAACGTATCCCTGGGTTCTTTTCAGACACATTGAAAAAACATGTCCCATTTGATCTGGGTGTATGAAGTTACACAATGCCATGTCACTGCATGCGATGTAACCCCATGTAATGTAATGCACATTCAAGCAAAACTCTCTTTTTCATTATGGGCAGGAGTAAATTACAGATAGGAGTTTACCATAATTAACCACAAACTGGCAATAAGGCCTATTTTCTGTCTTTGTAGATTACTATCAAGTTAGCTAAGCCTTTCTTGAGCTTACTTTTAAAAGTAGTTAAGAATATAAAAGATATTTAAGATGAATCCACTCTCTGGATAAACATGTTGTGTGAACCATCCAAGCTATTTGGAATAGAGAATGAATCCAAGATGCTGGTTAGGTGTGGTCTGTTTGGTAAACAGCCTAACCCTGCCTATATTTTTTCATAAAACTGTTTTTTCCCCGGTTATTTCTCAATTAAGATCTGTGCTGTTGTTACCTCTTAACGATAACACAAGGCTGCACTCATGTCCAGCAGCTGCCCACAATGTGTCTCCTACAGCTGAAATCACTTCATCATTTATTACTCCAAAACACTAAATGAGGGCAGACATTTTCCTAAAGAATTGATTTTTAAGGGCTCAGTATCAATCAGCTCTTTTTGCCTTTGATCCTTGGTAATCAGGGAGCCAAACATTTAGAGAATTCAATATGTAGCCCATTTAAAGATATTCTAGACTTTCTGATGCTCCCATGAACCACCTATTTGCTTTAGACAATCAGCAAACTTTTTATTAACGGGATGCTTTATCAGCACCCAAGGCAAACTCACGGCAGTGTTTCTGTGAGGCAGATCTAGAAAAGTAAGCACCCTAATTGGGCCATTTGCATTTTAATATTCCTGCAGCAGCTCTGATTAGCAATACTTCGTCAAAGCACAGGTGCTGAGCCTTCCCAGTGCAAAGTCTCTGCTGTTACTTATGGCCCACAGTTTCATTTTTGCCTGCTGGAGCATAACAGAGATCGGATCCATCTGCAGACCACATCCATCCATCTCAGGGTTCAAGCACTGGAGAAATTCCAGTTAATGTTTTTGTAGTGGTTTTGGTGGGTCAGTTTAGCAATGAATCCAATCCTTTAAAGCAATGTCTTTCCAAATCCATTTCTTGTTGCAAAATGAACCTTTCCAACTTCTCAGGGTTTTTTTACTTTATATGTTTCAATTGCTTCTAATTTTACTTTATTGAATGAAGCAATCTCCAGCCACTGCAAAACATTGGTGAAATTTATTCAAATGCAACCTGCCCTATGAGCAAGAACTAGAATCTCACAAAAGCAGCTGCATCTGTATCCGCATTTCACTTTGGAAGGTTCACCTTGAATGTCCTGGGTTGTGTTCAGGTAGGGAGAGGAGGATGAGGAATGTATTTATCATCAGAATACAGAGAAAATACCACAGATAAAAATTCCTGCAGAAGATTTTTTAAAAGTCTTACTTGAAAAAAAAAAAGACTTAAACTGTGGACTTCCCCATTATTATTATTATTATTGCTACTACTACTGGAATTACAGTTCTGGACATGCCTCAGGAAGGAAGCACATATGATCACACAACACCTGCAGACTGCTGTGTCAAACAGGATGGGAAAATCACCTGCTCACAGCACAAAAAGGCTTTTCTATCATATATTGTAAAACAAGATGCTGTAAGTGCCCTGGAGGAACTGCCTTTTCATTGCTGAGCCCTGTTATAACACTGTTCCTCATGTAATTCTCACTCAGGCTAATAACATGATTTTAAGTCATATCCAGGCTATAATGAAAGTTGGAAAAGAACTTGAGGTAGTGCCAAAAAGATCCGGTGGTTTAGTGGACCTCAGGCCCTGTGTTGTGGAATACAACCCAGAGTACAATGAGTGAATTAAAAAGGTAATTCTTCAGGCCAGTTTTGATACAAGAATTGAGCACAGTCAAGGGCAATTAAATAATTAAAATTTTAGTACTGACTTGAAATGAAATATGTGAAATATATATCTCTTCTTGTGTTCCTGAAAACATTAAAAACACCCTGCTGCTTTTCAAAACAGCAATCGCTTTCTAAGAAATGCACAGAAAATCAGCAGAAAGTTGATTGGTCTCTGCCCCAAACCTGTTATCAGCAGAATATCAAGAACATAAATCAATGTCCGTAAATCTGCCCCTTTCCTGAGCTGAACACCATCAACAACAAAAATATAGCTTCAACCTCAGTTTCAGCCCCATGGGCATCTCTACTGCCTCTCCAGCATCTCTCCATGTTGTGGATTCACAACAACTCCCATTTCCTTTATGTTCAATGGAATGAATAGGCCAAAGCAAGCCTGGTAGTTCTGTGCAGGATTCTTGAGGCTGTGATGGGATGGATTTGCCATGCTTTCTGCATTAGGTATGGGCTGGGCGTATTTCAGAGCCATCCAGCTACCTCAGAGTGAGGACACATCTGTCTGATGGTGAGCCTTCCCAGAGGAGGCCTGTTTGGAGATTTAGAAGCAAATTCTTGTGACTGAATCATCATCATTCAATTGTTCTCCATTAAAAATAATTTTATTATGTAAACAATTAAGTTCAATTAAATGGATTTAGAAAGCTTTTAGTGCAACTTGCTCTTGCAGTGACATGTTATAGCATTAGTCTTAACACCACTTCTGAGAAGACTGAACCCAGACCAACACTTTTCTTAGGTTACCGTAATCCTTTGGGTCCATACCTGAACTGCCATGAAATCTGGTGGGACACATGTGCAGAGGGCAGGGATGTGTCAGAAACTTCAGCTCTTCCCTGGCTTTCCAGCCTTACATCTGAAAGAACAGCGTCAAACAAAGGCAGAGTCCTCTGGAAGGCACAAAGGAGCCTGATATGGGACAGGGTTCTTCCCCCCAGGCTGATCATGGCCACCAGCCTTCCACCCAGAAAGAAAGTTCTTCATTCAAACAGCTGAACTCTGATCAATTTTGCTTCATAAAGCACACACAAAACAAATCACTGTGGTATTCCCCATTTTAGATGTCTGGTGTCAGCCACACAGGAAGCTGAATTAACATGGACTTGCTTGGGCACTCACACTAATCACACTTCCTGGGGTCTAGGAACTGCTCTCACTTGCCAGTTTGACCACTCTGTGCTTCTCCTCTCACAGCCTGAAGGACTTGCTAAAAGTTAATTCAAATTGTTCTATGTTTGCACACATATTTAATTGACTAAAATAAAGCATTTTAATAAATACTTCCAGACTGAATGCTTTTTCTCTCTGTCTTCAACTTAAAGTTCTTTCCATAAAAAAAGGAAAGAACTCTGCTTCTACCTAAATTAATTTCAGCAGCCTCCTTCTGGAGAAAGGGAAAAAAAGTCACATCACATCTGTGTGAGTTACTAAGCTAACTCGGAGATAAGTCCTCCAGCGGACAACAGCTGCTTTCTCTCCCCTCTCTTTACATTTAATATCATTGTATGTCATCTTAACAGCTGTATTTACTACAAATTCCCTGTGAAGCTTTTGGGTCATTCACTTTCCAAGAGCATAACCCAGAAATGCACACTCAGGGCGTTAATGCTCACCCTGGCTTGACTCACACTCGTAATGGCTCCTTGGGTGATTAGCAGTTTTCATCATCAAGTCCTACATTATTTAAAAAAAAAAAAGAAAACCTTAACGGCAATAAAAATATTAGGAGTCAGCTATTTCATACTAATGACTTGTTAATGTAACATTATTGCTGGTGATTTAAGTACTGTTGTCCTTAGATGCTGCACTGCATTTGTGAAGGACTTTGGGAAAAAAGAGAATATGGTGCTGAGACTTATTGCATTACGAGATCGGTTTAACAGATTGTTTAGTTTTGGTAATATAATTTGACATCTAAACATAAGCTGAGAGGGATCTCCCACAAAACCTTTGATAATATGATTCATTGTCAAATGTTTGTTTTGCCTATCTGGTACTCATTAATTAATTCTTTTTAATATATCTTGGATTTACTGATTTGGAAAAAGAGAATTATTCTTATTGATGTTGCTAAAATATCCAGGTGGCTTGAATTTCACCAACTAGATGGTATAATCTAGCACATTTGTGTAGACCTAATCAAATCTCTACTAACAGATGTGAAGAGCCCAGCATGGGAGCAAATGTTTGTGTCTATATGATAATTAAATTACCTCAATAAAGAGAATAAATGAACAATGATGACTATAGTTTTTTTAAACCTAGGTTATCTTCCTCATGCACAGCCTCTATTAACCCCTTTAGCAATTGGTGAGACTTCAAGTTTTTCAGAATGAACCATGGTTTTCAGGTGGTGCCTTTGAATTAATCTACTGACCAGGCAATGTGAATAACTTAAACATCCCTACGCATCACTATTAATGGAAATCAAATAAATAATAGGTTCTGTATTAAAGATATGCTATGAGCAGTGTATTTCATTTCATATAAACAGTTGTGACACATCAGTCTGTGTTTTAATTCATCTTTTAGTTCTCTCATTCTTGGGGAATTGCTTTAATGATTATCACAGCATTCTTAAACATCTTTGTCCAAATTTTAAATGTGCTCACATCTTTAAGAAACAGGCTTGTGTCCTTCATATAAGCTGGATGTGGCTGGATGGGCATTTCTGAGAGCCCCAGCAGGCACCTGAGTGACCCACATGCTGCCAAGGATCTTCAAAACCTGGCCCTCTAAATCCAGTTTGAGATACAACCAGACAGAAAACTTCATTTCCATGCCTACAAAGGGCAACAAAAACCTCTACTGTAATGCATTCCCGAATATTCATTTCCCTAGAATTCACTTTAGGGAGACCTACGAAAACAAGCTCCATGAGATAAAAAGATATTTTAAACCTATCTTTGTTTTGAAGGTGGCCTTGTGGCACTGAGATGCTTCCACAAGAAAGAGGAGCCAGCCCTTGGCATCACTATTGCCATGCAGGCCGAGCTGCAGCTGGAGTTCAAATCACTTCTGACCATGTTTTTGCTACAAACAGGGGAACAGTTCTTTCTCTGTTCACTCCACAGCGTGCTCTGACCTTGCTGGAGGCTAAGTAATGTCACCAGCTGCATGTGTAACATGGTCATTGGTGATGAAAAGTGAACCAGCGTAGCTCGCCTAGGGATGCAACCCCTTTTAACATATCTAACATTCCTGCAGGTGTGGTGGCTTTATTTGTGTGTTTTACTGTGTTTGTTTATTTGCCTGACTAACTAACTCATGTCCTCCTGCCCAGTGCAGATAGAGCCTTCTTATTTAACATTCCTGAAACTCTGAGTGTTTAGGATATAGATTGTTTCCAGTCTCAGGATGTAAAAGACATGGGATAGAAGTAAGAGAGATTAGGGCTCTTTTCCTCAAAGTTAAACAACTGGATTGGTTTTCAGGCAATGGGGCCCTGAAACAGCTAAATAAAAATAGTCCTGTACTTACAAGGAACTCACAGATTGTATTTCTAGAAGACCTGACCGAGAGGCTGGTTCGACCAGCAGCGCTTGGGAATAGCCCAAACACATAAAACAGTTTTCTCCTGGTGTCATAAAGAGATCTTTAGTCAGCTGAAGTGAGGCAGCAACAGGGCTGGAGTAATTTGGGAGGCTAATTATAGCCTCTCTGTATTTAAAAGAATCTTTCTAGTGAGACTTCTCCGCTGTGGCAGAGAGAAAAAGTCCAGTCACTCCCAGCTCAGTACATCCCAAACTACAGATCGTTTCTGAGAAGTCCTGCAAAGAGAACATGGCTTTTACTGGTCTTCGTTGCATGCACAGAGCAACAATGCTGCAGCTTGGTGGAAAATGGGCAAAAGCCACTCAAAAATGACAGAATTTGAGAAAAACAAGTTCCCTTTCAGGAGTCCCAGTCAAAAGCAATTTCTAATTATTTACGTTCACATGGAAGTCCATCTCTTCCATGGAATGAACATACACAAACTCTGCTAATCAAATTCACTCTTTTCAATCTGTGTAGCTCTAGCAGAAATACAGCAACAACTATTTCCTCCTTGTCTACCTATTCAAAGCAGGGCCTGATAATAATAAAGTTATTCTCTTTTGAAATATTCCCTTCAAGGAAGGATTTGGGGAAGTTAGTCCTGATTAGATTCGGATTCAAGCCCACAAAAAACAAGTATAGAGAATGATCTTTTGCTGCCCCATAAACTTACCAGGCTTCACGGCCAGAGGCAGAGCTAAGCACCACCAATGACCTGGGAAAATTTACCACAAAATAAATAATCTCGGAACAGGGAAGAGGAAGGAGAGCTGCAAGTGTATTTGTGCCACCAACACAATTACTAAAACAATTTTTTCAGTTTGGAGGATGGGAGCAAAGGAGAGAAAGCATTGGTGTGGCTTGGTTTGGTTTAGTTTTGCTCCTTCTTGGAGGATGTAGATGTTTTGGATTGACTGGGTATTCCACACCAGTGCCAGCTATAGCACAAACGCTGGACTGCTTCCACTCAAACATCTCCTGCACTGTAAGAGGTCACCAGCTCAGAACCTGTGGTCACAGAAGAAGGAAATAAGATTGGAATCCACCCATTTGTCATCTGAACCTCACTCAGCCCACCAGATCTTGGATTTATCTCTTCCTCATCCCAGATCAGCAACACTTGTGGAGATCTGTTTGGGCGTGGAAGTTTGCTGAGGCAGGGTCTACACTTCCTTCACTTCTATTTCTGCCTCCTTATTTCATAGCCTTGGCACACTGAAACCATCCCAGGCCCTTTCCTGAAGGACCAAGTCTTAGAAGTGCATTTTGGGGAGCAACTGAAGCAGACATGGCCAGATACCTCTTGAAACATCAGCTCCCCTTCTTGTCCTTCTGCAGTCATTTCAGTGGCTCGCTTCAAATTTCTCAGACAGGGTTTTTATCTTTTCACTTCCATCCTGTCTACTTTCACATAGCTTTGTGTTGTCATGAAGACTCAGAAATGTTCTCAGAACAAAAAAAACAACTTCTGCTTTTCCCCTTTACTCTGCTGAGTTCCCCATGAGTCACTCTGTGTTTTCCTTAACCACCCTTCAAGGTTCCTCATTGTGCAACCAGGTTTTAGTGCAGGTTTTCATAAACACGTCTGAGTTACACAAGTGAGATTTTTTTTTAAGTGGAAACAGGCTCAGTAATTTGTAAATATGCTTTGGTTGAAAAGGAGTTAAAAATACAGTCAAAGAGACTTTGCTTCTCTCCTTTCTCCTGTGGTTCATGACCTTTGCTTTTTTCAACTTCCTCAATTTAGTTTCAGTAAATTGTCACAGAATGGCACAACACCTGCCTTGGGTACTTGAGAAATTGACTTTTCCTGCAAATTACCCTGATCAGTGACCTTGTCTGGCTACTAAAGGGGTTTGCAGAAGCAGCGTAGCTTTATGTGTGGCCATCTTCCATCTTCTGATTGGTATTTAGCCCTTTGAAGTTCACTTATCTCCTTAATGTGCAGCTACCTTTTGGGGGAAAAAAAAATAGAAAGAAAAAGGAAGAAAAAGGTTAAAAAAGGCCACGATACGCTTGTCATATCTGAAACCAAAATACTAACAGTAAGACAAAGTGTGCTCCATCCTGGAAGGTGAGCACAGAAATGTAAGTTGAAAGGCTCCACTGATCCTCCTCTCCAGAAGAATGTCTGTAATTTCTTTTTCTCTTTAGATGTTAAATGTTCAGATACTGGTTGACATTGTTGCAGCTGAGTAGTGTTTACTAGAAAGGATTTAGCAAGGCTGACCTTTCCTTCCTATCCTTTACTTTCCTTTTTTTTTAATCTGTTGTAAAAGTCACTACTCTGAGGAAAAAGCAAATATCTGCTCCTCCCCATACTGCACAAGTGTTGGGGCAGAGGTTACTTCTGGAAACCTAAAAGGTAAATTTCTTTTTTATGCTGAAGCTTTGATTTTCCAGTGACATGTAAAGGGGTTATTTGTTTAATTAATTATTAATTGCTGTGGTGTCCAACAGGTGCCAGGTCTCAAGTGCAGTCCCTGGGGCAAGCAGCCCAAGGGGAAGCGTGGTTCACAGCAACCTTGAGCAAATTGGCCCAGGAGAAAGTTCTGGAGCTACTTCCCATTTCCTTGTCAAATATCAAAGAAAAACAGTTAAAATGTAAACTTATATTAAGCATTGTACTTAATTCTGACAAGCTTTTAGGATCGAATTGCAGACTTTAGTCAACAAAGGGGAATTAGGCCGGGCTCTTCAATGGAGGGGAAGGTGGGACAGCTGTTTGAGAGCTCTATGCATAGCTCTCATCTTATTTTTCACATCTGTTCTGTTTAATTTAGCTAAGCACTTTGAGTCACAACTTGCAGCTGAAAACTTGAATCCTATTTTACCTGGGACTCGGACTGATATTCTAGATCTTAGAAGGAAATTAAAAAATGCCTGAAAGATTACATTATCTAATAAATTTCCCCCACCCCACTCTCTTTATTTTTGCAACTGGTGAAGATTTATTGCTTAATTGCAATTTAAGAAAAATTTTAATGCAGTCAAATGCAAATTCTGTTTGCATAAGTGGGACAATTTTTCTTCCTTCCCTTCTTTTCTCCTTATCTTTAGAAAAAAAAAACTGAAAAAAATCCCCCAAATAAGTTTTGAGTAAGGAAAAAACAGCATAGAACTGTTTTCTTTATTTATATTGCTGTCCTTATCCTGTCTTGCCTGATCCCCTCTCAAGATTTGCGATTTTAACCTTCTAACATCATCCTGAACTGCGGAAATACTGCCCTTGTTTTAGAGAAAGGGAAATTAAGACAGAGGACTCATAACCCCAGAGGTCCGTGGGCATGGACACGCTGTGTGCTGGGGTCAGAAATGATCTCCAGTCTGCTGAGCCCCCGAAAGGGACGATCAGAGCAGCTGCAGGAGCAAACAGGCTCCACCATTCCGCACACAAGGATTCATGCTGGCCCTGTGGCAGCACAGGAGTGCCACAAGAGCGTCATGACACCAGCAAGTGTCCAGCTCCACCAGCTCCTCCATCAGACACCTCCTCTCCATTCCCTTCTGCCCAGGGCTCCCCAGACACCCAGGAAGCTGCTGGGATGCTGCAGGCTCTGCTGCTGACACAGATTCTTCCCCTGGAACCTCCCTTCCCTCTGGAGGTTGTGGTTGCTCTGCTCACTTCCCCTCACCAAAGCCTCAGGACGTACCTGATCTCTGTTAGGGCTGGACACAGCCCCTGCCTGAAGTCAGCACGGGCTGTTCCAGCTAATGGGAGCTAATGAGAATAACAAACCGCAGTGACACGGGGCTCCTCTGCTATTAGAGAGGGCAGGGACATGAAAGGGGGTAAGGTAAGAGAGCCCCAAAGCCTGATACATTTAGATCACGGGGATTTAGCTGTGATCTCCCCTGCCCCAGGGTCAGGCATGGCACGTGAGTTATCCCTGATCTGTGTCACCGCAACAGGGACGGAGCTGGCCTGGGAGCCGTGTCCGGCACTGCCGGGCTGGCTCTGCACCCCCAGCAGCCGAGCACAGGGTGGGGTGCCAGGATGGTGATGCTGTTCCCCACCAGGCACCACAGCCAGGCCTTGGAGCCTTTAAGCTGTTTTTTCAAAACTGTTTGAGTAGCTCTGATCAGTGTGTGGCTGGTTGGACCGGATGAAAAGCCAACAAACCTCAGTACAAACACAGGCTTGGACAGAACTCTGCTTCACAAGTAGCTCGGTTTGAGAGACAATTGTTTGTAGTTCCTCACTGTCTCACATCAGAGATCAGCTGTTCAGAGAATCAGTACCCAACACCATGTTTTACTATAATTTAAAACAATTAAAGCACAAATCACATCTCGAATCTGTTAACTTTCAGATAAGTATAATTAGACCCCAAAATGCTTTAAGTAGTGTTTACACATTTATTTACCAAAAGACAATTATTAAAACAAAGAAACATTCCCAGTTAATTGATAGAAAGATAGGAGAAAATGTAATTAATCATCATTAGCGTATGCAGCCCTTTATTGTTCAATGGCATGTGGCTGTGGGAGCTGCTGGCTGTGACGCCGCTCCTGTCTCCAGGACTTGCTCTGGGAGGAAAAGGGAGGTGGTGGCTGTGAAATGGGGTGGATTTACCACGGGGGTGCTGGCCCTTTCAAATCCAGCACATCCTGGAAACACGGGGCCACGTGCCCAGGAGAGGAGCGCCAGTGGGGACCACAGCAGGGTGAGACCAAAAGGACTCAGTGCAAACAAATCTGTTGGAAAGCAGAAGAAATTAGACATGTCAGCAGCATTACACCAGCGAGGGAAGAAGAAAGAAGCCCCATATCCTTAAGCTATTTGACTCTCCAAAGCACAATACAACAATATTAACTTCTGCAGGATAAGAGAGCTTTTTATTCCAATAGGATGTGAAGTAGCTTTGCTTGAAAGATTTCTTCTGTGTTTTCAAAAATCCTTCTGGTTTCCCAGAGGGAAAATGGGGATTACACCAGTAAACCCTGAGCAAGCATGCCCGTTGCAGGAGCATTTCTTTAGTGCAGAAACAACACCGCTGGTTTCTTTAATTATGGCAACTTGGACAATTACTTTGCTCACGAAGCCTTTTGGAGCTACATGAGCTGCCTCCTGTACAACAGGAACTTTTGTAAATTTGGGGTTTGTCCTCCAAACAGCTTGTGAAGGATTGCCACAACTTTCTCCACTGTTCAGAAACAGATTGCAAGAAAACTCACACTTTAACGTTCAGAACTGTTAACATGTGCTGTCATAAAACTACTTTATTCTTAACTGAATGGGATTCCAAAGGTAGAAAATACAATTTTTTTTCAAATTTCAGCTCTTTTTATCATTGTAGTTAGTTTTCACCAACCATAACATCAAAGTTTGAAATGTCTTGTTCTTTGTTCACTTGTAGATGTGCAGGTCTTACAAAATAGTCTATCCAAAAAAGGCCATGGAATTGCAATATAGATGGTAATAATATTTTTTTCAAATCTCTATAAACTTCTGTTGGCTAAAAACAGGATACATCCCCAAATCTACAGCTTGCTTTCTGGTAATAAATTTCACTTTTTTCTTCCTTTTTTCCCTTCATTGGTCCTCAAGATCTAGTCTTTAGTCTTATAATCCATGACACAGCAGTTTGTATTGCACCTCCAGCAAAAGCCTCTTTATGGCACAAAGGGTCTATAAATCCCACCTGAGACACAGCAGCCCCCGAAACAACTGACACATTTCTATAGAAAACTCTTCTCTTGAGGAAAAAGCCTTTAGAATTCTTTAATTTGAGAGACAAAATGCATCTGTAAGTCCTTAACTGAAAAACAGATATCTGCTCTGGCAGTAAAAGGCTTTCTAATGCTCTGGAACAAATAAAACCAATTTACCTGGCTGATAAATTGATCAGTTGATAAGACAACCACCTGAGCAGCCAGAGCAGGGCACCAGGCTCTGCACAGGATGGAGCTCTCGCTGTGATCACTTCCACTCCATGGCAAAGTAATGAAAAAAAGAAACCATAGATAAAAGCTTTGGCCTGTCCTCCACTCCAGTGAGTGGTAACTGAGCTGGTCCTGGTTAGACAGAAAAGCAGGAGGAACTGAAATGCATTAGTAGTATTTGATGTGAAAAGTTTGATATAATAAAAAATTATGCTTTTTGTCATACAAATGCAGCTTTCCATAAACAGCCTCAAGAATAGGAAGCACATTGTTCAGATTTCCTGCTTTTCCTGGGTTTGGATGATCTGCTTTTGCTTTTTATTAAACACAAATGATCATTCTTAGAAGTACAAGCTATTTTCACACATAAGTAATAAAGAAGAGGGCTGCCATATAATCAGGGCCTGGAAGGAGATGCAGTAAAACATGAACTACATTAATTCTAAATACTGCTCTGAAATTATTGTGACATTGACACAGAGTTCTGTTGAGTTGCTTGAACATCTTAATCACTAAACTAATAGATGACTTAAGTCCTTCCAATTTTGTCAGTTCTTTCATCCTCAAGAAGCACATTTCTGTAGCTGTGGATCAGTCAGGCCTGAGCACTTTGTTACATACATCACTTGTGGAGCATACATTTCATTTACAGCTCCTTTTCCCTTTGTCTTTTAAAGTCAGGCTATCCTTACTCATTTCTCTGTAACTATTTTTAATTTGCTTTTCCCAACTTGGAACAAGGCATTAAAAAAATAAAACCCCTAGACATTGCTGCAACATCCTCATTGAGGGAAAAAACCCAACTCCACAACAAATAAAAGCAAAACATGACACAATCCAATGAGCATTTAGAACCTGTAATGAGGAATATTTGCTAAGTGAGGAGAAAGAGAAAGCAACACATGATTGAACATGCTTTGAATTTACAGTCCTATATATAGTCGTGTGCTGTAATGCAGACCATGCTGCCAGTTTTACCTATTTTAAGCAAAACATGAATATTCTGTCTGTCTAGCTCCTGCTGTTTTGGTCTTGATGGGACCAGAAGCTACACTTTCCCCTCTTTATCACACTTGACAACTGTATGTATATATATATATATA